>CAJINU010000018.1:206124-578708 GCA_905178165.1 Amoebophrya sp. A25 | reverse complement strand
GTTCAATAGTCTCTCAAAAATCGCAACAGAGGGAACAAACTAACCTCAGATTCTCTCCTCAGACTTTCGCAGACAGAGTAGCAACAACGGACAGGCGCATACGCAAGAGCAAGTGCGTTTCGACCAAAAATGTCATACTCATGATGCATCGAATAGATACACGAACTCTGCACTTAGATTACTGTGATTCAGCAGCATCTGCGTTCTCCAAAAGCTCGGAGCTTTAGATAGCCTGCCTTGGTCATGTTCATTTTCCGTTCTCTATAAAAAATACACACATCGACATCATCCATGGCGTGGCTTCCGTAGTCGCAATTTCCATATTGATTTAATATATTTATATATAATTCTCACAAGTTGTAGTAAAAGTAATCAGTAAAAAATTAATATGAATTGATTATCAAGAGGAACCAAAAATATGAATATCACAAGCAATGCCGCGAATACCGCCACGTTTCTCCGCAAGAGGATGTCATGTGTGCATCTCTGTTATGATCCTTCATGATCACCGTAGAGACCGAATGGCAGCCGTCTAAAGAAGAAATGAGATGAAGTACAAGAATTACTAAAAATCCTGAAGCTGAAGCGCGTGTGGGAGAAGATAGCCGCCAGGACTGCGTCAGGAGCTACTTGAGCAACTACGTGGGCCCTCGTTCCCATCGGGAATCATCGTCATCTTCATCACAAGAGCCGGATTTCTTCTTTTCATTTTAAACCCATGCAAAATCGCCCCACCTTTCGACCAGCTACAGCTTATCCATGTCTTAGGGCTGCACGCCCCCCCCTGTGGTGTGGTCTGTGGTGGCGCTCGCGCGCTCTTTTCCGCGCTGATTTTAGCGGATTCCAGTGGTGGAAGGCGTCAAAACTGGCCGCGGGCGTCCCCTTGCGCCTGTGTTCATGTTTCTCAGGGACCTCCTGGCCTCTGCTGACCCTCGGAGGCTGGAGGTCGTCGGGGTAAAAGGCCGCCGAAGGCGGCCACGGTCTCAAGAGAAAGCAAGCCGATGACCAAGGGTCCGGAGGGTACAGGCCGCACGGCCCAGGGGGTCCAGCCCCTCGCCTTTTGCCGCCTTCGGAGGCCTCCCAAGCCCGGCGCACTGCTGCGGCGGCGAAGCATATCGGAGGCATGTAGAGCACAGGGAGGCAGCTGAAAGGGAGCGGAGGCGGTCCCTTGGGCCCCTTCTGAAGCCTTCCACCTTCGTCGGAGGTCTGCAGGGTACAGCCAGGCAGCTGGAAGAGAGCGGAGAAGGCCCCCTGGACCCCTTTTGAGGCCTTCCACCCCCGGCAGATGGCTCCCGAAAGGGTCCGGGGCTACCGGTGCCCCCCCTGCGCAAGGGGGGGCGGCACCGTAACCCTGAGCCCTGGATCATATTAAAAAAGTTATAATGGTCAAAAGATTTCGGAGAGGTTTTTCGAGGGATTATCGGGGGGAGAAGGGGGGGGGGGTCGGGGGGGGGTAGGGGGGGCCAACCCCTGTCCAACCCCGGTCCAACCCCTGTCCGACCCCTGTCCAACCCCTGTGCCTGTCCAACCCCTGCGCGACCCTCTTCGCAAGACCGCAAGCTTGACGCCACTTCTCCTAAACCCGGCCGCAAGTCCCAGGCGCTACTCCCCCCGACACATTCCCCCCCGACACTCTACAATCACTCGCGACAACCCTGCAAGAGGAGCAAACTTCAAAGAGCTCCACCCCGTGCTTGAGACTCAGACTCCGCGAACTACTTCCACTGCCTTCGATATTTTCAAGAGGGGGGAGGGGGGCCACCACTGTCCAACCCCTGCGCCTGTCCAAATGGTCCAAAGAGTCTCAGCCGGGTGTTTTGAGGGATGGTCGGGGGAAGAAGGGGAGGCGGGGGCAGGGGGGCGGGCGACCCCTGTCCAACTTCCGCGCCAGATCAGGCGCGGCGACGCTTGAGAACCTCGGCGAAAACTGGAGAAAAACCGGCACCACAGTAGGGGGCTAGCGTTTCGCAGCTCCCCCCTGGGAGTGTGCGTGCGGAGGCTGCGAGCGAGGTATCTTAAGGGGAAGGGGGGCCAACCTGCTGGCAACGCCTTCACAACTTCCCGCCTGCTTGATGATTTTCGTGGCGCAAAGCCGAAGCCAGCCACGCGGGTGGGAGGCCATAGCTGTAGGCGCGCGGCTAGCTCCTCGCGGATCTGGACACCCCTCGAGGGGAGTGCGGCTGGAGGAGTCCGCGGGCGGGCAATCTCACCAAGATAGAAACGCGGCGCCCAACTCCCGCCCGGGCAACCCCCTCGGTCCCCCTGCGCCCGGTCGCAACCGACAACGCGAGGAAGAAGCTGCAAAAAGTGCCAGCCTTAGAGGCTGGCCCCGTCGTGTCTCTCTGTCTGAGAAGAAAACCCCAAGAAAGCCCGGCAGCCGATGGGGAGCGCCTTCCCAAGCTCCGCGGGCTTCTTGATTTTAAGCCCCGCGCGGTGGGTCTTCTTGCTCTTATTTTGAAGGCGCTGGCTGCATCCATATGAGAAAGAGAAACAGCCCAAGGCGCTGGGCTTTCGGGTTCGCGCTGTGCCCGTTTTTTCGGGGGTCCACGCTGCTCCCCATCTTTCCGGGGCGGTGGCGTGTTTGCTTTGTCTTTGTGGGGCCTTGCTGTAGCTTTGGGGCTTGCTCATACGGTGCCCCAGAGGTCCAGCCGTGTGGTGTTAGAGAGGGGCGCGGCCATGCGGTGCTTGGTTGGGGGGTCTGGTTGTGTCTTTTTCGGGGGTGTGCTCGTGCTGCTCCGGGAGGTTTGGCTTTGGCCAAGCTGCGCCCCAGGGGCCATGTTACGTGGGGAGGCTAAGCCGTGGCAATTTTGGAAGGCCGTGGCGCGTTTAGTTAGAGGTCGGGGCGTCGGTCAGTGTTTGGGGTTCGTGGTGTGCTAGGGGGGTCGCTCCGCGCTTGGGGCGCCTTTCTGCGCCATATTGGTCACGTTGTCGCGGGGGGGTCCTTGCATGCGTCGGGGAGCCAGAGCGCGGCTAGAGGTCGCGGCGTCGATCTGTGTTCGGGGGGGTGTGGTGTGTCTGGGGTGGTCATTCGTGGCGTTTTTGCGGGGGTCGCTCGGCGTTTAAGGAGTCGCGGCGTGCCTTTTTAGTCGTGGCACGTGCCTGCCGGGGGTTGGGTTCGTTTGTGTGTCTGGAGGGTCATGGCGTGCCTGGCAGGTCATGTGGTGTCTGGGGTCACCTCATGCTTGGGGGGTCGCGCGGTGCCCCTTGGGTGTCGGGGGGTTGTGCTGTGCTTGGGGGGCTTGCTACATAATGCCCAAAGGTTCACGCTGTGCCTGCTCAGGGGGTCCGGCTTTGTTTTTTGGACTGTGCAACGCTTGGGGGGTTCGTTGCGCTGCGGCGCTTTAGGAGGTCGCGCGCTGCCTGTTGGGTTGCGTCGCATCTTGGGCGCTGTCCGCGTTGTGTCGGGGGGGTCTGGCGGGGGCAGTGGTGTCCATTAAGCTGCGCTGTGCTTGCGGCGCCGTGGCCGTGGGCAGCCTCTCACTATTCTGCAGAGGCCGTGCGTATTCCTGCAGTTTTGAAGGGTCGCGAAGTGCGGAGGGGGGGGGTGCGTGGGTGGCTCGCTGGAGGAAGATCGCGCCGCGAGGAGCTTGGAGGGATGCACGGCCGCGGCGCGTGCTCACAGTCATGCAGGTCTTGAGGGGCCGCGTGATGTTTTAAGCGCAACGCGAACGCAGTGCCCTCAGGCGGCCGCGTTTCTACTAAGGGGCCCCGCTGTGTCTGAGTGGCTGCGGCATGCTTGGCGGGTCGTGGTGTGTCAGCGTCAGGGGAAGCTCGGCGCGCTTTGGTGGTCGTCGTGGTGTGTTCAGGGGGTCGCCGTCCATGTTTCGCCTTGGGGGCGCGCGTTGTGTGGTTGTGAATATCTGGCCGCGGTGGTCTTCAAGGATCGCGATGCGACTTGGGGGTCACCGAGTGAGGGCCTTGGCGTCCATGCTGGCGGCAGTGCTTGCCTTGGGGTTATGTTGTTTCTCGAGGCTGCGCGGTGAGGAGGCAGCCGAATCCCTTTGCGGTCATGTAGATGCTGCAGGCAGGTCACGCCGTGGCGTTTTTTTGGGAGTCGATGGCGATGCGTTGGAGGGTCGTCGTTGTGGTCTGTTTCTCGTGGGTCACTTTGTGCTTGGCGTCTTGCTTGGGTGGTGCTCGGGGGGTGGTGGCTGCTGCCTGTGGGTGCAGGGGGGGCCAATTCGTTCCCAGGGGGGCAGGCAAGCAATGTTTCGGAAGGCATGCGGATGCTGCAGCTACGGCAGCGGGGCGGGCTGTGTTTTGCAGTGAGTTAAGAAGGCCGCGCGGCGTCAGGGTGCGCGTGGTGTGTTTCAAGGGCCACGGTCTGTCTTCCGTATGGGTGTGGGATCGTGGTGCCTTGGGGGCTGCGCGCTGCTCTTTGTTTTGGAGGAGGTCACGCTGTGCCTTTAATAAAATGGGGGCCAGGCTTTTGCTTCTCCTTTTGTGGCTTGGCTTCCTTTTTTCAGTGGTGTCGCCGCGTGCTGCGTCCATTTGGTCGCAATGAGTTGAGGGGGGTCATGGTGGGCCTTGGTAGGCTTGGCGCTGTGCTTCTGGGGTCCGTCGTGCTGCGTTTTGGTGCGTGGCCAGGCGGCTGCGCTTTGGATGGTGCGCGGTCATGCGGGGCCTTATGATGTAGGGGCGAGAGGTCTCCATAAGTTACAGCGTCGGGGGGTCACGGTGGTCCTTTGGGGTCGTGAGGTGTCTTAGTCGTCCTCGTCGCCGCGGTGTGTTCGGGGTGGTAGTGCTGTGCCCTTCGGGGTCTTGCTGTGTTTTGGGGTCCGTGCTGTTTTGGGGGTGCTGTGTTGTTTTGGAAGTTCGTCGCGCTGTCTCTTTGGCGGTCGTGCTGGTGCGTCTTGGTTGTCATGCCTCACGTCCGGCCATGTGTCCCTTTGTGGGTCTATGCTGACTGTGCCCGGGGGTCACGCCGTGCCTTTGGGGCCGTGCTCAGTTTTATGGTTTGCTATGCAGTGCCTTTGGGGGTTTGGGGTCAGGGGGTGCCGCAAGGGGGTCGCGGTGCCTCTTGCGGTTTTGCTCTTTTGTTTAGGGGGCGGGTCATGTCATAGCCCAGGGGCTGCGTGTTGTCTGCGGGGTTGCTTCCTTTGTCTTTTGGGGGCTGGCGGTCTGTAGTAATTTGCGCGGGGGGTCATGCTGTGCCCCTATGCTCGTGCTCGTATTGTCTGCTGGGGGCCGTAGATAGTGGGTTGCCTGGAGGGTCGCGCTGTGTCTTCTTGGTGGTCGTGGTGTGTTAATAAGTTTGGGGGGCCGTGGTGTCTTTGGTGCTTCGTGTGTTGCTTGGGGGACGCGCTGCGACTGCGTGGCCACGTTGTAGCTTGGGGCCGTGCGGTGCTTAAGGGGTCGCGCTGTGTTTGGGAGGTCGCGCTGTGTTTGGGGAGGTCGGTCGTGCTGCGTTTGGGGAGGTCGTGGGGCACTTTGGGGGCCGAGGCGGGATCGATGGGCAGCCCCCGCTCGTTGAGCCAAACAACAAAGCCGAGGGCAGTCAGCTAGCCCCAGGCGAGAACGCGGGCAGCCCAAACCGGAGAGGCTTGAGCGGCCAAAGCTGGCCCCGGCAAGCTGAGCGGGACCAGCGAACAAGACGAGCAGGGCGCGCGGGCTTGGGAGGGCTCACCGACGTCGGGCGCACCTTACGGCATTGGCAACACCTCCGGCCCGCCCCCGCGCACGCATGAATGTCCGCCGGGCCTGTCTCATTGGCGTGGCGTGCCTAATTGATTCCGCGCGCCAGGGTCCTGGGTTCCGTGGGTTGCTTCGGTCTTTGTTCTTCTCCATCATCTCGACGGCAGCCGCCAAGGCCAAGGGGCGGGCGCTCCGTGCCTCAGTCGCTTTTTTTTTTGCTTTCTCTTATGTTTGTTCTACTCTGTGCCTGTGACTGTGCTGCTATCAAGGAGGGGTCGCCCAAGGGGCGACCCCGGTTTCTTGTAAATATAAAAAACACGACGGAGAAGGACGTAGGACTAAAATATGTATTAAAGTAAGTAAGTTCACATGAACTTAGTTCAAGTTGTAATTACTTATCGAAAATACTTACGATAGGAAAACCTTCAACACAGGATGAACTGCAACTGTTTGCTAAAAGACATAAGTAGTTAGTCAATCTATCATGCACTTGGCTTTTTTGTACAGACCACAGAGTAAGCTCCTGGAATGTGCGAGAGCTGGCCCTTAGATGTTTTGAAGGAATGAAGAAGAAAACTTGCTAGTAACCTCGTCGTCCTCGTCGTGGTCGTCCGATTACTTATAGTGAACTATGTTCAATATTCGACTTTTCTGAGGGAAAGCAAAAGAATCATGCGACTCATCTGTTACAAAACCAGAAAAAACCAAAAAAAAGTATCACTCCACGCGCACGTGCACGGAGTTCAAACGCCACCAATTGTCGAGGTCAAGGACATTCGCGCTGACTCTGCTGCATATTGCCGTTGTAGTTTTCGAAAGCCTGCACGATACTGTTCATACGAAATACTTTCTGGACTAGCATGACTCCTTCTCCTTTCGTCGGGGTGGTCCGCAGAAGAGGTAGAGGCGTAAAACGCAAAAATTGCATCTAGCTCCTCTGACGTGACGCGCTCGAAACCGTTGAGGCCCGTCGCTCGTGTCTTGGCATGACACTGCGAGGGCGCAAGTGTATACCTCAGCGACGCCCTCGTGATCCCACTGTCCTGTCCAAGCGCAAACCTTGGGAAAATGTCCGCTAGCAGCGCGCTTCCGGTTCCAACTGTATCTTTTGGCGTCACGACATTACAACCAGCAGCAAGTTTTATCCCGTTTTCGTTGTCCCCATCGGGTCTTTCAGCTACGACCAGAGGCATTAACCACAATGCCGCAAGCAGGTCGCGGTAGCTGAGGTGCGATTCAGCGCGCGCCGTGGCTCCTCCTCGATCGCCGTTCGCTGCGGAGGACGCTGCCGAGGAAGTGGCTAATGCGGCTGCGAGAAGCTTCACGTCCTTGGGATCCCACGCAGCAGCCTGCTCAATCAGTTCAGTCCGGTTGATGAGTCCGTCGCCGTCCCCATCCATGCGGGAGAAGAGCGCACGAAACTCCGGTGATATGTGGGGCTCATCGAGCTCCTTCGCCACTAATCTGAGCGTCGCCTGCGAAAGCCGGTCCAGGCGAGCGAAAAGGAAGAGAGCGCGAAAAGCCTGCTCTTGCAAGATCTGGAGCATGTCTTCTCCCGATGTGCCGGCCGAAAAGGAGGACGTACTATCAGCTAGATAGAGACGCACGAAAGGGTATGCCATCGCCTGTCGCGCGGACAATCGCTTTTGCGGTTCCTTCTCCAACAAGCGCGAGCAAAGATGCCTGCCGTCGAGCATTTTAAGATTTATTTCTTCCATTTTATCCAATGATCATCGAGGAGTATGAGCTTCGCAGTGTTTGTAATGATGACGAGTGCCACTAGATACGCCACGAGAAGGACAACAAGCAGAGGCGCAGGCTTCTCTTGAAGCAAGTGGATCTACTGCCTGCCACTTCATCCGCGGAGGTGGGCAAAGTGGATTTATAGCAGAAGAATCCCTAAGGTTTCACAGCTCGCATGGCATGGAGTGCATGGATCGCATGGCGTTACATGGAGCTAAAGGGGGCGCTTCTTGCGTCCATTATGGATCTGCGCTCCATGCGCCGCGCGTGCTATAAAGAACTACTCTGTTATAGGATGCGCCACGCGTGGGCGTGCTATAGCTATAAACTACTCTGTTATAGAATAAAATGAAACACAAATAAATAGGCAGCAACATGCATGCACATAGGAAAAATTTAACTCTCGAGTGGTACTTTCCATCTCTCCGAATCGTCTTCATTCGCGTTAGATTGTTATCCCCCTCGTCGAGTGGCACTAGACCCGATACTTCGGCTCCACCAGCAAGCTGCAACCGGCGCCAATCCGGGTCCGTGTACATGATTTTGCTTCTACAACCCTTGTAGTCGTCACGGCCCGGTTCGTAGAACGGATGCTTGCCTGCTAGCATCACGTAGAGGAGAACGCCAACCGCGAAGACATCGCTTTGCTCCGAGTACGTGCAAGTAGCGGCATGGACTTCTGGCGCCATGTAGTGGCAGGTGCCGCACCGCGCCTTCACGCTGGCAGCTTCGATGCGATCGAGAAAATCCGCGAGACCAAAATCAATAATCTTCACGATCCCCGCAGAAATGAGCACGTTTTCAGGCTTGATGTCGCGATGAATCAGTCCTCGGGAGTGACAATACGCAAGAGCGGAAAGAATCTGCTTCAAGTAGTTCGTCGCTTGATGAAATGGAAGACACGGAGGCACGGTTTTTGCGGGGTTGAGTACGGCTGGTGTCGGTGACGCTTGTCGCTCTCGCTGCTGCTGCGGAGCACCCGTACCAACTCCTCGAGGACTTGGCATGACGGCTCCGGTATTACCTGCACGTCGGTTCGCTGCTGCCGTACCAGCGCCACCCGCGGCTGCGCCACGTGGCGACGGCCGCAGCTGCCCTTTCGCGTCAGGTGCTCCTCGTGGCGTGGTCAGATGATGACCCATCGCCAGCGCCCCACCGCGGCCACCTGCGTGCTGCTCTCCCCCAGCCAGCATGAGCTTCTTTCGTCTACGAGAGGAGTCGTCCAAGGCCTTATTAATCGCATCCTGAAGGGTGCCTTCGGTGCACAGCTCCATTACCAAAGAAACAGACGATCCACACGCCGGCTGCCCACTAGCCGCCGCTACGCTAGGACGTGGCGCAGCAACTCCGCCGCCGCCATTGAGCTTCCCGCCCCCGGAAGCGGGGTTTCCTGCGCCCGCGCCGCCTTCGTAATAGCAGCGATAGAGCCGGCACACGTTAGGATGGTCCAGCGATTTCATGGCTTCGATTTCAAGAGAGATCAACTCATGGTCCTGTCGTGAGGCCATCTCAACCTTCTTGCATGCCCGTTTGAAACCCGAACGCTTGCTGCGCACTATGCAAACTTTGCCGAAAGCCCCCGCACCGAGCTTCGACGCCCGGGATCGGTCGAACTCGTAGTCACCAAAAATCTGACCGCTGTTCTCGAACGAGGGAATGACAATTTCGGAGTTGATACAAATGGACTTTCGATTGTAGATCAACACTTGTGTGCTGCGGCTACGGCGCATGCGGCGCATAGACGGTCTCCCGTCCACACCAACCGCGGTTGTCCGTCGAACCCGAGGTAAATCTGTCGCTCGCGGAGCTGCCGCGTTGTGTTCGTCGTCGTTTGAATCGGAGGTGCTAGGCCTCACGCCATGCTGTACCGTCTCGCGCCCAGTTAAAGATCCACGAAGCGTGTTCCCACCTTGCTTTGTCGAGCGGCCTTGGTCACCGGTCGTTGTCCGATTCCTTCCCCGCTGTGCAGCTTCGATTACCACACTCAGTTTCGGCGCTTTTTTCGCTGCGTCTGGGAAGCCAGTGCCGGTTGCACGTGCTGCAGCATTCTCTTCCTCGGCTCTTTCTTCTTGGTGTACACCACCTTCGTCCTGGAAGGGCGACTGCTCAGCGTCGCGCTCCGAGACCCGCTCCATGATTTGCACCGTGCGGCGATGCTGCTTTGGATGTGGCACAGTTGGATCCGAACAAGACCGACGTCTGGGTGCTGCCTTCGGCTCGAAGTCTTCAGTGGCTACGTCAAGCTGGCCTTGAGCACGATGCTCTCCTCCCGCCCCAGGCAAGAGCTTTTCACGCTCCAGATTCTTGGTCGTCTCGTTGCGCTTGGTTTTTTTCATAATCCCGCCAGTCGTTGCAGGATTCGCTCGGCCACGTATCGCTGCTCCATTTGCGCCTGTTTTCTGTTTTTCTCTTGGTGCTCGCTGTCGTTGTCCCTGCTCTTCTACGCCAGCGTGATTTGCTGCACTTTGGTCTAGGTGTGCCTGCTGCAGCCTCTGCTTGCTTGGCTCGCGTGGCTGATCGATGATCTCGATGCCGGAGAATTGTCGGTTGGCCGCCGCCTTGTGGTGCGGCAGCATCTCAGCGTCCACATCCGAGTCATCCACTATGCCTTGGAACAACTCGGCAGTGAGATTTGTTCTCAGACCGTCGGGTCCGGCACGAGGCGATTGTTTGCGCCGGTCCGGTGGTCGAAAATTCGCGACTTCGAGGTCGTCGCCTGGATTTCCTTGTCCACCCACAATGGGACGCGGTTCCGCGTTCACTACGAGTTTTGCTTTCCCCGCGCCAGCGTGCTTTCCTCCTCCGGGCAAGTTGCGGGGCGTCTGGCGTGGACTTTTTTTCATGACGCCTGCAGGAGGTGGCGGCGCCGCTGGTGTCCTCGTGCCTCCCATGGTCGCACCATTGCGCGCTCTCTCACCTGGCACCGGCCGCGTCCGTTTATTTGGACTCGGTTCTCCTTCTGCAGCGCCACGACCAGTGTTCTGTCCGCCAGTAGCTACAGCGCCACGCGGCCGCGTCTCAACTCGTCGTGGTGTAGTTGTTCCGCCTCGTACATGATTTTGGTTCCTCGCTTTTCGATCCCGTTGTTCCGCCGCAGCCGCTCCGTTCTGCTCAACTTCGCTCTTCAGTGCATTTACTATGATGTCCTGGACTTGCGACGTCAGTTGCTCCTCATCCACGACAGCGCGCGCGCCTCCACATGCGTCATTGTGCATCGTTAGCGCTGTCCTTTATAGTAGTTTATCCTTGTGGTTGTGGTTGTGCAAGTGTTATTTTCTTAAGCTCCTTTCTCTTTTCGCAATCACTTCTTCTGCTCTTGTCTGTGTCTTCAAGTTATGAACATCAACCTCTTTCATTCTTGATAAGTAACACGTACTGCGTTAGCGCCGGGATAAACATAAGTATATTTAGTGAGAGTTGTTGTTCCGGTAAGTTCTTCTTGTGAGCCTTATCATCTTGTTCTCTTGCCTTCGCATTTCGGGAACTGGCGGACTATGCGGCCGGGGTGGGTCTCGGGGGCACTGGATGCGCTGTTTCCCAGGGGACTTGCTCGTTTCCCGCGCGCGCCTCTTCGATGCGCCGGCCGTTGTTCCTGCGGTCTTCACCTGACCGTGCCGACCTGAGGAGGGCAGCTGCAAGGCGCGTTTACCCCTGGTTGTAGCCGCATTGGATCGCACTGTAGAAGACGAAGAGAAAGCCGCAGCCTGGCCTCGATTTACAGGTTGTTGCGCCTTTTGCTCAGGAACGTCTTTTCTCCTAGGGCCATCTCGCTTTGCGATCGTTTCTTCGGCGGGCACGACTGGGGCAGATGTTGATCGCACATTCTCGGCCAAAGATGCTCCTCCAGTACTGTCTCCATTTGCGGTTTTCTTTTTTGCATTAGGACTGCCAGAAGTGTTAAACTGTAGTGCTGCTCCACACTCTGCGTTGTCGGCTTCATGCGCCTGCCTCATTCCATGCGTTTTTGGCTCATCAACACGCTGAACATGATGTTGTGGCTCGAGATTTTCATCACCTTGAGGAGTAACGCGGTCATTTTGTTTTGGAGCTCCTCCTGCACAACTCCTTTTTGGTTTGTTCTCCATATCTCTGGACTGCACTCGCTGTTCACGATTACAACTCCCCTGTTCTGGCTTTGGCACTTTGGCACTCGCCACCTGCAAAGCAAAACGAACAAATTGTCGCGCAATCTCCCCTAAATCTTTCCTAGCTCTAATCCAATGACCAGAGGCGTCGTCTTTCTCTGCGGGATCCATGCCTCCACCAGCAGAGCTGCGTCCGCTTGCGAAAAATTTGCCGTTGGCATTACCACCTGTTGCTGCTGTCGAGGATTCTCCGACGCCCTGGGCTGCACTACTTGATTTCGTTTTCGTTGACATTGAGGTCGTGGACGCTCCAGCTTTACTCTTTTGCTGCTGCAGCATGCGTTCTCGATTGTGGGAAGCGAAGTTCAGAAAGGACTCCTCGTACCAGGCTGTGCGTGGACGCTTGCCCTCGAGACAGGGGAGGTTGAAGAAGATGTATTCCAAGGCAGTTTTCATTTGCTCGAATCGAAGACGGTCCGTGCCTCCAGGATCGATAACGGGTAAAAGCGTTGCGATACACTGAGAGATCGTACGATCCACACTCGAGGAGGCGCTATCTGGACCTGGAGCTCCTTTGCTGGTACTGCTAATTTGCTTGGATGTTGAGGATGAGGACAAAACCCGACCACCGCTACCTCCCCCCGAGGTAGCAACGATGGAATTGCCAGCTGTGTTGCCACTCGAAATGCCGCTTCCAAAAGAAGAAGTTACACCTTGTTTTCCGTTACTGACGTTGTTCCCAGATGAAATTGCTTTGTCGAGGCCAACGCCGAATCGTGTGCTGCGTTCCGCTAGCATCAGTGTTTTCTTCTTACTAGTAGAAGTCGCGCCACCACCAAGCGCGGAATGCTTCGTAGGGGACGTTGGGGATGCGTGTCGTTGCAAGTTGCCTGTGCTTGAGCTGGTAGCTACTCCACCTGCGTTGTTTGCCAGCAACGAGGTTGATGACGTTGAGCCTTTATTCGCACTAGGAGTTGTGCCGCTAGTGCCAACATGAACATTCTGCTCGTTCCTTATTCTAACCGAGCTACTTCCACCCCCCGCTTCCTGCATTTTGGAAATAACAACTGTTCGAGAACTTCCACTGGCAGCGATTTTTGACGGCGCACCAGACGTCGATGAAACTCCTACAAGCGATTTCGCGGAAGATGTTGTCGGAGACGGTGATTTAGACATGAGTCTTCGCGAAGCGCTAGAGCTTGTCGGTCTTTGGAAGGATCTATCATGTCTGCCTGTGGCGCTTGAAGATGAAGCTTTCGCTTTACTACCTTTACGGTTGCCCTCCACGCCGCCTGTGAAGCCAGGTGTGGTGCTGTCCTCTGCGAACTCGCGTGCTGTTGCCTCCTTAGGCAGAATCGCGGGACCCCTTTTGCTTTTCCGGTTAGACCGCGTCGAACCGCCGCTGGAGCATTTGCTTCCGCCAGCGGCTCGATGAGAAGTGCTGGCAAAATCTTCTGACAGCGCTGGCAAAACCGCCGCCGCTTGCAGTTGGTCTGTGTTGTGAACGCGGATGTTGCACGCTTCTGCTGAGGTCGGATGAGTTTCGGACGGATCAGTATCGCGAGCAACACTACTAGTTGGAATCGGAATTGGCGGTGCGTCAGGGTGGTCTTTGACTCTATTGTCGTCAGAAACCAAACGCGCTTCGACTTGGTGAACGATTTCGGCTTGCGCTGCCTGAGCAGCATCAGTCGGCGTCGGCTTCAAATCCGCGTGTGGAGGAACGATAAGAGGCGACACAGCCGAAGTCGGAGCGCTAGCACTACTTGATGAAGACGACATGGACGTCAGCGCTGTGGTTGTTGTCGACCCACTATGCGTGACTTCCCGCTCGTCAGGTGTTGTGCCCTTGGTCCTGGCAGCGCGCATACCAATTACCTGAGCATTTACGGCTACATGACCTGCACCTGCTAGACATTGCTCAACTCCAGCCTTGATACCGGTCGTAGTCGGGATAACGACGGCAACTTCGCCCGTGTTCACCACAGGCGCATCTGGATCTGCTGGCGTCAGTCGGTGGAGTGACGTTGTCCTGCTCAGTCGCTTCACGCCTCCACCAGAGACAGAGTCTATCTGTGGAGACGAGGAAACCGCTGGAACAACTTCCATCGTCTGCGGTTGCTGGCGTAAGTTTGCTAGATCTACATCTACGAAGTTTACTTGTTTGCTACTAGTACTATTTTTCGAGGTGCCCCTGGTCCTGCCGAAGTCAGACTGATCATGAAGAGTTGATGTCTGTTGCCCGTTATTGCGACAGTTGTTCCAGCTTTTTGTCTTCGCAGACGGGCTTTTTGCACGTCGTCGAGGCGCAAGTGCGTGCTCTGAAAGTGGGGGACCCGGCTCCGCTTTACTTATACTTGTACTTGATTCCGTTTTGGTCTTAGCCTTTGATGCAGAACTAAAGGTCGGACTCACACTCCTAGAAGAGGCAGACGATGAAGCAACAACCTGTGGCGATATGCCTTTTGCTCTGAGTTTACGAGGTCTAGATGTCGAGCGGCAAAAAGCCACATCAAAAGTCGGTGAGGATGCCGCTACTCTTTGACCCCTGCCAGCAGGTTCCGTCTCGTTTCTGTAGTGATTTCTTAAAGATTGCGGATGCAGTTCTCTCGTCCGCTTATCCTTGACGTTCTTAGTCGTGTTTTTCTTAGAGGTATCTTCTTGGTATTGGTGTGGCGCCACAGGTGAGATACTTCTCTTTCCTCTACCTTTCGCTCCTGACCCTGAACGTGAGGCAGTGATGTGTGTTCTGTTTGTAGCACCCGCAGACGCACTAGTAGGACTAGCACATTCTGCTTCAGTCCCAGGTTGAAAAATGCCAGAGAAAAAGTTCGTCACGACTTGGACTAGCGACGTCGGCTCGTCCTTATTTACGTCATCAGATAGGCCTCGTCTTCTGTGCCTGTGCTCACGCCGAATTCTGGCTGGTAAAGATTTAGTGGCGACGACATATGAGTCGGCAGCAGGCGAAGAGGATGACGGATCTGGAGTCGGTAACTTTCGCAGAGAGCGAAAACTCTGGAGCGGTGTCACTTTGGATGAGGAAAATGGGTGTCGAAGCCTTCCACCTTGTGCTGATTGTGCAGCGCCCTCACGGTCACGTCTATCACGAAGCAATTGCCGACTCGAAGTGAAGGAGGAGTCTGCAATGCTGTCGTCGATGAGCGCCTGTCCGCGCGCGCTTAATACATCTACAGGAGTCGGACGCCGCAAGCGAGACCCTAGTACCGGAGACGAGCGGAGGCAGGGGGACAGTGAAGAGGTGGCCTGGATGTCGTCAGCAGTAGTCCTAGACAGGCGATCAACCCCTCTTCCGGTGCCAGCTGTTGTATGGCCACCGACTGGTGCAGTAAAGCTAGACACCCGGGGGGTTCGACTAGAGGAGGACTCTACGTCTCGCGGCGACGGTGTAGGCGGCGGGCGTCGAGGATAATGTAACTCAGCAGCTTCATCACTATCGATAACCGGACCAACGCCCCGAAAAGACGATATCGACGGAGGCCCAAGCAGAGGACCAAGACTCGACGTTTTGATACTCTGATGGAGGGAGCCTCCAACTGCAGCTCGACCGACCCGTCCAAGAGCGGATGATACTATTGAATTTGAAGTGGAAGGCGCGGGGCTGCTATATAATTGGTCTCCAACACCACGGCGTGGGCGTGTGCTAGGCCTACTTCGGCGTTCGTTTCCTGCTCGACTCAAGGTACTCAAAAGAGCCGAGGAACGTCGAATTTCTTTATTCTCGGATATCAAAAGTAAAGGCGTCTTCCGGACAACAGAAGTCGGCCTTTTGCTAGCACTGCGGAGTTTCGGAGGGCCAAATTGATTTTCTTTTCGGCGGCGGCTGGATTCTTTTATTCGGGCAAGTACTTGAGCGTCGGCGGATAAATACATGTTACGCGTCCGGAGGCGGGCGGGGTCTTAAGATTCGCTCATCTTTCATAGTAGTTCAGCTCATTAACGGTTCGTTCAAATGCATATGTTCGTTGATGCATTAAAGTCATGTTTAGACTTCTCACCGCGTGAGGGTGAGAGGTTGCGTCTGAGAAAAATTATTTCATGGGTGCGTCAGAGCGGGCCGCACGTCAATAATTATGATTGGCTTGATGAAATTGAGACCCGAGGTCCGAGACGCGGACGACGATAAAGACTAAGACATTGACTTTGACGCGGACATCAAACAGATTTTTTGTCTTTTCGCGTTGCCTTTTCAAATCTACGCTATTCGAATCCCTTGCGACCACGTAGGACTCTTCCCTCTTCTTGCATTTCAATTTACTCAGTGTCAGTCATTTTAGCAACAACATTTTTGTCTACCAAGTCTCTTTCCCTCAATTTCGGTACACTCATCTTCTACATCTGTGTCTCAGGCTCAGCTCTGTTTGCTCATCGTAGAGCGGATAAAAGTGCGTCGAATCATCATGTTCTTCTACAATCTACATCTACTTTTTTGCGGATGATGTTGTCTCGTCTCTTTAGTGTGTCTACAAGGCGCTAGGAAGGACGCGGCGGGGGCGGCGGCCCCAGCCGCGCATTGAAGATAGAAAACACTTTACCAGCAGATGAAGTAGAAGAATCCGCGTCGAAGATCGTTTTGAATGCATTTATTTCCATTACTGTTGACGTTGAGTGCTACAGTCTCCTTCTTGTTGTTGTTCTTCATCCGTGTGATGTGTTTGTAAGAGTACAACTAGCCGCCGCGTCACGACCAACAAACCTCAGCATTAGCTTCATTACAAATACAAAATCAAAAGAAAGGGGCAGAGTCTGGTGTTACTGCTGGGTCATGCCTGTACCCACTGATTGCCGACAATGGTCTACTCACTTTTTGTAGAGCTTTTGTGTGCAGTAACTCCCATGCCCCTTCCTCTGCCGCTGAGCGCCGAATTTTGACTGTCCACCAGCCGGGATCGTCGCGGCATCTATGCTGTACCAGATGCGACCCTATATACTCGGTGTGAGGGTGGAAGCCGGTATCGCACTTCGTCGGAGAGTAGACAGCAAGCTCTAAATGATACATGTGACGGTCGCGTACCTTCTTGCAAAGGGGTGAATTCCGATTCTCCCTCCACCACTTCGTACCGCGTGCGGGAGCGCAAATGCTCCGCGGAGCAGACGCCAGTGGCAGTAAAAACTCCTCCTCTACTGTGGATATCGCTGGTCGTGGTACCGTGGTATCGCCTTCCCGTGTCGGAGATTGAGGTGCCTGTCCTTCTTGTTTTCCATCATCATGTCCGTTTATAAGTTGTCCAGCTGCTTCTGTAGGAGTAGATGGATCATCTACTGCAGTATTAAGCGTTGCTGCTTCTTCAGACGAACTTTGCAGCTCAGCCAAGACTTGTGGTTGAGATTGATCAGCATCTGGTATTAGGTCTTTCCTTGTCTCGCTCTGCTGCATCGCTCCCTTCTTGAGGAACTCTAAGCGCAACTTTGTGCCCTCGATCCGACAACGGCCAGCGTGACTGGGAATGCGACGAACAGGGAGGTTATGATTCCGAATCATTTCTCGTGGACAGTTACTGCCCGTCTCGCGGTCCTCGAACAGGTCCATTCGACGCAGGAAGGAATAGCCCGGTGGCAGATGCACCTCTAAAATACTGCCTGGCCGCTTCACCGCGAAAACAAGGGTCACAGAGTCCAACACCCGAGGAGACGAAATTGCATTTGGTCCAACGCTCTTTGGAAGCTCTAAATCGTAAAGATAGTTAGCACGGCTACCACCGCGTTGTGTCAAGGCCATCAACTCCCGCGTACATCGGTGCCTGTCGCCGTACATTCCTGACGCAACGCCAATACATCGCTCTGTTGTAGGAGAATGAGGTGTGCATGTAAGTGTGTGTGTGTGTGTGTGAAACGAGCGACTTTCTAACAGAAGCCGAAGACAACTAGAAGATATCAAGCACATGAGGATGAGCTTTTCATCTTGTGGAGGCAGTGCCGGCGCACCAACTGAAACTGACATAACTCAGGGTCAACAAAAACAGGATTCCTTTTGTCACTGTCTACTGAAGCAACACGGAGAAAGCTGCTAAAATGCAATCGCAAATGAACTTACTTGCGCAGAAAAATCATCTGCAACAGAAAACTTCACCCATGGTATTAAAAGGGTTTCATTTACAGAAGTAGATAGTAGGACCATATTTTTCGACGATCGGATCGCACTTTTGTCCAGGTCTTTTGTAAGCGAGTGGGCGAAAAAAGTACTGTATTCCAGAACCGCACAGCTCCGAGCAACTTCCCACCGGTGTCCACACTGGTTCATGGTCTTGGTCAACTGCATAAACGCAGCCCTTCCCGTCAAAGCGCTTGTCAGTGGTACCACGACTTCGTATCTCGGATGAGGGGCCAGCTCCATGCGAATCAGGTTCTACTCCATTCGTTCCCTTCCACGCGGGGCCAGTACAAGGCTCCTGGCGTTCGAAACCAAAATCCATATAGTCAGGACAGTTTGGACCTTTCATTTGATTACGGTATCCGCGCACGCCTTTCAGGCCGTTTGCCGCACTACAAAGGGGTAGATGTTCTTCGCCGCCATTGCTCGTTGTCTTTGCGCCTGGGGCGCTACTAGTCGCTGCAGAAGTCGATGGTGAAGGGCTGGTATCTTCTTGTTCTCCTTTCTGTCTCGATTTTGATTTTGAATTGGAAGATCCGGTTTGCCCCTCATCGGGAGGACTTGATGACGCAATTTGCTCAGCTTTCCCGTCAACGCTAGGCGACTCCTGGCTCGCCGTCTTCACGGTCGCCGCCCTCTGCTCTTTAGCATCCTCTGCTTTGTTGATTTGAAGAAACGACTCTGCAGAAGTATCTGTGTGCGCGCTGTTGTCCACACTTGTTTTACGACCAGATTTTTCTTCAACGCTCGCTGAACGTATTTCAGAGCTTCCACCGCTAGTTTTGTCCTCAAAGTCAGTGACAGATGTTGAAGAAGATGCTTCCATCGGATTTTCTTGATCTGTAGGACCAGAAAGTGGAGCTGGCGCTCCTCCTATAGCTGTAACCGCGCAACCGAGCAAGCTGGCGGGGCAAGGATATGTGTTACACGGCACGAACTCTTCGAGCATTTCCGATGTAGGACAACCAAAAAGCAGCTGCTTCCTGGTTCGGACGCGGATGCCGCCACCGCACTCAGTATTGCAGGGCCACTCAGCCCACTGTGAATAAGCGCAGTCCGGGTCAGCTGGATCATGCCGTTTCATGTACCGCATGATGGCCTGGACGGTTTTATCACTATCATGTCGTATTTTTTGGCGACGAAAAGCCGACTTCGAAAAAGACGAGTGATCATCCTGTGATTGGCCCGCCTGATTTTGTTCTCCCTCTACTACATCGCCTTGGGTCTTTGCCTTGTTCTCGTCGTCGGGAGCCGCGACCCCATTTTCTTCACCTGTACTCTTTGCATCGCCTTCCGTCGTCAGCGTGTCGCCACTGGTGCTGGATGTACCATCGGCCATATTTGTATTTCCCGCGTCTTTTGATTCTTCAGTGTTTGCTTCTTCCTCTTCCGATTTCTTCTCTGGTACAGAAGGTGGTAGCTCAAACAGAGGAAGCGGCCCACGCTGGTGGATAGTTGACGTTACGACTTCAGTCGGCAGCGGAAGCGCTTCTCGTTCTACTTTACTGCTCTTCTTATCGTACCCACTACGAGGATTTTCCGTTACTACGGTCACACGAAAGTCTCGATTTTGGTCCATGCTTTCCATCTCTGCCGGTGGCGTCGCCTTCGACAGATCTAATGCAAACTCGATCGCGAACCGTCTGCGGATATTCACCTCGACAGCAAAAAGCGCGCTATCTATTTCTTCCTGCGCTCTTGCTTCTAGTTCTATTTCGTCTCTGTCAAGAACATTTGTGTCCTCGTCGTCGTCTCCGGTAGGAGTATGCTGAGATGGAGATGGAGACGAAGACTGATCATGCGACTTTACTTCTTCCTTAGAGATAGAAGAAAAAGAAGAAGTGTCCTGCTCCTCGTCCTCGACTTTTTCCTCGTGTTGTGGGCCTTCTACTTTTCCATTCAGTTTCTTGATTGCCTCCTCTCCCTGCTTTGTTATGTGTTTCTTCACACTGATGCGTGATGGTTCCACGCAAGGAACATTGTTTTCGGATTTCTCGTAATCTGGACTCTCCGCTTTCTCAGCATCTGCCTGTATTTCTGCGTTTTCTGCGTCCGCCTCTGGAGTTTTTGATTTCAAAATCTCCGGTCGAAAGGGACAAATAGGCGAGGCTAGTCGTAGATCGAGTATTATCGCGCCTCCTCCAGCTGCGCCATCTTTCGAGGAAGCGGGAGACCGCTTCACGTGGCACTCCGCAATGGGCAGCGGCGCAACAGGGACCCATCGCATTACCTCCTCCTCATCCTGCTCTGATGAAGATCCGTTAGCAGTAGCTTCATCTACGCCACCGTTTGGTTTTATTGGAGCTGCCACCTCGAGATCCAAGGTTTCATCTTTTTTCTGTGCCGATAACGGGCCAGTAGCCGGATTCGTGACTGGGATAGCGTGAGGTGCCTGTGCTGAAAGTCCTTGGATCTTTGTAATTCTCTGGAGCAGCACTGATGCTGTAGTACTCTTTTCTGATTCACTCTGGATGGTCGGCTTCTTCTGATCTGGTTCTCCGCCGCTAGGCGAAGAGTCTCCTTCGTTCTCTTCCTTAGATGCTGTTTTTGACTCTGACTCAGCTGCTGAGCTCGCGGCAATGGCATCTCCACTTTCTGGCTTTGCACCCTCCTCCGCTGGTGGTGTTGCCATCGCCTTTGCAACCTCTTCCCCCTCCAGTTGAGCAATTTCTGTTGCGTAATTTCGCATCTCGGCTCGCATCTCCTCCACAGTGTGAATGCTGCACTTTTTGTAAGCGTCTATAATTACTTTTGCTTGCAGTTCTGGTCGCGCTCGTGCTTCGCCACTACTTTCATGATCTCCACTGTTTTTATTGTCACCTCCATCTTCAGGCACTGCTTCTACGCCAGAGGCTCCATCCCTTCTTGGATATTCCTTCGATTTCTCGCTCTCGTCCTCCTCACCGCCCTTCGAAATGTCTGGAAAGACTAGTCCGTAACCGTCAGGAATGCGCACGATGACTCGATCAACTCGCGCTGCCACGGACATGATGAAGGCAACGGTGAGGAAACTCTTGTGGACGTCTATTGACAGCTCATGCACGCGTTCCTGCAACACCTTGAACCGATGCGCGTGATCGAAGCCCCTGCCTGTAGTCATGTCCTCGAACAGGGCAGCCTCCCACACAGGTGCACGCAAGCCTTCTACCTCCTCCGCCTCGGTGCCGCGTAGTGGTGTGCGCCCTGGAGGCAACATTTTTGGTGACTCTTTATCTTCGGGCGACGTCTGTTGCTTTGTTGCCTGTCCTTCCGGGCTCTCGAGCTTTTCCTTTTCGGCACTTCCACCTGTCTCCTCCGAAGATGACGGATCAGCACTTGCTGTCTGACCTGCTGCATTTCCATCTTCGCCTGTTGCCTTTTTGTCTTCATCTTGCTTCTCGACTGATGGATCACCAGCATTTTTTACCGTCTCCTCGGGTTCAACAGAAGCACTTTTTCCTCCAGACTTTTCTGCTTTTTCGGCGTGTTTTTGCTGCTGGGCTAAACGAAGCGCTTCACATTCCTTCATCCTCTCCTTGCTTACATAGCGCTTTTGATCGGAGCCATCTTGAAAAGTGACCCTTTTGCAGTCCTCCGGAAGACCACTATCTGCGTCTTCAACACTACTGCTGCCACCAGAGCCCGGCGCCGCACTACCGCCAGCTTTTGACGACAGCGAAGTCGGTGCGAGGAGAGCCAGACAGATTGCCAGATAGCGTGTCATCTTTAGGCGCGGCGTCGCAACCATTCCAGCCGTAGACATTTTGCGAACCCGAGAAGACCAAGACGACGAGCGCAATACCAATACAATCGGAGATGGATAATTTTCAGCAACGCAGCCGTGCAGGCAGCAGCGACAAGAAAGAAACTACATAGTCTGTTGTCATTCAATTTTCGCATCGAATCGAAAGAAACGGAAAACGAACAATTGCAACTGCAACACGGGAAGGGACATCGGCATGGGAGGTGTCAATGTTGATCTGCGTCGTGCTCTCTTCGTTGATGTCACTGATATCAAACTCTGTAACTATTCTTGACATATCGCACAATACGCGCCTCAGTTGCGTTTTCTGTGAAGCCCTCGCTTGAGTTTCCTTGGCATTGCTACCTTACAGAAATCCAATCTGATAGAAACGGAAGCGTACAAACGAGAGTCAGTCTTCATTCGACGAGCTTGCGCGACCGACTAACAGATCACGACACATTACCACTAAGAAGCTGACTACTCAAATTCATTCGATGAATCAAGGTGCGGTAATCAATGTTCACACGATAGGGTGATGAAGAAATTCTTGCCAATTTTTCATATTACAAGACGCGGACGACTTCGTCAACACCTTTATAACTTCTACCATTGGAATTGCACTTGTGGAATCTAAAACTTTCCAAAACGCTCTTCCAGCAGGTCCTTCGCAGCATTTATCATTTGTATTTTTCGCTCAAAGTCTTCTCGGCTCATAGATACTATGTGATTTTGTTTCAGTTTTTGTTCTTTCAGGATGATCACTATTTGTAGTTGGCTCTTTGCCAGTGCTGTCATTTTCAACAAGAATGTTTGCTCTATCTGGATGCATCTTCCGCAGTGCTTCTTTCCACTTTTGCTTCATTTCTTGCGTATCGCGGCAAGTGACGCTTAAACCTAAACAGCGGAGAGCAAAGTGGACAGCCTTGTCAGAAGGTCCGGCACTCGGAACGCTCGGCTGCTGTTGCTGATAAAGTCTGCTTGCGCCCCCATTTGCAGCGTGGCCGTCTCTCTCCCCGGATTCTTTCCGGCGATAACGCTGGGAGAAGCTCATCTCAGCCCCTCCAGCGCTGGTAGGGATGCCAGCACGCCTTGTCGTCTCATTACGCTTACCGCCACAGCTCTCTTCTCGAGGTTAGAGTAGGGACAAGAGAGACAACCGTGCCTGTGCCTGAAACTAACATCAGCAAGGCCAAGACCTACGTGATATATACGTCAACATCGAGTACTTACTTAACATTATCGCCGTGATCGTCTATTCGCGATCAAAAGCATGGAAAAACATGAATTCTCAGTACCAATAGTGCTTTCCCATAAGCAAACGGGCTCTTTGTGAGGTGTCGAAACGCGATATCATCTCAGCTCTCTTGGTACGCTGTGCGCCAGTGCATTACCAATTCGTTGAAAATGGTATCATGCAGTCGGTTTGTTATTGCACCCAACCCATGCTGTCCACACGACCCTGGATGCGCGGATGCATCATTTTAGACCAGGAGCAAGTCGTGCAAAAGCTTTCTTCTTTCATCACTACATGAGCTCTTACTGCGTGATGAACCTGCTGTTATTCCTATAATTTCTACTGTACTTCTGCTTCTCTTCGTCTTGGTGTCGGTCAGAATACAATTTGTGAAGTAGGAGTGCCATAACCTTGCTGCAAATCGACTGCAGGGAAGCCTTCGCTTTCCGGCAGAGTTTCTGACAGATCCTGTGCCAGAAGGACCAGCTTCGTTTTTGTCACCTGATACGGGTCACAGGTTGGATACGCGATAACCAACAATTTAGCGATCGCTTCTTTGTCGCTCCAACTCAGCCGCCATCTTCGAAGTTGATTTTTACCTCCGAGAGGTGGTTCTCTCTGATCGTTTTTCTTGTCATCTTCTTCCTGCGGTTGTGCGGATGCTGACGACTAGGACTTTCCACGTTCATCGTCGGAAACTGGCGGCGATGAAGGAGGCTTGCTTGATGTGTAAAAGGTTCTCCATCGTCTAGTACTTGTTGAACATGTCCTCATGTAACGGTCACTTCTGGTGGAATCGAGAAGACGACATTGCTGTAGTACTCGCGGACGAGCTGTGGAAGGGGACGATGAACATGAACTACCGCCAGAAGTGAATACCAGTCGGACACCTGGATTCCGCCAAGAAGTGTCCTCGGCATTCGCTTCTGCGTTCGCATTTGATAGAGGGCCTCCTCCTGGCAAAAACCGACGGTAAGAGCCTCCGTCGTTTAATCTGATTGCCCCCAACATGCTTCTTTTTTTTTGTGTTCGTATAATTTGCAATTTGAATTCTCCAACGTCATTGTGATCTTTGCCACGTCAACTAGGTAGACGTGTCACAAAAATGAAAAATCACTTGTGTGCAAGTGCGTTACCTTTTTAGCTACTCTTGTCTAAAATGCTTTTCTCTCCCTTCTTTTGTCCTTCACGTTCTCTGTGGCTAACGCTAAACATGTTTCTCTCGTCGACTCAGCGTCACTGCATCATCCACGAGCCTGGGATCAGATTCACGCGCAAGTAGATCACGAAGTGTTCTGCAGACAATTGGCAAAGTGAGACAGATTAGATATCCTGACTATGGTTGAAGGTGAAACGGTAACGGACGATTACCGATAATGATTTTTGTCTTCAAGTTACACTATCTAACACACAACTAACAACGAGCTTGGCATTTCAAACATGAATTGAACGGTATCGAGCATTGAAAATGAAACCTGAGTAGAAAAGAGACACATGATCGATGATAGTCGCTGTAGTTCCTTTTCATTTGATAATCAAGAAGAAGATACGTTATAGCGATCGAAAACCGGTCATTCACCCTCGTCTGAATCTGATGGGCTGGTGGAAAAGTCTTCGCATGATCTTCGTGTGGATGCCTGCTGTGTAATCTAAAATATCAGAATGAAGAACCGGTGGTGTTGCTATCACTATGCAACTATCTATATGCTGTGGACGTTTATCTCGCCATTATGTTGATCGTCATCGAGCGTCGACCTCCAACCTATTTCTAATATGGATAAATACCGAACGAAATCTCGACGAAAACAAAAGATCCAACACATCACCGATGCCAATGTGTTGCGCAGCAATGTCAAAAAGATAACTACACTTCGACATTGCCCCCAGCTTCACCATCTTCTCCAGCTATATAGATATACATAGTACATAAGAGAATTTAATACATAGATAGTGCGGTGATTCTCCTCCAGCAGCAAGTCGCATGTTGACGATATTGATTATCTCATTTTTTTTCAATGCTACTTCATCATCCCAACGACCTGTATACTCTCGAGGTGTAGTTGAAGTTCTGATGAAGCTATTACTAGGTTTGCAATTTAGAGACGAGATCCATGGTCAAGGATTTGGCTTAACTCGATCTGAAGAAGTCATTAATAGATGTTTGATTATCTTCTTCATGAAAAAATAGGGAAAGTATTATTTACTTTTTGGTTCCTAGGAAGCTACTGCTACGTACAGGGAAGAGTGCTTCATGATTTAAATAATGTCAACGAAGATATCGAAGAGGAAGAGTACTGATAAAAATGTATCTTTTGCGTTACTACTTGTACTCTAGTTTTATGAAGATTCTAATTACTTCTAAAAATATGCCTAAGCTAGTATCGTGCTATTTTTACTAGTCCTGATGTTTTTGTTTAGCATCAGCATGTCCTTTCCTGCTGTCGACGGCGCTTGCATTCGTTGAGTTGAGATAGAGTTTGCCATTGCGCGATTTTTTTTGCTTGTTTCATGATAAAATCTAGCTCGGCCTCCAATTTCGTGTAGGTCGCCTACTCTTGTCAGCCAGCCCTTGCAGCCCCAGCGTGACTCTCCCTGTCTCCGTCACTTGCGCCACGTGGCGCCATAAAGCGTGTGCCACTTGAAGCGGACCCTGCGCCGGTGGGATCACTTTGGTTCAGTATTCTCGTCCCCGTGTAATCCATACCAGTGGTGATCGGACCTGGGGCTCTGCTTGCATCAGACCTTGCGCTGCTCCTGCTTCTTTCTGCGGCTCCGTCAGATGGAGATTTACCACCTCCGGGATTTTGCTGATGGATAGGATCGCGTCCCTCTCCTCCATCTCTGTCTCCTCCTACTCGTCCTTGTGCTGCTTCAGCTGCACGTTGTAGAGATAGTTGCGGTTGTTGACGTTTTCGGACTTCGTTATGTGTGACATAAATGAAGTACGCAAACACGACAACCGTCGCCAACGCGACCGCTAGGACTAAGACGAACTCAGGACACAATACTCGTCGGCCGCAGCAGCCCGATCCTTTCCGCTTTTTCGCAGCACGATCCTTTACGTTTTTGCGAATGGCAGAGAGATCACGGTCCCCAAGTAGAGTATCTGGCTCAACATCACTGTCTAGGCGGTTCAACGACCTAGCCGTATTGTCACGGTTGCTGTTGTTAGAAGGCGATGGAGAAGATGTTCCGGAAGTAGCTGTTGTAGTTGTTGTGGCACCACCGGGTGAATCTTGATCTGGTTGATGATCTCGTAATTTCTTATTGAAGTTGTGCGATGGCGTCGAAAAAGCGGCTCCAATCAGATCCTCTTCATCAATCTCGGTTCCTCGTACTGCGGAGGACTTCAACGCGACCTTCTCTCGGTTCCTACCTATGCAACAGGAGAAGAATCCAACCCTAGAACTGGTCTTACTTTTACTCGTCTGCTCCGGAGACGAACAAGGAGTGGGATGCACCGCCTCCACCTCCAATTCTTCTCGTTGGACTCCCCCTCCAGCATTTTTCTTATGAGCAACGTCTTCTTTCGACATTGTCGAAGATTTCTCTTTACTCCAAGAGCAGCATCTTTTTGATGACGTATCCTCGGCAAGAAGGTTTGACTCTTCGCCGATATTGTCATCCTCGCCTTCATGGCGCCTATGGCCATCAACAGAAGAGTCCATGTCCATTAAGCGGCTCGTTTGCTTCGACGTCGACAGCGATTTGTTCGTCCTACAGCTAGTACCCGGCTCGTCACTCAGCGCACGTCTCCGAGCATCGAGGGCAGCAGATGCCTCGCTTTCAGTCTGGTAGCAAATACAAATACGATCGATTTCGTTTTGTTACCAATAACAACACCAAATGCTATCAATACCATCAAAAAATGGACATGGAGGAAATGAAGATGTTCATAAAATCTATGACCATAAGCATCAAGAAAAAGTGTTGCAATACGCTATGGCTATCACAGGTGAGAGTGCGAAAATACTACAGAAACTAAGAAAGTATTAGTATATGCTTATCTTGTAGTATTTATGAGTATCTATAAGTATAAGTAACACGGCATAACTACAAAGCACAAATCTTCTGCAATCTTACCTCACCCTCCGTCTCGTCCTCTGTCGCAGCCTCGTCTAGGCCACTCGTCGTTGCCTCAACGCCAGGCTTTGAACATTCCGATTCACTGAGAGAGCTTGTATCGTCTTCCGTTCGGCTTTCAGAGGACATAGTCTTTGTCGCTCTGTTCGAACTGCGACTACCTGTTTCTTGTCGCGTGGTTCGAGCTCCAGTTCGTCTAAGAACATTAGAAATGTGAATAGAAGACTTTGTTCCCTCGTCTTTCTGGAGGACAGTCGTGGTCCGGTAACTAGTACTTATTTCCACCCGTCAGCGGCAGTGGAAGGAGCGGCGGCACAACGAGTACTACGGAATTAAGCAGTAGTACTAGTGAACCTAAATAATTGTAAAGTTTTTGGGTCGTTGTCCTCCAAAGCACGACCCGATTCTCGCAATCAGAATGCTTCCACCAAAAAACAAGATTAATTTGCGCAAGTCTTAACATCTCTGTTTGCCGACGTTGCTGGAACGGCAGCAGCATGGTTCTTAGCGCGCGAGCGATCAGGCTGTTGAGGTACGTTTCTACCTTGATGCGAGGCCCCAAGACTATCAACGTTTCGACCGGCATTCATCTGTGCCGTAGCCCTGTTCATCTGAGGAAGACCCACGCGTGGCTGCAGCAAAGTGCTAGCACGCTGTTGCGGTCCACGCCCAAGCATCTTCGCAACGGATCAAGAGCAGCGTTCAGCCACGTCTACGATGCCAATGAATATAAATATTAGAAAAGTTTATAAGGTTAAGGGTTCCCAACATGGCTGGGCTGGGGACGCTGGGCACACTGGGTCGCTGGGCGACCCAAATGTGCCAGATCTTCCGAAACCTGCGCCCAGCGTCACGCTGGGCGTCTCCAATTGCGGGGCGCCCTTCGGGCGCCCGCTTGAGAACCCCACCAGCAGTGCTAGTCTAGCGTAGGCCAAAGCCAACGACGCCGGCGAGTTTACCGCTGTGCACAAGAGCGGCGCAGCATTGCACGCACCGAGTAGCGCAGTGCAGCGCGACGGAGTGCAAGCCTGAACAGAGCAGGCGCCGCACAGCCCGCTACTGCGCAAACTGGCGCAGCACTGCGCCAGCGCTGCCCTGAACCTTGAGGGCGGCGCGCCGCCTTTGTCTGTCCTCGCGGGACGCGCTGCCCCGCGTCCCCGCGGCGCAAGTAAATCCATCGGCCGCGCAGGCTCGGCATGCCCAATGTGTGGCCCTCAAGTCCGCTAAGCGCTATCCAAGCGCCCGCCCAGCGTGCCCAGCGTTGCCGCCCAGCGTGCCCCGCGTTGCCGCCCAGCGTGCCCAGCGAGGCCGCCCAGCCACCCAGCGTAGCCCAGCCGCCCAGCGTCTATAAACTACTCTAAAATATATTTTCTTAGTCGTTTCACTTTCACTTTTGCCACACTCTGAGATGTTGAAGATACTGAAGACACCGTGCTGCTCGTCACGCTACCACTTGAAGTATGCGGACATTCATGTATTTGTAAGTACTAGATCATGATGTAGATGTTGGATTATCACTATGAGTATGTACGAATAGAAAAATGAATATAAGTGGGGAGTTTTTCTTTCTCTATGGTTTGTCCTCTCAGTCTCACCAAGTGCATGTCCTAAGAATTCACATGGGTAAGAAAAGAAAAATATCTTCGTGCATTTATTTACATGACCAGTGCTGAGACAGAGGCATTGCGCTTCTTCTTTCACTCCACAACCACAAGTACACGAAGCTGCGGCGAAGTAAGCGTTCGCATGCTGCATGTTCTTCATGATCCGAGTGAGTATTAAAAGTCACAACTGAAATGAATCATACGACGCCGCCCGCTGCAGGACAGACGTTCTGCCACCAATCTTCATACAACAACTCTCTATGATTGCAAGTGACCGAAAAGCGAAACAGAAAAGAAAGCCGTAAACCATTGCCTCATCGTCAATGGTATGCCGAAAATGAAAAGTGCAGGTCTTAAATGACTATACAAAAGCATGGTGCGCTTCATTCAAGCTTCGGAAGCGGAGAGCGATGAACACAGAAGCAACTTTTTCGTTTCCAGAACGGATAATGGCACGGAAACGTACAACAACAATTGGGTGCATATGAGCTGCGACAGCGACGTCTGCGTCTCTATAATTGGGTATAGACAATCACAATCTTCTTTTCAAGAACTACAATCGCCTTTGCAGCGAATATGAGGAAATATCGATCGCATGAGGGGTAGGTGAAAAGCGAGGCATTGGAATGGGGGCGAGACATTATAGTATTTCATGTCCTTCGACACTGAAACTCGCTTTACATGTGCGCTGGGATGGCAGACTCGATGAGCTCAGCAACGTTGAGCTCCACAAACGGCGGCGGTGATAAGGCAAGGACTTTCCGCCAGTGCTCAGCAGTGAAAGAAGTGTGGACAAAACATGACTTGATGCTCTTGCCAGCAATATCTTGTTTACTGTCCTCCTGAACAGTATGAAGCGGCCCCTGTGCAACGGATATCCAGTGCTTTTGCGAGCCTGACATCAAGATGGATTGCCGAAACTTCCAGTCGGTCTGTGGGAGGAATGAGTCACTTGTTTTGGAACCCGTTTTAACGGAAGCAGAAGCACGGAGAACGGTGCCGGTGTCCTTCGGCGGGAACTCCTTTCTTCCCTCCAGGTGTTCGTCATTAATGGGCAGTGGCCCATTGTCCGCTGTTGCAACACTGCATGCCAACGACAGCCGAATCTTCTCCCATGTTGGCCCCTCTTCATCTGTATCTATGTGGAACTCGCATTTACTCAGATCGAAACCAAGGCCGTCCCCACGCGCTTTCACGAAGCTTTCCTTGAGGCTCCACAAACGCAAAAAGCAGTTGTATGTTTCCGTGTCAGCCGTCTGCCTCATGGTGTCCGACGAGAGTGTCGCTTTTTGTACTAAGCCCCATTCGCGTGCTGTCAAACACCCTACGAAATCCCTCTGCAGCTGTTCGAGATCTTCCATAGACGTCGTTAACTCCACCGTTGAAGAGGCCACGCCGTTTGGTGCATCTTCTCGTTTAGTAGAAGAAGCTGCAGATGAAGTGGTAGGGTTCATCTTTCTAGTGGGCGTGCGCTGCGCGCGAGCTGATTTTGGCGCCCCTACGTCGACGCCTACGAGCGCAAAGTAGTCACTGGCAGCCGCGACGAAGGCCCCTTCATGGCTCACGTTGAAATTAAAATTGGTGTGCTTCAGACGCGGGTACCCAAGAAACGGCTTGCCCCAGCTCGTACGCTCGATCCGAATCATCTCAGAAAACGGTGCACCTTCCACACATCTTGTGTAAGACTCAAGAGCACTACCCACCTGTGGCCTCGCAGAGGATGAGGAAGCTGTTGGTTCTTCTACTGCAGATTCCCCGTCTACAACTGCTCCAGCATGACATAAACTGGAAGCTGATGTCGAAGATATTAAGCTCCGGGCTTTATAGAATTCCCCAATAAGTTCTAAAACTCGGGTTAGATGACCAGGAGTGGGACCACTCACGAACATGGTGTTATCGGCACTACCCCCATCACTATCTTCAGCGACTAAACGCCTGTCGAGCCACCTCTCCAGGGCAATCGCATCCCTTGCAAGCTTGCGCTTCAACAAGTAGGATACGAGGGCCCGCTGCCGGTCTTCCAGAAAAATAAAACGCATCATCTTGTCACGCTCATTTCGATCCTGCACAATGTCGGTCATCAATTCCGTCAAATCGTCCTCCTCAATGGCCCACGAGCCGACGTTCACGAAGTAGCGCTCTCCCATGGTTGGCGTCACTTCCGGCGTTTGTCTAACTTCTGTTCAATGCTCTTTGTAATCGTGGCAGAAGATGCACTCACAAGTTGAAGATTGCACGTGGTATTGGTAATGGTATAGACTCACATCAAGTTAAGAAAGTGAAAATGTTAATGTCGCTGTTGGACATGAACACGAGCGAAGACTAAGATGGAATTCAAGAACAACTGCGAAAAAGAACGGAAACTACGAATTTACCAGCCTGTGCATTCGCAAAGCAGCATTCACTAAAGGTCAAATGCTGATGAAGATAAGCACCTTGTCGATGGCGCTTCCGAAGCCGCGAACTTCTGGTGCTATAAAGGCAACGTGCTACGTTGAATAACGAACTCTGGATGATCGATGGCCTCATGTAAATGTGTAGCTTTTCTGCTTTGAGAGATGACTTCTAAGGAAGACTGAGAACTGCAAAAGAATTAATGAAACAAGATGACACACAGGAACGCGATCCCGCATTGTTCAGGCTCAAAAGTGGAGCCGTTCGATCTTCTCAGTTGTTCTGATCTTAGTGCCTTCGTCGAGCAAGCATTTGCTTCATCACTTGCTGACGCTAAAATAGCGAACTCTCAGGCCTTCATCTGCACGTGCACCTCCACCTTCTGTAATATTTTATAAAGGTTGTGGACTTGGTCGTGGTCGTGGATGTGGAAATAAACGCGCTTACTAGTACCGTTACTACCAGTAGCGGAAACGGGTGTCTTTACATCTGATATATAAATAAGCGGGGATTGATCCAGAAGCTTTATGGTCATGGAATTATTACGCTCACGGAGAATCTTGCTTCTAGAAATAGAATGGCTTAAAATCATATTCATCATTAGAATTATAGCTTGTCGCGCTTTTCGCATGGCGTTTTTATGACATTGTAATAGGGTCATCATCTTGTAGTGCTAGTAGTCTCTGATAGATAAATGTGATTGAGCTCCGCATCCATTATGGTTGGCCTGTGTCGAGAGTTTACCGATGAGCATGAGTCACCTATCCAAATGAAAAATATGTGAAAGGTTTTCTATTTACGTTTCTGTTCTAGCCCCTACGTTTTCTGTGCAGACGGTAGTTGGCGTGTAGCTCGTCTCTTTGATGCAACAACGCAGCACATTCAAATTCAATGACATACATAGACATCAATATTTCCACGTCGACGTTCTACAACTCTAGAATGTTAAGACCGTATTCGTAGTCTTTGAGTTTACCTTGAAGTATGATCAAGTTCTCAAAAATAGAAGTTCAAGTATTTGAATTTCCTTTTACTTATTTGTTCTCGTTTTAGCTCGTCCAATTCATCTCTCCCAGAAAAAGCAGGAATCTGCTCCACGCTGGAGCTTAATCATTCCTGAAGAAGCGTTGTATGACCTCCTTAGGATGCCTCCCCAGTGCTACCGAGAAGTAGGGTCGCTTCTGCATCTCGTGGTTCCATGGGAGAGAAAAAAGGTAGGTGTTGGTGGTCGAGGAATTGCGTGACATCTATATCGTGTTCTTCCGTGATGATCATCCGCTGCTGATCAATGTCCTCTTGACTATCTTCGAATATGAAAGTCCGATTATCTTCGTGGTCTTGCATTGGCTGTGGAAGTGCTTCACGTCGTTCTTTTCCTACTTCTTGACGTACTACCTCGTCTATTCTATTGCCGCTGTTCTTCTGCTGATCTTTACCGTGCCCACTCGACGTCGCATTCTGCCCTCGTGTGGGATGTCCTTGCTTACTCACTGATGGTGTGTCAATTGCAAAGTACTCTGCCGCTGCGGTCAGGGAGGAGGTGTTTGTGTCGTCGCGGCCCTCCTCTTCGCCACTGCTGCTGCTACTGGAGTGCAATATGTACTCCACATAATCGATCGACTTTCGTGCTTCCCAGGACTTCTGATCTCCTCCCCGTCCGCTTGAAGCTAAATGTGCTCTTGCTAGGTTGTCGTCGCTCGGGCTAGGGTCCATGTCGTAGAAAAACCGGCCAACGAGGTCAACAGGCCTCTCGCTTTCGAAGTTTTCCACCTCGTCCAGCTGGTTATCATCATGGTGAAGTTGACGTATCATTCCTATTCGTGGTGCTGGCACAGCCGCGTTCTTACTGGATGAAAAAGGAGGACTGTTCTTGCTTGATGAAAAAGGAGGACTGGCACTAGTCCTGCGATTCTTGTTGGGGCTTCTAGTACTATCATTCGAGATGGAGATCATCTTGGGATACTGATCTTCAGCCTCATCCAGCGTTGGACTTCTTATTGCACGCGAAAAAGAGGAGGTCAACACACGACCACCATTCCTCGTAGAAGTTATCGCAACTCCAACTCCGTGTCCGTCGTATTCTTGATTATTGTAGTTTGTTGTATGATCCTGATGGGAGTGACCATCGCCCTCCAGAAACTCATCTAGCCCCAGACCTCCTGTTGTAGGAGACGAATTCGATCTCGTGTAGCCCATAGGTAAAGTGGAAGGCTTCATTTCCAGTTGCTGGCTCGTCCTTTGTTCTTTTTGTGCGGACTGCAAAAGACGAACGCCCGGGCCTACCGCGTAGTATCCGCTTCGTCCTGTCGAAGGCGAAACATGCTGCAACATTGGTGACGGATCGGTGCCTGCCGAGCCTGATGATGTCAAGTTCACAGAGGAACTGCCCATCATTCCTTCTCGGTCAGACTCGTGTGCCAACAAGCTGCTCCCTTGCTCGTCGCCGCTCGAGGATGAGGAAGGATCCTCTACTGAAACACGTTGGAGTTCGCGACGAAACTTAGAACGAACAGAAACCCATCTTCAGCAGCATCTTGGGCCCCCTCTTCCGTCGAAAAACGGGACCAAGATGCCCGTGAAGATGGATATGGATTTCTCGCAGTCTTAATAAAAATTGCAGCGGATGTTGATGAAGTAGACGAAAGAAACTCTCGTCCGCCCGGCATTAATGAAGATGGTTGATCCAAAGGCGAGGCATTTCCTTTATTTTTGACCCCTGCTGCTGGTCCTCGCTTGTTGTTTTGGTGCATGTCTGGTACGACTAGATCCAGAAGTTCAGGTCCGACAGGATCAGCGTAAAACTGCATTCGGCCGCCACCTATGACAGGCATCAAGGCTCCATGTGGTTCTAATTCGTCTGGCTTCTGATCATTGCGCGTTGAATTCTTCTTCAACTCACGTCGAGATCCGTTTGTTCCAGGTGTAGTACCTTCTATATTGCTCCCACGATTAAAATTCTTCATCGTCTCATCGTCGCTGCCATAGTCAGTAGCAACCTCATGATCTACTTGTTCGGAATGTGAGTTCTCGCTGCTACCGTAACGGTGGGTACCATCGCGCGCTGAAGCGTGCAATAGCGCGCCATACGCTGTGAAACCAACGGGATCGTCCTCTGATGTCTCGGGTGCAGCGGTACATTCTTAGAAAATCAAAAGATGAAGCGCCGACAGCAATAGTGAACGGAGACGATGACGACCACCACTAGTACTAACTTCTGATCACTGTTAGTTATTGTTCGAAGGGGTACGACCTAGGGTTGACAGAGAGAGCTGATTGCGCTTTTGGAGGAATACGAACACTTCTTCAATCTTCATCTACTTAGCCTATAAAATGCTAGGGTGAAAAATTCAGGCGGATTCATAATCGCCACTCTGGGATACTGTAGTCGAACTAATCGCACGCTTTTCGAGCATTTGTTGCACTGCCACGTGTGGCTGAAACAGGTAGCGCTGCGCCACCCATGCAAGCAGAGCCAACGCGAAAACCGGCCACGTCCATACCCAATCCCGCAATCTGCAATAGCCCATGATTTGAACTCGATCGGCCTCGCTTTCACTTGAGGTTGCTTCTCTCGTCGCCGTACCACCAAGTAGAATGAAAGAAGAACTCACTGTGGACGTCACTGCGTGCCGCCACAAAGATACTAGGAAGGACACCACACCGCCTTTGCCGTCACCAGCAATCGAAGTGGAACATTCGCGAAACTGTCATCGATGGAAGACGCAATCGGAAGATGGTTTTCACAATGACGTTCCTTGGATCTTCTCCTTTGTTGTTATTAAGATCTACTGTTTGTTTTATGTCGCGCCAAAAATAACTGGAAGATTTAGATATATAATAGAACAGTTTATAAGGGTTCCCAGCATGGCTGGGCCGGGCACGCTGGGCACACTGGGTCGCTGGGCGACCCAAATCTGCCAGATCTGCCGAATTCTGCGCCCAGCGTGACGCTGGGCGTCTCCAATTGCGGGGCGCCCTTCGGGCGCCCGCTTGAGAACCCCACCGGCGGCGCTAGTCTAGCGTAGGGCGAGGCCAACGACGGCGGCGAGCTTACCGTTGTGCACAGGAGCGGCGCAGCATTGCACGCATCGCGCAGCGCAGTGCAGCGCGACGCAGTGCAAGCCTGAACAGAGCAGATGCCGCGCAGCCCGCTGCTGCGCAAACTGGCGCAGCACTGCGCCAGCGCTGTTCTGAACCTTGAATGAGGGCGGCGTGCCGCCTTTTTTTGTCCTCACGGGGAGGACGCGCTGCACCGCGTCCCCGCGGCGCAAGTAAATCCACCGGCCGCGGAGGCTCGGCACGCCCAATGTGTGGCCCTCAAGTCCGCTAAGCGCCATCCATGCGCCCGCCCAGCGTGCCCAGCGTTGCCGCCCAGTGTGCCCCGCGTTGCCGCCCAGCGTGCCCAGCGAGGCCGCCCAGCCACCCAGCGTAGCCCAGCGTGCCCAGCGTCTATAAACTACTCTAATATAAGACTATTAATGTATCTAGGTAGATCTGGAGGACACCGTAAATTAAATTTTTACCTTGTTAGTTGCTGTAGCTGTAGGATAGGCACTAGAGATAGAGTACCCACGGCATGCCGCAGCCACATGCCTTCCCGTCTTTCAGGGCACATCCCGCCCCATAGGTGTAACCATGTGCCAGGTTGTCCTGCAGAAGCGCCATGGGGACGCTCGACGTCGCTTGATCGTCGCCACGGCCGCTGTTCATTACTTCCTGAAGTGTGTTCAAGGTTCCTTCAGGATCCTCGGGACACGTCTTGCACTCTTTTTTGCCCACCTGGTCCTCGTGGTGACGACTCCCATTGGAGGTTTCCTCAGCCTTCTTAGCGATACTTGAAGATGTCGCCGTTAGTCGCGTCAGCGCCTTCAGCTGATCAAACAGTTGCTCCTCCTCCGCCGCTGTAAGACTCGAACTCAGGGTAGGTTCAGTTTGAGACGTTGATGCTGCTTCAGCACGGGCACGGGGGTTGATATTGGACTCCTCCTGGTTCCCTGACTTGGTTGCTTCGGAGTCTTTCTGCTCTAGCTCGTCGTGTTCTTCAATCATCGCGGACGATCGAAGAAGTTCGTTTTCGCGACGCCGAGTCCGTCTCCTTGAAGCAAGGCAAAAGGTTGCGATGCTACTCCCCGAAACCAGGAGCAACATCCTACCAGAAGTGAACGCTCTGCTGCGACCAGGCCTTGTCATTGTCTTTCCTTTTGCTTGTTCGTGTACGGAAACGTAGTGGTAGTGTCAATACTATTGCAAGGAAAAGGATAGCGATAGGGATGAACGATATAATGTTGTAAGTTTACGTAGTAGATTCTTGTTCCTTGCTCTTCTCGAAGAACTTTTCCAGTACTTGTACTCTAACCTTCTATTGAAGAGCAAGTAAGAGGAAAGGGAATGCATTCGTGTTTTGATGATGTTGGTTCTTTCCTTCACGATCACGTTCACGACTTGATCATTAATAATGATTATAATACATTTGCATACTTTTCTTACACCTACACCGTTGGAAGGTTAAAAGAAGGATGCATGGCGCGAGAGACAGAATGAAACTGCACCCGTTGGGGAAAGAGGAGCTCGAGCAAGAATTGCATGGCCGGTCCTTGAATTGAATGCCGAGAGCGAGGGACAATGACCCGTCTTACCGAATACAAAGAGCAAGGGATAGACGACAGATTTTTCGGACGGTTGGACGTCGGATTCCTTGAATCATGTTGGCATCCCGTATTTGGACAGCTTGATGAAGGTATGCCAACGTCTATTCGTGCGAGTTTGACAGATAATGCTAGTACCGAACGAAAGGGAAAGCGAATGTCGGAAGCAAAAGAGCATGACTTGCATCTCGAAGCGGATGCTCTGCGCATGAACATGATAAGAGCAAATGATCGATACACGACTGAGTTCGAGAGAGTCGGTTGGTGAGTTGCCGCTTCCAAATACGGAATGTTAATAACATCAGCATGTCCTTCTTCTTGCGCAGTTCTTTGTTTGCGTGGGTACACATGAGAAACTCTGCAACAAGGTACAACATCTAAATTATACTTCGCACTACTCTTCATAGAAAAGTGCGAAAAGGCAGGGAGTAACGTGTTTTAGTGACAACATCATTGCGGGATTTCACTTTATTCGCCTTGTAGAAAGGGATGCTTGATAAAATCGATATAGGCGCTCGTCGAGATACACTACTAGGGGTTGTTCTACTGTTGCGATTGATTTATCCGGGGAAAAGGCGGGTCGACAACACATGTTCAGGCGAGGAAATTTTTGGCCAGCGAGCGCGACGGAGACTGATGCAGACCACCACTAGCGATAACAGTCGACGACTCTGATCTCAGCGCCCGCGAAATCCAGCCCCGACATGCCTCTTGAAAGGCGGCTCTGCCATGTCTCCCGACCGTCCCCGGTGGGACAACCCGGAAGGCCCGTGAAAGTCTCCGCTGCCGCTGGTACCCGAAGCAGGATTTCCAGCATGAGATGCTGATAGTTCTTCCCGCGTGCGCTTCAGGGCTTCAGCGGCACGATTTGCTAGGGCACTCCTCTCTCCTGAGAGATTGTTTTGCGCTAACAAGTTACCCCCTTGCTTGTTATGAGTAGCATTGTTGTTTCCAGCGCCCGCACCTGCGCCCGGCCCGTGTTGGCGTCGTACTGCATTGGTCTCCGGGAAGGTGGGCATCATGAAGCTTTTCATTATGCGACCCTCGCGTAGAAACGAACTTTGCAATGATTGCGACGCCGTTAAGCGTGAGTCAGGATTAATCTCGCAGACTCTGCTAACGAAGTCGACCAACCGCTCCACGGCTCGCGTGTCATCAGCCGTAATGCCTAGCGCACGTTCGAGTTGCAACTGCGTGCCCAGATATTGCTGTCCACCTCCACCAAGCGCGCTACTTAATGTCGCTGCACTCAAGCTCGTGGAGCTACTTCCAGCACCACTGCCATTGCCGAAAAAGCGATCGGGGTCATCCGCATCCACAACATGTCCTCTTCCCGCCGAAGATGATCCACCTTGTGCCGCTGGAGTACAGAGAAAGCGCTTCCAGCCTACAGTCGGATACCACTCTGTGACCGCAGCAATGTTGGGAGGCCATTTTTTTGAACGACTCGAGGACTTACTGTTCTTCGAGGATGGATCGCGTCCACAGAGAACCCGCTGCTTGTAGAATCGCTTCCACCAGGTAGTGGTTAAGTCCGGCTTTCCTGCTACCCGAAAGACGTTTCGTATTTGCTGCTCTTCTGTGGACGCCGGAAAAATTGGCGCACGCTTAATCAGCTCGCCAACCACACATCCTGCTGACCATACATCCACAGCGCGAGGGTCGTACACCTTCGCCCCAAGTAGCAACTCCGGTGGCCGGTACCATAGAGTACACACTGGTGTCGTGTACCGGACCGATTTTGCCTCTCTTCTGGCTCGGACACTAAGAGCTGAGTTGCCACTAGAAGTAGCCTTGTCCGCACCAGAAGTAGAGGCTACCTGCACGTGCGGATCGTCGTCGTCTTGCTCGCCACGCCGGAAAATCGGCTCGCCGAAACGGCGCGCCAGTCCGAAGTCACACAATTTGAGCACCCCACCACGGTTTGAGTACAACAAATTGCTCGTTTTGATGTCGCGGTGGACAATGAAGTTCTTGTGCAGGTAGGCAATGGCGTTCATCAATTGCTCTACTAGGTTCTTGATTTCGTACATCTTGAACTGGTGTATGGCCAATAGGTTGTGCACTTCATGCTCCAAGTACTCCATCACCAGACAATAGGAAAGAGGCTGGCACGGGTCTACTGCGCTAGCCTTGGGCGCTTGTTCGTGTTTGCTGCCAGAAGACGTCGAAGGTTGATGTTGATGCTGGTCCTTTGCTGGCGCACCTGAAGAACCAGATCCCTTGTTCTTACCGCCGACTACCACGACCTCGTGCACCCGAACAATGTTCGGGTGATTCAAATCGCTCAAGATAGAGATTTCGCGAAGAGCCTGCAACGGAAATCCTTGCGTTGGACTTTTCACGACTTTCAGCTGCTTCAATGCCACCACCTCCTGTGTATGGTCAAGACTTTGACCCCGAAAAACCACACCGTAAGTGCCCTCTGCTATGCGATTGAGTTTCCGGTAGTTCAGTTCAAGCGGACGACATCCCATATTCAACTGCACACCCTGCGAAAGCCGTTCACCTCCTGACGTCATAGACAGCAGATTCTGCTGCATGCCTCCAGCGCTAAGACCCGCCAGAGGACTTGCCGTGGATTTATTTCCCTCTGTTTTGTTCAGTCGCGTCGGCATTGCAAAGCTGCTCGATGACGACGGCGTCGCCCTTTGGTGACCAGCTGCGTAATGATTCATCCTACCTCTTAGAGCTCGCCGACTCTCTGCTACAACTAATCCGACGCGCTCTTCAGTGCCTTTCCAACAGCCGCTCAAACGCCCCAGGCGAATGGATCGTTGGCTTAAGAGGGAGTTGATCTAGTCCAAGATTTGCGAGTTTCTCGGTCTAACAACAGCCGCTCAAACGCACCAGGCAAATGGATCGTTGGCTTAAGAAGGAGTTGATCTAGTCCAAGATTTGCGAGTTTCTCGGTCTAAGAAACAACCAAACGCTCTCTTTGTATCGTCGACGCAAGAGAGAACAACTTCTACGTAGCTGCTGGTCGTACATTCAATATCAGACTTCTGCCCCGAGCGCGTTCAGTGCTAGCGTACGTGTCACGTCGACATCAAGTGCAGGATCGGTCGTCAGCGAACAGGCAGTCTTGCACGAAAATGAATATCTAGAACTTCCTTGTTACAAATACATATACAACTAATCTACGCCTCGTTCGAATAAAAGCGGTATCAATAATGGGCATCTGTCACGGTTTTGCCAATGAAGTAGATCATTACCATGACAACTATGTGTACGTATAGTGTAAATGTTGGCATCGTCAAGGAAGTGAGTACATGACTGAAAAGGTCGAAACATGTTTTACGTCAAAAAATGTGCAGCTGCAGGACATAGACAGAGACCTACGAATTCTCAATCAAGAAAAAATGACTCGACAATCTCTTCAAACCTGATTACTTTTACTTATCGTGCTACGAATATTAACTTGCTCACTGTACAAGACTAGGACCACTAGGTCAAAACTTCCATGTTACGAGGCTTGAGCTACCAATTACGATGGAGTCAAAAAGAAGTCATAGAACAACATCATCCATGGCCATGCCTCTGCGCATAATATAACTTGAGTTTCACCTCGGGGAATTACTGCGTGATGAAATCGCTGTGCAGCTTATTCGGCGCCTTGCTTCATTTTTTGTAATAATCATATTGCTACACCTACACCAACAAAGAATTCATTGACTTAGTCTCCCGAGGCCTCAAAATGAAATAGAAAGATGTGGTTAGTAGTTGATTTGGTTGGAATTGATGATCATGATGTTGAGTAAGTAATTGAAAATGTTCGCCGCGTACAAGTACCGTTTTTGTTTAAGTCCTCGCTGTGCACAAGTCGGTCAGCGCACGTGGAAGCTCACGACTTATCGTGGATATGGGAAGATTTTGGATAAAGCTTACTGAATCTTCATTTTCATGGACATCCACAAGAACCACGAGGTAGGGGAATACGAATAAGCCAAGGAAGTGGAAAGGCGGGGGCATCTGAAGATTGATGGGCAGATGACACGGCGCGTTGCCTTTTGTTTACAAGAGATTTGAAGCAAGTCGCTGCCTCGACGACATTCGACTCAATACGAGAGTACTGACACCTAGACGAGCGGCCAGAGGTACAACGAACTTGTAGCAAGTTTCAGGATCCTCTGCCTAAAAGGAACCAACTTGATATGGATGAAAGATATTTTGAGGCGGCGTATTGATATTGTCTTTCCTGCTCCAACGCCGTGCGGTCTTGTTCCTGGCTTAGATAGTGGTACTCGTAAAAGGAGATTTTCTAGTTTATCTTTATGATCTTTAAGTGGACCGAGCCGAAGGACATGATAATTATGATCAAAGCGGAGTCAAAGTTGATCTATTGGTAGTTTGCATTCCACGTAGAGCTGGGGATAACAGCGAACCAGACACAGCATTGCCATTCATTGTCTTAAGTAATGTGATAGTGTTAGCATAATTCTTGAGCGACAAATCCGCAACAACGGAGAGAAAGAGACTGAAAAAAAAGGACGTACCAACACGTAGCACATGACTTACAACTCAACACATGAGTAAGTAGTTTGATTTGGAGATGGGCGCCGCGTGGACCGATTGATTCACAGGATGAACCCATGATGAGTCAATGATCTATATTCGATTGTTTTGATATTGATTCGTTCATCCTCATGCAGTTGTCAAAAAGGATCTTTTAACTTGGTATGTGACCTTGACTTTCAGTCAACAAATTCTGGCGCTTTATTGTTGTTATACCTCTGTAGACAGCCTGAGCACGCGCTCGGATCAAGCAAGAGAACAACATCATTTTCGTTTTCCAAGGAGAACTTACCTTTTCATGTGATGTATCAAATGCCATCCGCCACGATTATGTTTGTGGCTGATAAATTGTCAGAGGACCAAATCCATGGAAGAGGAAGACGAAGAGGAAGATAGCGTTCTTCTCATAAGACTTCGACCCTCTCCATGGAACCAAGACGTCAAATGGAAAAAAACGTGACTCTTTCAACGTGGCGTATCGTGAGTAGAAGAAGAGGGATGAAAATCACCGGGAAAAGGAATGAAGAACATGGACGATCAATTATAACAGTCAGGCAACAACCTGAAGAGGTCATGCTCGGATTTGCTCTTGTGTGTCTCAAAATCAAATATTACTTATGTGAAAAAATGTATGACTTCTAGTACGGATCTACTGGTATTCATGTTCTAGTGAATAAAAGCACAACCTACAATTTCTAAAGATTCTTGCGTCTTTCTTGCCAGACACGATCAAAAGGACATTTTACAGTTTCATGAGTGCAGCTGGCCGCGAGCTATACTGCACTTGCCGCGGAGAGCAATAAACTCAGCCGAAGCTGGATGCGCAAAAAGTCGGTAGTCTATTCCACCTGAGATGGTGTCTTCGGACCAAATTGCATCGCGTCTCTGTTCCTGGAGAAGCCCGATGAATGGAAGACTGCGGTACTTTGTTACCGCATCGTTGCCGTAGCCCCCAATGCGGGAAAAAGGATCGGGCCCAAGGGAACGTGGCAACTGTCGCGCAAACAAGGGTGGAGCAGGCGGAGAGCCGAGCAACATCATAGGTCGAGAAGATGAAGACAGGCTCTGTTGACGTGCCTGGTCATCCATGACAGGTGTCAGGAGAGCCGCACAAAAGCAGGTTTTGACGCCTCGGGGTTTGAAGAGGTCAGTGAGCAAGCGCATGCTGCGGCCACGGCCGATGCTGTCATCAAGCAAAACCACATCGCGATCCTGAAGATTCGAATTTTCAGCAGAGAGATCCATCAAGAAACTGCTCTGAGAACCCTCAATTCCAGCTTTGATACTTTGTTTGTTGTACGTACTAACACGGACCCAGTCAGCCGTAATGTCAAAATCGTTTTTCAGGTCTGTGGAGTCTCGATCTGTACTTGCCGCTGTCCGCACACTATCGAGACATTCGAACTTTAACATTCGATAGACATCTGCATGAACAAAGAACCCCGCACGCAGGACACAAACCAATAGTAGCGGACTCGATCCTCCCGGAGCAGGTGAGCAGGTGGAGGTAGGGCTTTTTGTACTGTTGCTTGTACTTGCGGAAGCCACCATCCGCCGATCAGACCAATACTTCCGAGCGATACCGTCGGAAAGATCGGCCACTGCGTCCTGCACGTCTGCTTCCGTAAAAATCGCGCCGTCAAAATCTGGATGATAAGCTGGAACTAGTCGGAAAGTTGACTGTTCATCTTGATCTGCGCCCAGGACATTATCAGTTTCAGTTCTCTCGGAATCAGAAAAATGGAAAGAGGCGTCTTGTTTCTTTAGAGGTAGGTTTTTGGTGTTCGTTTATCCCGTTTGTTATGTCCGTCCCCCTTAGGAGAGCCATAACAAACGGTAACAAAAGCACCTTTAACCTAGTACCCTCAATTTCTTTTTGAATCTCACAACTCGCGGAGAATCAAAGGCGCCCCGTTCCTCTTCGTCCCAATGTTGGCCAAGAAGTACGCTCCCCCGTCTAGCTCGCTCGCCGTCTATTCCTACATGAAGAAGAATCACACGGGCATCCCACGTGGTCCTAAGAAAAGTGACTTCACCAGCGATATTTGCTGGCCCAGAAGACGAAGAAGGGCGTGGAAGCAGATTGGCCGTTGAAACTGTAGGTAATGTTGACGAGCTTGAAGGAGACGTCGTGGAAATAGTCTTACCTATGTTGTCGTCCCGAGTCAACATGATGTCAGCAAACGTGTCATCTTCACTATATCCTCCGCCTTCAAGAGGAGACAAATCCCCTTCGAAAGCGCGCATGACTACACGCACCGTCGTTTCGCTCGGCCTACGTGGTGGCGATTGTGATCGCTCTGATGTAGCTCCCGCTTGCGCAGAAGATATTCCACCTGGCCCATCACGAACAGTTTGAATTTGGTTGGACTTCTCAGCAGATGAAATTACTCCTGCAAGAACCTGTTCGTCCTCAAAAACAGCGACAAGTCGAACACTCCTGGCGGCTAGCGATCGCCTCAGATTTTCAGCGAGCGTCCACTTACGCAAGCCATTCGGTGCGATCCCAATGAACACAACCACGTCACGAAGTCTCCACTTCTGCGGATGGGGTTCGAGACTCGGATCATCTCGTGTTACTCCTACTGGTGCTTGTGTGTTATCCATAAGCATACTAGAGGTTTGCCGTGTACTCGTTGTCAGCTCGTCTTCGAGCTTCGCTATGAAAGATATGTCGACATGCACTCCGATGCGGCCGATTTCCCGCAAGAGATCTGCAGCGACAGCGAAAGCAAAGGGGTCATCCCTCAGCACTGGCGCAAAGACCGGCACCGAACGCCGGTGATAAAATTTGCACAGCCGCAGCGCAGTACGAGCGATTTCCAATGCTAGTTTGGTAGCACCTAGAGGGTCGACTGAAACAAGCTGCCTGCGACGCTTGTTCCAAGGGGAACTTGCGAGGCCTCCTGTCACGCTCCCTTGCTCTTCTAAAGGTATCGGTGTAGGAGGTGGTGGAGCTGCAAAATGCAATGCGCTGGTAGTCGTAGTGGGTGGTGCCTCTTCGCTTCTCGCGAGGGTCCTCGCGTCAGGATTCGCCTTTTGCTTTTCTGTCAACTTCTGTAGTTCTGTTTCGAGTCTCCGAACCACGAAATCTTCGTACCACCGCAACCGAGCAGGAAGGAAGTCGGATCGGGGCAAAAACTGACCTGAAAGGATCGGACTGCCGTAGCGCACCGGCGCTAGAACGGCCGCCGGTGTAAGACCCTTTGCGCCCATGGCTTGTCGAGCTTGCACGCAGAGAACTCGCGGAGAAATCAAGTCCTTCACTTCCTTCAAATGCATCAAATTGCTTGATACAACCATCAGATCCGCGGAAAGGTCCAATTTTTTCCCGCGTCCTGTCATATTTTCTTTGAAGTTTCCAACATCGTCAGCCGTGTACTGTTCGTCTTCAGCGTTGTCTCTATCTCGATCTAGCGGCACTGGCAAGGTCAGATGTTGCCCGCCGCGACCTCCAGTAGTACGACCGAGCCGAGTCATATCTGCAATTTTACCCAACAGAAAATGCGTGTAAGCAGGCAGCAACGTCTTCGTTGCTTCACCCCGTCCCCCAGCTCTACTTGCAAGATCAACATTTTTCATCATCAGCAAGCCCTTAACGTAGCGTAGCACATCCGCCGTCACCAGTAGTCCTAGGATTTGGCGAAGCGACGTGTAGTTTTCGTTCGAATGCAGAACCTCTAGAAGCGCGTTTTGCTCTGCGTGGGTCCACAAGCCAAATTCTTGAACCTCCCAGTCGGATCTTATGTTTCTAGTGTAAGAAGACACAGCATCGCGTTTTTTTGCTCTGGGTTTACCTCCACTAGTTGCGCGCTGAGGTGGTCCTGGTTCTTTCGCTTTCGCGTGTCGTCCCTTTCGTCCTGCGTGAGAACTGTCCCCTTTTCGTGCGAAAGTGCGTTCAGGTGAAGCAGGCTCTGTATTCTTCCTTACCGAGAAATCCTCAAAGCCAAGGTATATGTGGACGCCGCGTTGTGCAAGCTCAGTGAAAATCGGCACAACATCAGGAAAAAGGTTGGCAGAAGACGACGAGCAGGTAGTAGTCGAGGAACCTGATCCTGGTCCTAATGTTGTTGACGATGAGCGCTTTGTTGCTTCGCCGTAACCAGCAAGGTTAGAATCAGTGTAGAGGGTATCAAGAGCTGTCGAGAAGACGACTGCTTCGGGTGCTCCTGGAGGCCTACTCTGTTCCTGTACGATGCTCGCGTCGTTTACCACATGCCCAGAGATGATTTGGAGACGACTGTACACCACAACGTTATGATTTGCCGAAGGCCGTCGCCGTCGTCGTTCACTTGCCAAGCTGCAACGAGCAACGCAGGAACATGCCGCATCCTTTCTTGGTCGCATCTCTCTCGTCGCGTGATTTTTATCTATCGCACGCTCCCAATTTGATCTGTCGAGGACGAACTCCTGCTTCTACATCTACAACAATTAGTAAGGAATTACATATCTATATCGAACGTGTACAACTGGTGCAACTACAACTTGTAAGTCATAATGTCGGTGGCGTCGAGTTTTTCTAGAAAAAACACGCCATTATCATTACGTTCGATGTACGTCTATCAACAATGATCAGCGTGTGGTTTTGATTTTGTTGTTCCGTCAAGCAAAACCAAAAACGATGAAACCAGAAAGATAATAATACATGTTCCACCCTTGCATCTACTGATGCCATTTCGGGAAAATCGATAGCGATAGGCACGTGAACAACATGATAAAGAGTCCCTCACTGCAGCAGCAAAGCTACACCTAAACCTAAAGTGATTATATAGAGCAGAACTAAATTAGTGTCGCCAACGCCACCTCTCTAAATTTCTAAGGCACATTCATGCATTTACCTTGCTGTTTCTGTCTGAAGGAGGTGGGCTCAACATGTCAATCCGCGAGTATCATTAGGTGGAGTAGAAAAGCTTTTCAGGGATTTTAGTTTGACACACTGACTCACACTCAAGGCATAATTTAAGCTTAGTATTGAGTGGTTTTTCCGTACTAGCTTCAAGTCATAGCCAATTTTTATCTGAAGATTGCTCCACATTTTTTGCAGACGGCAAATAGTTGCATGTCGACTTGCATTGTCGCGTTGAGTCACTACTTAGATCTCTACCTGCTCTCACCAGAAAAATATAGACAGGGGAAAGGGTTGAAAAAACGGGAGAGACAGAAGGCCGTTGCGTCTGATTGAACTTCCAATCTCGATAGAAATAGAAGAAGAAGTCTGCTTCTCATATATTTATGAAATGATCGTTGATCGTCGGTCGTCAAAGCGGAGCACCTGTAGCACACGCGCTCTCGCTCGGTACGGCAACTTAAAAACAAAAGGCTGCAACCGCCACGAATTATCACTAGCTTCGAGTACTACAGGAAGCCTGACGTAGTTGATGATGTTAATCTTCATGTACTCGATTCACTGTTCGTCCTGAGCATGCAGGCGGTAACAAGTGATCCATCAGAGGAAAGGAGGAGGCCGCACAGGAGGGGTTCGTATGGGCCGAGATTGAAGATGGAAGCAGAGATGTCCATCGGAATATGACATTGTCAACAAACGTAAACGAGACTGATGTTGATACATTTACATGTTGTTATCGAAAGTATTCATTCGAGCATAAGCATCATCATGTAAATGTATAGAAGGCCTCCTCCTTGATGATGTTGATGTCGAGGACCATAATTTTCAAAAGAACTACAAATCAAAAATATTTTCAACACTTATGGCTCCGAACAAAAATGCGGATGCGGGATACTCTGAATTAAGTAATCATAATAGGGTGGTTTTGATATGCATGGGAAATTATGAAGGATAGGGGAAGGGCAACGGAAAATGATTTTTTACGATGTTTATGTGCGTCAGACTGCATTTGGCAGTCTATGGTCACTTGCACGATTGGCAGTGAGCGCGTTCGCTCTGTCCAGCTGTACTGGGCCCGGTCCTGCTGCTGTATCTTGGTCGTCATTGAATCGCCTATGCCCGTCCCCACGGCAACATCCGGGACATGAACTCTGCTGGATTTGAATTAGACCCAAACCGCAGAACATTATACCTGTACGGTGAATATCGGTTTCGTCACATCTCTGACGTGGCGGTGGAGGTCGTGGAGATGATATTTTTTCATATATGTACCAGGGAGGGAGGCCCCCTCCCCCCCCCCCTGTGGATGGATCTGGGGTGGACCACGCCAGAGGGGTCCAGCCTTGCCACCCTATTGGCCAGGCCTGTCGAGGGGCTGCCGGGCGGGAAGGCCTCAAAGCGCCCACTTCTGACCCCTTCCCGCTTCTTGCATGTACCCTACAGACCTGGCAAAGGCAGGGCCCCGCTGGCTTGTTGCATGTACCCGACAGACCTGGCAAAGGCCGGGCCCCGCTGCCTTGTTGCATGTATCCACCGACCCGGCAAAGGGGGCAAAGGCAGGGCCCCGCTGCCTTGTTGCGTGTACCCTACAGACCTGGCAAAGGGGGCAAAGGCAGGGCCCCGCTGCCTTGTTGCGTGTACCCTACAGACCTGGCAAAGGTGGCAAAGTCCGGGCCCCGCCCCCTTGGCGTAGGGTTGGGCACACGCAACACGACAAGAGGGCCCAGCCTTTGCCACCTTTGCCAGGTCTGTAGCGTACATGCAAGAAGCGGGAAGGGGTCAGAAGTGGGCGCTTTGAGGCCTTCCCCCCCGGCAGCCCCTCGAAAAGAGGGGCCGGGGCGGGGAGCCCCCCCCCCCTTCAAAAAGTTAGATCGGGGAGGGGGCCTCCCGCCCTGAGCCCTGGAACATATATATTTATATCTTTCGAAGCACCATAGTACTACTACGGAATCGACCAGATCTGATCATGTTTTACATAAGGGCTAAGCAGTACAGAGTTCTATGTATAAATATGTAAATCTGAGAATCAGTACTAAAAACTAGACGATGATCACCTACTAAAGAATCCATCCATTAGCACCTCAAGCTCAAATACCACTGTACCAAGATCGAGCGAGTGGCTTTAATACCTAGCAAGACGTACATCACTGCCCAGAAGGTACTCGCTGTCTCCAAATCGACACAAAAAATCATCGTTCCGACGTATAATATGAAGCCCCCCTTTCCGCAACCGTTCGACAAAAAGGCTGCCTTCTCGTATAGCCGTCTCTGTAGACCGCCACACCAGCCCTCCTTTCCTTCCAATATTATCACCACAATTGCAAATAGGAGGTTGTAGAGGTTGATCAGTAACCTGTTATGCATGAAGAAGAAGGTAATCAAGGATGCTGAATCCACAAGTAGAACCAGCATGCGAAGAAATCACAATCAGCATTGAAGATTTGACATTTGTTCGCCGCGCGATGATGTGTGAGGCTCATTCGCCTTCAATCACGAGGAATCTAACGATAACCCCACAGCACTACTCATCCGAATGAGGAACAACATCATGATGAACATGTTAACACTTAATAAACGTGGTTAACCTCATCTGTTATCAAAGTTATTTGAGAAAATAGGGATAGAAAAAGATGAAGGGAAAAGTACTGTTGTGGGTTGAAGAGTGCGAACACGCTAATGATTCCGATGAACGAAAAAAGCGCTAGGAGTGCTGCTGAGCACAACAAGGCAACTCTTACACTCGTCGGATTCTCCTGGACATAAAGCTTCAGCTCTATCATGCCTGCCTTTGCCTTCCCTGCTGCGCCTCTTGCCGCTGAGGCCGCGTAATCTAGTAGTGAAAATGATGCGCGTGTGTGTGTAATCCTTATCGTGTTCTTACTTCATATAATGTTGAAGTTGATGTAAGTACCTTCTTTTGAGCTGTTCTATTGAGACTGAACGTCAAACACCACGGGCTAATTTCTCTATCAGTCGCGTGTTTCCGAGCCAGTAGACTAGATCAAAATTATGTATCCATAATCTCATGTCATGATCACAATCATTATCTTGTTTCGTATTGAGTATTTGTATTTTTAGTTTTACCACGCCCGACACTTTGTGCGTAGGGGTTGGTTGCAAGGCTTGCCGCCGCTGCTCCCGCCGCTGGCCCACCCGGGCCACCGCGTCCTGCAGACATGTTTTTTTTCGATCGACGAAGCTCTCACCTAGAGCTATTCTACTTTCAATGCTAGGAAAAACATGGTCAGGAAGATCCTGGCCTGAAATCGTATCGTAAGGTACATGGACATTGGACGAGGCTGGTGGATAATAGAACTTTGGATTCTTCGTCTCTTATTTTCGAAAGGGCATTTTTGATTTTCGCTGGTCTCCATAGTCTTCAGTACACAGACAAAAGCCTGTAGGGATCTTGTTGCGCTCAGCACTCAATTCTCGTCCAAAGAACAACTCTTTTGTTTCTACTCTGTCACTCCTGCCCATGCACATGCAAGTCGCTGCTCTCTGTGACGTCCAGGACGGAGGGCTCCCTTGCCTGATAGCTCAAAAATGTTGTTGGCCGACCGCTTGCGCTTTTTTGCTCACTTCTCAAACATTTCATCAGATGTCATGCGCAGTCTGAACAAGAACGCGTACACAAAATCGGGATGAATCCAGCCACTTATCGGACAAAAGGTCGACGAATTGATCAAAAAAATGTTGACCTCGTCCTCTTCGATGTTGAAAAGAGTCCTTTTCGGCAACACCTATACCTAATGGTAGTAGAAAGATTGTTTGGAAAAAAAAACCCAGCGCTCAACTCATTCTCAGTTGGCAGCTACACGACTAGCGCTCATTCTCTGCTTTCTGTTGCCATGCGGGAAGTGACTGTGAAACTGCACCCGCAACGTCATAGTAACGCTGTGCATGTTGCTTCTTCTCGTTGGCAGAGGCCAGTGCCGCATGTGCCCAAGCCATGGTGCCTTCTGGGTTTGGAACTTCCCGTTTGCTGGCACGCTCCGCCGCCAACCTGGCCTTCCGCAGGAGTGCCTTTCCGTCCGTCATGGTGTGCACAGCCATGCCCGCGTAGGCGCTGGAAACGTCAACCCCGCGGTTCACCATGGACTGAAGGTACTTCTCGTACGCAGAGGCTTCGGTTTGCGGTGGCGCAGTGACTTTTTTAGCACTGGCTAGAGCAGCTTCGCGGTCAGCCTCCAAATCCGCTAGATAGGCGTCTCCCGAAGCACGCAGGCTCTTGATAGTAGCCTCCGCCTTGGCTTTTGCTTTCGCAGATCTGTTGAGATTGCGTTGCAAAGTCATGATATAAGACGAGACCGAGATGAGACGCTCCTTCCATGGAACAAAGGTTGTACTCATAGTTGAAGTTGTACATAAGAATAAGTTTTCTTGTCTTCATCTTGATGAATCTCGACGACCACATCCTCGACTTACAACAAGTGCTGGCTGCTATAGTTGGTTCCACCAGGACCAGTGGTACTACACCACAAATTCAAAAACTTCAGATACATATTTATTGAATTCCGTAAATGAAGAACGATGGATACGCAGTCTCAACGCTCTCAGCAGCCACTTTTTTGCTCGCATCGAGTACCGCTTTTGCTTTAGCGACATTCGCAACGGCCGCATCAACGAGTGGCGCTAAGGCAGCCTTCACCCGTTTCTGTTCCTTTAAGGCTGCGTTTGCCTGTGCTACGTCTTTTTCTAGACGCTGAACTAGCGTAGCTGCCTTGTTTCTGGTTTCCTCGCGCCATGCTTTGGCGTGCTCCTCTTTCCAAGACAGCGGGTTTTTTCCCGCGGTGCCAACGGAAGCTACTACCGCGCGGTGCACTGCAAGTAGGCCGAAAAAAACACCTTTCGACCCAAAAAACTTTAAGCCAACCGGCGAAGAAAGGCTTGTGCTGCTACGCATCTTTTCACAAGAAGGTTCGCTTCGCCCTTCCCCTTCAGCGCCCTGTCATAATGATTGATGTCGTCTATTTGACATAGCTGAACTGCAACGCTTCACCTTTTTGAAGAGCACGTCTATGTCGGTACGATCCTGAAAAATTTCAAATTTATTGCAATTTCGTCATTGTTCTTTTTCTGCCTGCGCGGCAATAGCTATAGAAACGAGGACGCGAAATGTTTCTAACTTTTGAGCCATTTTCTCAAAACATACTCAAACCTTCTTAGCAGTGCTACCGCCGATTCTTTCTCTCGATTCTGGCAAGCGTGGAAAGACAGACGTGTTGAAATTACCTTGACGTCTGAGGATGACGATCATGTGATGTAGCCTCCGACCCTATACCTATAGGTAGCATGTCGTAAAAACGAGCTCTAGTAATGCAGTTGCTTCATGTATGTTGCGCATGGTCATGATTATGTTGTCCAAAGAAATAGGACAAGTTTCTCACCAAGCAAAAGCATCGTTGTTGATCATTCTTGAATGTTGGTATTCTTAAAGCTACTACTTCTACTGCAACCTACAGAAACAGATACACCTAGTCAAATAGTCGCAGTTGCGATTTAGACGTACTCGAAAAACTGAAATAAGCGAGTTAGTTACTGACTGAAGTAAGAGAGTCTTGACTACATTCCTCTTCTTTCGTTTCAGTGTCGCCCTTATTTTCAGTCAGTATCTCGCTTATTTAACTTTTCGTGAAATATGCGTGTTGCTGTGACTGAAGTAAGAGAGTCTTGACTACATTCCTGTTCTTTCGTTTCAGTCGTGTCTCCCTTATTTTCAGTCAGTAACTCGCTTATTTCAGTTTTTCGAGTAGAAATATCCTAAGAAAAATCATCAGGGCACCAGGATATGTGATGTCATACACTTACACAACATAGCTTCAGTTTCATAACATGGGACAACGAGAATGAATGTTGTCCTCTGAGTGAGAGAGGCAGTAAGATCGTCGTTCTCGCTTCATGTTGGGTCCGGCAATGACATTGACGTGCAGGAGGCTTCTTGTTCTTGTCTGGAATTATTTAGTTGTATCTCTTCCACGGTCCAGTAGGCTAGCATAATAACAATAGAGACCATCGAAGAAAAAGCGTGAAGTGTCTTTGCTTCTCGAAGTGGATCGCCTTTTCCCCCTCTTTGCGTGACATCTTCAAACGTTCCAACATCGTCTAAACCATCATCCAGAAATGTCTGTATCTTCTTTGGCTCACGCAGGCTCGTGTTAGTAAAATTGTTAGACTTCATATGAATTGAGGTACATCACTACTAAACCTGTTCCTGAAGTAAGAGAGGAAGGTGGGCGGCATCAGAGGAGCGAGCAGATCTATTTGTTGATGTTGGACAGCATAAAAAATATAATATATAAATATTGATCTTGTTCTTGGAGGCTGATATTCCTGAGCAAGACATAGAGGGAGTAGATACGTGATACATCCAGCGTGTCACTTTCTCAAAGGTTAGGGTTACGAAAGACCAATTTAATGTTTGTTTAAAGTGATTCATTCATTCTGATAGAGATTGTTATTCTTCTTGTTACAAAATCAAAGCTTTAATAACCCTAAACGAAATGTTATTTTGATAGAGATTTATTTGTTAAAACGAGGCTCTTCATCGTTTGGGGGTGCCTACATAATTACTCGGTTGTTGGCCTTCGCCTAGTACTCCGTGCACTTATGCGAATGTGTACTCTGCGTCTCTTCTATTCATAACTGTGCTTTGTTCCAGAAGCGACGACGGCGTGAATAAATTCAATTTGTCCACGATGACGAAAACCACGGTACCCCCGAAGATTCAAGCATGAAGAAAGAGAGATACTGTTTGGAATTTGGCCACGACAGTCAAAGAGTAGAAATACTCCGTTCATAAATCATATTTCAGCTTTGTCTATCTTAGGTATGTATCAGCAAAAGCTGTACTAGATCAAGTCCACCAAGGAAGACCTCTAAATGAACGTGAACGAGTATTCCTCATTTTTATGCCGTGTTTGTGCTTCAAAATGTAAGTTTTTCGTCTGTTGATGTTGAATGAGTGTTTACTAAGGTACTTAATATGTTGAGTTGTACTAGTGCTTCCTTGTTTCATACATTCCGAGACAGCTGGGTAGCACGACGAAGACGAGAAACCTTCCAATTGCTCTGGGAGAGTCAAAAGTGATGTTCTCAGACTCGGCGTACGTTTCCTTCGGGAGGAGCATCCATGTTGTTTGCAGAATACGATACAAACCTGACGATGTTGCTTCTGCGCTATTTTGCTCGCAAAAATCGACTTGTTCCCCCTCTATCTTTTCGTTGGCCAAGTCCTCACTGCAGCTAGAGGAAAAAAGAGCCGCGTAAGCATTTCGAATGTTATAATCGAGCCACGACCATGCTGTGCAAAACGGTCCTGAGAAGCAGCGAGATTCATCCGTGTCTGCATTGTCTCCCCTACCTTTGCTGCAAGACGATCGTACCTTGTCCGACACCGACAATAAAGTAGGAGCCACTGGTGACTTTCTGTCTTTGGGGCTTCTCTTCTTGTCCCTGATGTCTACTTCGAAATCTTCAGTTGTTGTAGTAATGTGGTCGTGGTGTTGCGTATCATGAACGAGATGTTGTTCCATACTCCTCTCTTTGCCATTTCGAGGAGGCGTCGCCGGGGAATCTTCTTGATCCTCCTCCTGGTAAACATATCTTTGCTGGCCCTCATCCATCGACCTTGAAGAGTGGCTGTCCTGATGTGAAACGGCTCTCGACGACACGGTCTTCGTTTTCTTCGACGATGTTGTTGAATGACTTTGCTTATCAGCTCTACGAGAGCGAGACCTGTTTAGTATTTCGACAAGATCTGCAAAAGGATCGACGTATGGGACCGCAAAATATCTAGAAAATGCGGCACAGTAGGTGCCAACGAAAGGAACCCGCCTCTCACATCTCAGCGCGGTTAGGTTTACCAACCAGTTGGCGTTGGACCTCTCCCAGATCGATGCTAGTTGCGAGCGAAAAACCCTGAAGTCTGCCCGTACACCAACGGCACTCCTGTTTCTTTTTTTTGAGCTACTGCGCTTAGCAGCGGCAGCAGCGGCGGCGCGCGTCTGCTCGCTCTTTTTTTCAGTCGTAAGAACACTGCGCTGCTGCTCAATGCTTTTTTCAGCAGCTGCGACCCGCGGCTGGTCCCTCTTTTTCTCAGCTGCTAGGGCGCGCGACTCCGTCTGCTCCCTCTTCGTTTCAGCCGTTAAGGAACATGAGTGCTCCCTTTTTTTTCTCTCCTCCTTCTCCTGAATAGAATTAGAACATCGATTCTATGACAACTCGACGTCGAGTTCACTATCACTTGAGTTTGACTTTGGGAGAGGGCTCTATAATGATAGATTAGTACTACGTCGTCGTAAATATGTTAGTGTTGTTGATGTTGGTGGTGGTAAGTATGCCCACTTTCACGATGTAGTTCAAAAAATCAAAGCGGGTCAGTTCCAACAAACCGTGAATACGAGCGTATCTGAAGAACAAACACTCTCAAATTACGAAAACGGCTTTTGTTGAACAAGGACATGAGTCACTCTGAGTGTGACTGAGTGTATCTTGATCCTTCAGGGGTCATCCTCATACAACTTCTTGACCATAAAGTGACCTAAAGCGATCGATTGCATCCCAGAGCTCACTTGTGAGACTACCCACTTCCTAAAAATGTTCCCGAATTCTTGAAATTCCGACAGCAAATCAGTCTGCATTTGCTCTATTTGTAGGGCATCGACTCCTCGTTCTCCTGAATTTCCTGCTGAATGTGCACTAGTTCTAGTATCAATATTACAATTAGTTGTAGTTGTAGGATGAGCATCGGCATCATCCGCAGGGTCGGCAAAGTTTGAAGCAGCTCTACTCCCATTAGAACCTCCTCCACTAGCACCAGCAGAACTTGCACCGCTACTTGAGATTGAAGATGCGGTAGATTGGAGCCGCTTTTCCCCATTCTGACTGATGCTGTTACCTTCGTGTCGTGGTGGTGAAAAATTCTGCTTTAGCTTAGAAGATTAGGTGGTCTTCACATCAACAATGTACAAGCTTCGGTAAACGCTGTCCGGGTACTAGAACCCCTACTTTACAGATGAACGATTTGAGAGGTACTACTTACGTAATTGTGTACCAGGTGTACTTTTGGGTTCATCACGTGCTGCCTCAGCCTCTCGCGGCACGGCATCAGATACAGAAGCAGAAAGTAGTTCGTAACTCTATTTTTCTCATCTTTTGCTGCCTTTTTTCTCGCTCCAACAGAAGCTGCAGCACCTTTCAGGAACTGGGCTCGTGGCATGTGTGCCGCCATTTTCGCTACAACCGTCTTCATAGTCGCGTTTTAGAGTCTCCACATTATGAACTATCACTATGAAGTCCTACCTAGCAAGCAGCTGCAGCAGTGAAGCAGCATAAGCTTGATCATGAACATGATCGATGATGTGAATAAATTTCAGGCCTGAATTATAATTTTCAGATATCTACTACCTATACCTTCTTGGCCTGGTGATGCCTCAGCATTCACGTTCAACCTCTACTTGCGGTGAACTACACGACGCGATCGTGACAACTCAAGATATTATCAACTCGATCTGCCCGGAGGTTTGTGCTTTGTAAAACAGCTGAATCTGTAGTCTTAAGCTTGATACCGCGTGACTAGATTCGGCGAACCTCCACAATATTAGCCGTCGTCAGTTCAAGGTTCGCAGAGGACGTCGAGGGGGTCGTGTCATTCTTCGACTTCTTCTGCTCTTGACTTCCTGTTGATCTTGCCGGAAAATTTTTCTTCACCCGAAAGCGAAGGGAGAGAATGGCTGAAGAAATATCACTCAACATCTTCGTCTACGGTACTGTATCTACTTGTTACTTGTTGACGCGGAAGCGGTAGATATTTCGGAACTAGAAGGCCTCGTCCTCTGATCCACCACTCGTTATGAAGATCTGCCACGAGGAACTTGCGCTTGTCTTCTTCGTTACTACTACTGCATCTTCGCAACATGATAGATCCACACTAGTATTTCACTTGCTGGTAGCGACGTTGTAAAGAGTCGTCTCTAACTCCGACAGTGTCCAACAACGTGTGCCAAGATCTATGACTATGTTACATCATCATGAGATCTTTCCCGAAACACCTCATTAACCCCGCTGCTGTTGAGGGAGAACATTTTTTTTGAGGTAACAAGAGTAATCCTGCGTCGAAGAGGAAGGGTTTTTGTAAAGATCATTCTTACTTCTGGAGAATCTCGTGAAGGTGGGGAGTCGCGTGATCACGCTTTCCTATGGTATAAGGTGTAAGAGATTCGTTTCTCTTACACTTCGCATCCATAATCATGTTGTCATCTTGTATTCAATGGACCTTCTTGCACTTGTTGAAAACGAGATAGCACAACTTCTCTTACCTCGATGCTTTTACAACCACCACAAGAACAGTGAACAACGGTATACTTGAGCATGAGGCGTGTTGCTCTTCCTCTTTTCCTTTGTCTAAAATTAATTGTTCTCTGGTCAGAATCTTCTTCAGCCGAGTGCACTCGGCAAAGCTGCTGCATTCGATGAGTTGTTTTCCTTGTCTTCTTGCTCTTTTTTCTCGATCTTATCTGCAGTCAAAGCGCCCTTTCGCTTCTTGGCTGCGCCACCCGGGGCCGCTGCCTTGCTTAGATTTGCGGTCACGTCCCGCCTTTTCTTTCCGTCCTTGCTTTTAAACGGATTGAACTTGTCCTTTGACGCAATGGCCGGCGCCTCAAGCGTGAAGAAGGATTCAAAGCTCACCTGCATGCCCTGGCTCAGTAGCTGACATTAGAGGAAGGGGCTTTGTTTATGAAAAGAGAAAAAGACACTAGCTGCCGTAGCGAAGTAAATCAGAATATTAGTACAATCAATGCTCAGACGAGAACGAGAACCAGAACCTACCAGTGGTCGTGAAAAATAATTTTCAATTTTGTCTCACAACATTATTGCGTCTCAAATGGCCGTACGTTAACATCGGCAAGACGAAACTGAAACATCTCTCTCTACTTGACAAGCATCTTTCACTTGGATTTAAAATCTAAGATTTTCGGTATTCTTTCAATTAGATTTTCGATTTCGATATTCTTCATAATTTTCCAGTTTTTCAACTTGTTTCTTGACTCGTTCCTCGCTAAATTGGTTTTCCTCGACGAGAAATTTGAGCAGACCAGCGGTATCTGGTTTCGGCTTCTTCGCGAAGTAATCCTTGAAATCACACTTCTTCTTGCCCGTTGCCGCATCTACTGCATTCACGTCAGTCACCTCGTGCCTCTTGAAGAGTTCGCGAGCCTCCTGATAGGGAAAGTTTTCTGGCACCCGCGCTTTGTCGACCGCTTGGGCCAGCACGGTTTCGATGTCCTTGTGGTTCTTGATCAGCTGGAATGCGGTGATGCTTCCGACTTTCTGAATCGTGTCGGTGTAATCGGAACCACTGAGAATACAGAAGTCGATGAACTTGTCCATGTCAATGTCCAGTTGCTCCAGCAGGCGCGCCAGATCAACCTCCAACGTCGGTCGCTTCTTCGGGTCCGTTGAGGAGTTAGAGGATGACAATGACATTATTAGGACCACACGCAACTCCAATCTTAAACCTAATTATTGTCATTGTCCTCGTTGTGAATGTAACTACATGGTACTACGAGTACATTTAGATTTACATCATGCGTGTTAATATTTGCATCAGTTCAACATCGTCATCGTGGTGGTCTTGCAACATGGAAAAATGATTGTTATCACGATCAACAAGCTAACATAGTGAAGAGGTTTCGAATGAGTTTCGAGGCACCGAAGCAGAGTGCATCCGCATCTTCTGTCGCTGCTGCAAAAGCCACACCGGTCTTCGAGAAGTGCGCGCATGTGGCCTCAGCTTCGCATGGTGCTTCGATCACAGGGATGGCCATCATCCGAAGGAGCTTCTTCGTTGCTTCCTGCATGTCCTTGGTGACCGAGACCGACCGATCCGCCATCTTCTGCATCTTCTCTGCATCGCCGTCCTCCTTAGCTTTCTCGTAATCCTCAATCGCCTGTTCTTTGCGAGCCTTTCGGTTCGCCAACTCACCGCTCTTCAGACCTGTTGATGTTGTGGGTGAAGAAATGACAATGATCGACGTCTATTGTCCTTGAAGGTGATGCTTCGTTACTTATACATATAGTTACCAAGTCTTGATAAGGTAGGTTGAGACGTCATTTTTCTTTGGGATGATAATATCTTCTTCTTCTCCGTCTGCACCTGAATCAGAAAAAATACTTGTCTACTTAATTGGAGCAGTAGAGTACTCGGGGGCTTTCCATCGAAAACGTAGACTGGCTTTGCACCGGCTTCCAGCAATTTTAGTGTTCGGCTCATGAAACCGGCAAGATGCGAGGTCGTTTCGCCGCGTTCGTTAGTCAGACTTTGGTAGTCTGACCCTGTGCCAGTTCGAATGGCGACCATGAACTGATACAGGCAGGTACTCGCATCAATAGCCAAGACGCGACCATTGTAGTTGGCCTGCGAAGTCTCCGTCACTGCTTTGGGAGCGTTCTCCCTAATAAACGGCATCAAACCTTTTATACCCATTTTCTCGTTTTGCTTTTGTGTTTATTTACCACAAAGCTCTAGGTGAAGAAAGTGTACTAGATGTTAAAAAAAGGGTTACTTAAAAGTTTAGCGTGGTAGTGGTTCGAGGATTAGGTCTACAACAAGATTTTCACGACTGGGATTGAGCAGTGTTATATATACTGGTATTTTGTTTGTACTATCGGTCATAGCCATACATAGCCGTTAGATGAGAAGCCAAAACTCAACCTCAACGTGGTTGAAGAATAAATAAATATGTCTCAATTCTTCAACATATGTAAAAGATCTTCATCTACTTCATGATGCTCAAAGAATGATATAGTCCGCGAGCATCAGTGCCATCTATCCTTTCCCTTTAATATTGCTTTTGTGGATGCGATAGGGTCGTTGCATTTTCGTTTTATTCCTTTTCGATCGAAATCGAAGCTAAGCGTTTCTTTAAGCACGAACAATCTTTAGAAAATGCAGAATTCATTTTTTGTTCGCAGCCAAAAAAAGCTCCACATCTGAGTGATCGGCTTGTGTGTTTCAAACGTATTTGAGAATGCAACAAGAACTCTTGACACAATACGAATACTTGCTTCCGTCGCTTGCTTGTTTAGTTGCTCTGAACATGAATACCAAGCACAAAATTACAGCATAGTACAGCGGGAACCTGAAGCTATAATTTGCAAGAAGATTAATCTGGATACATTAGCTTCGTGTAGGTTGTGAATCTAACATGAGTTTCCTGGAGCACGTTCTGGACTATGTAAACTGTCCGGAGGGAGCTAGGTCCCATTTCTATGCAGGTTCATACTTTTTGAAAATTTGGTAATCATGATAGGTTGGATTCTGTTATTTTCACGTAAGATAAGCATATGATTGTTTATCTACTTCATGTGTTTTTTTTCCGTCCATTTAGCTTTGCAGACTATTATAATCTTCGTATCCGTTATTTACCATTCTTTGAATTTTACGAGGCTACGAATGTTGCATCCTGTTTCGTTTATGAATTGCAATCGTCTATGTCTTTTGCTAGATCAAATAATTTGGTACGAGTAATAGAAGTAAATTTATTAACTTGTTTGTATTATGTGGCACTTACATTCATGTTGAGCCGTGTTGCTGCTAATCTTCGAAAAGATCTTTCTGACGAGTCTCTTGTTGCAATTGATGAGATATTCGTTTTTGTTGTAGTATTCGGATAATAAGATCATTTTGATCTACAGCTACTGCTACAGATTCTCTATCTTCGTCGCTAAGACGTGCTCAACGTCTGCGGTTCAGCGCGAGTACGACGACGCGGCACTCGGTGCGTTTTCGTGGAACTCGAAACAGCCCCACCTTGTCGCGACTCTACTTCTTCGTTAGGGTGTTTCCCTGTAGAAAGTTGGTAAACTACTTCTCCATTGCCATTGTTGGAGGCAGCCAACGGCTCACGTCCTTCAGTATCAGGTCTTCTAGAAAAAGATGCTTGTTCAATTCGAAAGGAAAAGGCTGCATTGCCTGACGTATGTGCGCTGGCGCCGCCCGGCAAAAACGCGGCTGTGGTTGAAGATGCAGATGATTTTTTTGTTGTCATACTCGTACTTGTACTAGTTGTCGCGTTAATATTCCAGCGACTTGCTGATGGATAGGCTGCATCATTCCCGCCCTCGCCAGGATAGTAGAGAAGTGCCTTTGCGTCGCCCGGGTTTCCCGCCGAAATCGGCGCGCTACGTCGGGCCGCACTAGAAGACCGCGCCACAGCAGAGGCTGGAATGCTAGCTGAGATTCGACCATTCGGTGAGGAAGGTCGCTTGACCGCCGGTGAGTCAACTACATCAACACCATCTTGTTCATTTTTCACATGATCCTGTGATCCTTGTCCTGAAGAGATTACTCCAGCAGCGGTCATTTTCTCAAGCAGACTGGACTGGCGCACCGACTTGTGACTACCTTCCACGGGACTCTGCCGGTGTTCCAGCCGTGTGTCCTTGGCCCGCGAAACGCTCTCCCTGTGCGCGGCAATGCGGTCAACGTGCTCCCATTCACTCAGCCGCGACTGGTGCGCCAGTCGCTTGTAGTCATGCGTCGCGTCGTGATTCTCCTGGACCCTTCCCTGAAGCTGCGTCTCTACGTTTTTCAGTGCTTTCGTGAATGGGTCCATCACGTTCTTCGGATGCTTCTGTAGCAGTGCGTCGGTGAAGCGATTCGACCCGTTCCTGTCCACTGTAACCGCACCGGGAAAGCCGTGCTGCCCGCTACGTGACAATCTGTTTGACGTCCCCTGTTTGCTCGATGACCGTGTTGAGCCGCCTTGACCATCTCCGGTTTCATCCCGCTGTGAAGTTGTTTGTGCTTGACTTTTTCGTTTCTGCTTACCGCCGCCGCCTTGCGAAGCGGCAGTGAGATATTCGAGCCCCTGCTCTTCCATATATTCGGATAACTTTTTTGGTGCTGGCTTCTTCGCGTCAGGCTCAGGTCCAGACGAAGTTCGAGGCGCATTGATAGCACTGCCTCTGTAAGGGGGCGCAAACGAGACCGAAACCCCCCGCTCACGACCTTCCGTTCGTGCCGAGACACTCCGACCTTTGCTAACAGTCGCGCTCTTACTGGTCCGCAAGATAGACGGCGAGGCGGAAGATGGGCCTGCGCCATCCCGTGGGTCGTCATATTCGTATTTCGATGTTGAAGACGAACTATCTTCATCTTTTGACTCGCCATGTAGTCCGAGCATAGCCATAGCCATCGTTAACGATGAAGCAAGGAGATCATCAACGAGAAAATGTATTCGTCTTCATTTTCAATATATAAGGAAGGAGCTTGGCCTGTTTGTTGAATGCTACTCAATGATAGGGATAGCCTTGCTTTGTAGTTTGCTAGAAAGAAACAAAGAAAGCGCCCTTTATCGTTGAAAATGAATACGATTACGAGGCTACGAACAAAAAAATTATGGTTTCATAACACTTTGCCTTTCGGCTTTTTAGTATTCGCGCTGTCCCTCACTGTCATCGAGTTACCACGACGACGACCCCGCTCATTCACCTGATCTTGTTCGGTACTGCGAAAGCTCGTATCTCCACCCGCCCGTCCGGTACTGCTATTTCGTACTTTCAAGATGTGTGAACCAAACATGTCTTCTTCAAATGGATCGGAATCATTCTCAGCAGCAGGCGCACCGCCAACTCTTAATGAAGGACTTTTCGTCGATGAAGGATTTTTCGTCGCTGCATCAGCATGGTCGGACACTTCATCGTCTACGTGTAAAGATTCATCGTCGTAGCTAGCGAGCGGAACAAAATCGTCACGAGCGACCAGCTCTGACAAATATTCAGTCTGAGATTCCATTGGACTCTGCTTTGCGTTGGGCAAAACGGCTGTCGAAAATCGGGAAGGCCTCGCGATAGAGGAGGAGGGCGAGGACTGTGGCCGTCCTTGACTTTCTGGGTGCATTGCAATAGCCGACGTCCTTTGTTCCTTGCTGTCAGCCTCTTGCTCCTCTGCTCGCATTGTGACATCTGCATGTTGATCTTCTCGTTGGTAGAAGTAGCTTTTTCTTTTCCGCTTCATCGATTCCGTCATCGTTGCCTTCGGTGACTTCGCCTCTTCGTGAACAAAGTTTGGCTGTTGACGTTCCACTCGCCTCTTGTACTCTTCTTGCTCCGCAACTAGCTTTCGCTGGTGGAAGCTTTTTCTCTTCTGTTCGTTTGCCATTATGTTAGAAAATAAATCAATGTTGTAGCGGTACTAACTTTTCCCTTTGCTGTACTGCAGAGAATTCCGATTTTTCCAGTTGGTATTGCTGTTTGTACCAACTGGCCCTGCTCCTGATGAGGCTGAGGCGAGCGCAATAAAGTACAAGATGCGAACGCAATAAAGATAAACAAGGGCAAAACGGTTAGTAGAAGGCGCACCTCCGAAAAAGCAAAACTACGTACAGATCTTAATGGTGGACATCCCAGGCCCCTGAAACTGATCACGATGTACGAACGCGGGCTGCCGTTCTACCTTCCTTTCCCCCTCGTCTGCGGCAGCCTCCGCTTCCTGCACGCGCTGCCAGTGAGACTTTCGCTTCTGTGTGCTCGCTGCAGTTTTCTCGAGAAAATGCGCCTCGGCAGCAACGTCTTTCGGTGCAACGTCTTTTGGCAGGGAGAAGCCTTCCCTTCTTTTCCTGTAGAGCCGGTCAACGAATGCTGGCTTCTCGGAATCGTCCACCTTCAGGCGCCACTCTTTCTTCGTTTCGGCGTTCCCGCTTTCTTTGTGTTCAGAGGGCGTCCGTCCCATCCCGAACGCGATCTGGGTCCGCGGGCCGTGACGTAGAGCGCACGCGCCACTTCTTTCGGATGCCTTTCCTGATTCCTTGTTCTTGTGAAATGCGTAGTGATGCGTATGCGGCCCTCGAAGTGCGTGAACAGCGTGTCTTTCGGCGGAGGTCTCCGTTTTCTCCGCCACATGGTCAACATGAACACTGTGATGCTCCAGCCGCCTACCGATCGCCGAATTGAAGCCTCGCTTTCTGCTGCCATCCGGCGGACGCGTCAGGCTTCCGCTAGCTGCAGAAGCGCCTGCTCCACTACTGTTCATCGGAACTTGCACCGTTTGAACAGGTGGCTTAGTTTTTAGTTTCGCCTGCTGCGCGAGAATCCGCTCTTTGTTGACTCCTATGAAATTTTTCATGCCGGGTGGTGAACTAGATCTCAGGAAGGAACGCGGCTTTTTGTTCCCACCACCTTCAATTTCTACTTCACTTCCACTTTTTTCTCCTCCTTCCCTGGACCGGGAGCGTGACAAAGGCTCTGAGACAGGGGTTCCACTCTCGGACAGAGCAGCATCGGCATCCTCACGACCCGAACTCTCTTTCTTCGCGTCCCCGTCCGGTGAAGCTAGCGCCTCTTCGACACTGTAACCATAACGGACCAGCTCCGGCTCGAAAGCGGCCTGTCCCTCACGTAAAAATTCCTGGTTCATCACATCGAAGCGCACGTAACCGGAAGGCTTCATCATCCGGTTCACGTGCTCTTGCTGCTGCCCCCTGATCATCCGCTCGACTCTCCGTGAAAACGGACTCGGCTGTTGTTCCCTTGATCGAGCCCGCTCGAGCTCCTCTAGCGCTTGATTCCTGTTATATCCGTCAGCACCGATGGCGATGGTATCTGGAGGACGCGCTGATCGCTCAACAGACCTGTTGAAAAAAGGCCATGTGCTCCAAGGGTCTTGAACAACACGAGAAACGTTTGGACCAAAGCATTAAATCACCATCCACAACAACAGAGTCACCCTAGCAATCAATGAGAATCCATAGCATCTTCATCTAAAATTATCAGAGAGGTAAGTAGAGTGTCATCGATTTTGATTAGTGCAAACCTATATTTTGGATTTTACCGTTCTCGCCCCCGTCGTAGTTGTCGCTCCTCTTGCTGTGCCAGTTTTTCAAGTTGCGCTTGTTTCGGAAGTTGCTTGAACTTCTCCTCGCTTTCTAGCCGTCGTCGCTCTCTATCTCGCATAACTGCTTCTTTATAAGCTGAAACAGCCGCTGTCTGCTTGCATACAGTCTGTTTTCGGACTGGACTCGCTGACCGGCTCCGGTCTGTCGTGAGAGAGTTGTAAAAAGGAGAAGATAGACATGGACAGGATCGTCATGAACACGTCGTGTGTCTGCACAGGCAGGAACCTCAAGAAACCAAATGCTATTTTCGACTGAAACAACAACCACAAAATTAGCTAATCGATTTGCATCGAGGACAATTGCAGATGCTTGGATAAAACAGACCGATGAGTAAAAACGATCTACTTCCGCGCAAGGTAGGGAATAAACAGATTCTCAAGGTAAAAGTCGAAGTCGTGCTCACCTCTTCCGTCGGCACTGCCAGCGCGTCTTCCTCCATTCGATAAAGGCGATACGCTCCTCTCCTGCTCTGCGCGTTTCTCCCGCTCATGTTTTAGACGTAAAGCCTCAGTCTTCTTCGTTGTCCTAAGCGGCTTCCGGTGTCGTTCCTCAGACTCTGTTCTGACGTGCGAAGCCCCTTGCTCGTGTTGCTGATGATGTGTTTTCCCCATGTAATGCGGCGCCTTTACTGCATTTGCTCCCTCCTCGGCCTCCTGCGCTATTCTGATTATTTTTGGCAAGACTGCTTCTTCTAGGAAGTTTTGGAAGCGCTGTTTTTCATCCATTCTGTCCGCGAGCAGCCGTTGCATAAAGTACGCCTCTCCCGCGTCTTGCCGAACCTGCTCTGTAACGGTCTCCAACCTGTTCTGGATCTCTTGCAACCTGCTCAGGATCGAGCTCTTGCATAAATCCATTTCCCGTTCTTGTTCTCGTGGTTCATCTTGTTGGGCATCATCTTCTTCTTCTGCAGCTAAATCTTAGAGAGAAGCACTTACTTTCCATTAATATCCCGGGGCTTGAGTTCTTTGTGACTCGCTGTCGTGTCCATGCAATCATCCCTTCTTCCGACAAACACAAAGACAGAACACCCCACGGTAGTTTCTTAGTTCAGAATCAATTGTGAGAAAGAGAAACCATGGCGCCTTAAAAATAGTCGTTCTGGACCTCCACCATGCGGTCCTTATCGTCCGTCAGATACAGAAGAGATGCTTCTGCACGATCTACAGCTCTCGTATAGTAAGTGTCTCGAAGCAGCTTGATGTTTTTCTCATGCTCCTTTTCTTCCTGTGGTGTTCTATTTCGAGCAGACCTAGTACTTTTTGAGTCGTTCACTGCGAAAGCCACGGCAGATGGCACACGTTGCACCCCGTCCTCTATTCCATCCTTTAACGCTGTTTCCGTTGAAGGATTTTCAGGCTGTTCGGCGAAGGTTCTGGGCTCACGTAAAATGCTACCAGCGCTATCTCTGTCCCTTTCTGACCCTCTCCAAGCGCCCTCCTCCTCCTCCGCCTTCGCTGCAGGAGCGGTCTCATCCGCAGACTGAAACTGAAAGGAATAAAAAAAACGACATCGTCGATTCTATGATATTACAGTGTTCATTTTCATAACCAGCACACTCATCGAAAATACTACTTAGGTGATGTTAATCAGAAGTTTCAAATACTTACAACATTTTTACCTGTAATGTATATAATCCAACCGACAGATGAATATAGTCTAGACTCTAAGAGCTGAGTAGTTCTTGTACCTCCATGGCGCTCTCGAAAGCAGAACTATCTCGGACAGCTTTGGTATTACCACTTCGCAACTCTGATGTAAATGAGTCGACATTTCCGCGACCTGTGCAATGTGTGAATATGGCGAGGTCTATGATCATGATAATCCAGCATCCTCGCTAGTTTGGCTTTGAGCCTGAATCAACGACAATAGGGCACATATTATTTCTAAGAACAAGTGGCCTAGAAGCAAGAGAACGACGAGAAAGAAACGACAACAAATCCAAGTATGAAGAAAAAAATGGTCCGCGCAATGAATATACCTTTTTTGATTCGTCCTGCAAACTCGGCGTCCGAACTGGAGACATTCGAACTGCTAGACATCGCTCCGGGACCCTTACTGCCAGGCCCTTTCATCGATTTCCCACTAGAAGGCTGACCTTTTGATGAAGTACTCTTTCCTAATCCGGTGTCGGATTCTGGCGGTAACGCGGCCTCAGAGAAGGTGGTGTTTACATTAGCGGCCCTAGAGTTTGAAATTGATCGCCCTCGACATGCTGAGTCTGGGTGATCTATCATGTGGCGAGTAGATCAATCATCTTTAACTATTTCAATGACTACTCGTACGTAGTCGTAGGGAAAAAAAAATCAGAATACAGATTGATTTTTACGCTGGATGAACTGAACGAAAACTATCAGAAAAAACTAGCCTTAACTACGCTTTTTAACGAGCCAAATGCTCTTGCGCCTCCAGGTCCCTTGGAGGCTCTCGAAGGCCCTCCATTTGCAAGGCCACCGAGCCCCTTCGAGGTTCTGGCGCTTGAGCTGGCCTCGGTCACGTCCAGCTTCGTCATTTCTGAAGCCTTCTGTTGTTCAGTTGTTAGCCGCGCAGCAGATCCCGAGGAAGAAGTCAGGGTTTGAATTTCTTTTTCTAATTGTTCCAACTTGGTCTGCAGCCGCTCCTTTCCATCAACGTCTTGGTCATCTCTTTTTAGATGAGTGGAGATGGCTTTACTAGCACGCTTGATGTCAAGTCTGGCTATTTGCGGTCCAGCTTCCTTCTTCTTTATCGATACCCAGTTGTGGTCGCATAGGCCAACGATGTGATCAATAAGCAAAACACATGTGAGCCGCTTGCAGTTCCTTGTGTGATTTGACTAATAGATACAAACAATGAATCGGAAAAGATGATGTTGTGTTTCTGTTTGTGTAAGTTGAATTGTATTAATTCTTTGAAATTGAATCTGAATGCAGCTACTTCTAGAAAACAGTACAATTACCATCTTGCTTCTATGGAACAATCATGCCATAAGATAACCGATTTCAGTGGGGCTAGCTTGCTTCCTGGTCCACGCCGCATCTCGTCTAAAACCCGTTGAACGTCGTATTAGAAGTGAGACTCAACAGGCTCCTTATTGTTATTTGACCATTGAAAACTGTTGACATGAGAGCAAAGATAGAGGATGAATGTGGTTAGGTTACGTGGTTAGGTTAACTACTAGTAATGCTATGAAGCTCTCACATTTTTGAGAACCAGATGCAGATGTGCAGCTAGAGCTACAGGATACAACAATCATTCGAATGAAATATATCGAGAGCAGCAGGCATAATCTTCGGACTCAGGTCCAGAAGTTGGGCCCTCTCCGCGGCCCCGCGACGACGCCGGACCGCTGTCAATTTGCACTGTGGAAGGTGCGCTACTTCTTGGAGAAACATCAGCGCTGCTCGACCCGCCGAAAGGATCTTTGCTCATTCTGTTACTGTCTCCTTTCGACCTCTGCTTTTTCATTCGGCTCCGTTCCCGAAGACGATTTTCCAATGGAACGGGTCTGCTTGATAAACCACGCAATAGATACTCAACGAGCGGATATGAAGCATGCTATTTTCTGCCAGTGAGGATCATGATGTTTGTCGACGGATGGACGGACCCTGGTTGCAAGTAGATGTACTATATATAATTGAATTTCTAACTTATATACCTGCTGCAAGAAGTCAGGCGAGACAATTGAAGGCAGTGAGGCACTGAAACTCAAAACGATGCGCAAAAGCAAATAGAGATAGGATAAATGTGAAACGACCTAAAGCATCATGTATGTAGGACATTCGTTTGAAAAGGGGCAAAACTCGAGAATGCTGCGTCTTAGCAGACTCCGGAATCGTTCGCTGGACTCGTACGTCACGTCTGAGGCAGACATGCATACCGACTTCTACAGCGATACGCATTATAGAACTACGCACAGGTGGCAGCAATACAGATTCTGCTCTTCCTCTTGTACCGATCGAACTTAAAATTAGGGTCCTGCCTTGCGGTGGGATGAATACTGTTGGTCAATGGTCATTACTGGCTCAAGATCCAACGAATGAACCTGATTTCAATGTCAAATGACTGCTCTCACTCGTCACCTTGATCATGATCAATGCCGTTCCTTGTCTTGAACTCTTGTTAGTTCCTCCTATGATCATCGTTTGAACTCAATGAATTCCAACATGAATTAGCAGCAAGATCTCCCAGATCTTTAACTGCACTATGACCCTTCATGATATCCCAATGACATTGAACCCATTTTGATACCATTTCAGGGCCTTAAACAGTCAGTGATCATTCGGCACGTCCGTTCTGATCGTCTTTCTGTTACATTGCAACGATAATCATTCCATTTACTCTCAAGAGCCTCATATTGCGCTTGGACGTGTTCGGGTGTTCCAACACTGTTTCAAGCCCTTGAGCCTTACCTTATTAAAGAAATTGCTAGTCAATACTTTGTAGAAGTAGAGAAAACAAAGTCGCATTATTTGCGCCACAAAATGCCCGATATGAGTCTTGGAGAGATTTCACCCAAACTGGGACAGAAATCTGACTGGCGTGACTGGCTTCGAGCGGTAACGCAAGAAGCGGACCGCCTGGACCTAGTCCAATACTTCAACAACGTGCTGAACGGCAATGCGGCAGGGATTCCGAACCAACCCAACAACAACGACCGCAAGCTCCAGCAGAATTGGCGAGATTTGAAGAACGTGATCATCAAGTCGCTCAAAGGTGCAGCCGCAGCACATATGAAGGATCAGGATACCACTGTAATGAACGCTGGTGAAGTGGTAACAAACCTCCGTGACGCTGGTTTCAGTCAAAATGACCGCACAGAGCAGCGAATCTCTGCTAAAGCGTTGGAAGGGATGCATTTCACGAACAGTGATTCTCCTCCAGACGTTCCAACATTCTTGGCGAAGGTTAGAGATGTCATGAACCAATCTCCGACCGTATACCCGCCGGAAGTTGGTGTGGCTGTTGCTGATCAACAAAACGGAGCAATCCTCGACATTCTGCCAAAAATGTTTTCCAAAGCATTTCGACAGACAATCGAGAGGATGCAAGAAGATGAACATCTAACGTTCGTCCAAATCGGTGACAGACTCACGAAACGGCTTCAAAGTTTGATTGACTCTGGTGAGTACAAGATCGAGAATCCATCTTTCGGCAAAGCTTTTCCAGCTGTCGAAGATTCCGATGATGAAAACCAGAACAATAACAAAACCAAGAAGCGTAAACGTCAAGATGAGAGTGATGACGATGGTAACGCGTTTGCCGCTCTCAAGAAAACAACGATCAAACGACTTCGCAAGAAGATTCGCAAAGAAATCAAGAACGAGGTCTACGCAACAAAAGGAAGTGGAAAGAGTAGTAGTAGTAGTTCTAGTAGTAAGAAGAACAAAGGAAATGGCAAAGGTAAAGGTGCTAAGAACTCAAATCCTAATGAGGGCATCCAGTGCAACTATTGTCACAAATATGGACATAAGGCGCACAAATGCTGGCTAAACCCGATGAGTCAAAGCTACCAACCTAACAAAGCCATGGGCAGCAACTTCTTCAACAATTCATACAACTGTTGGCCGCAAGGTAACACTATCCCTCCGTGGCACCAGAACAACTATCCACCGCAACAAAGTGGAGGAAAAGGATTCGACAACGGTAACCCACAGCAGCAATGGGGTGGACAACAACCACAACGCTGAGTCGAAACCAATCCGGAATGGAATGGATATGGGAGACGAGATGGACAGTCCCAAGATGAAGAAGAATTGGAAGAAGATTTCCAAAATGAGGATGGAAAATGTTCGCTGAACTTGGAAGAAAACTTTGAGAATAAAGAATATAGAAGTGAACTGCTTAGGGATGAAAGCTATATGATTGACAATCACTCAGGTTGCTATCTTAGTGCAAATCAAAGCAAAACAGTTTCACTTGTTGACAGTTGTGCAAATAAGTATTTGTCTAGCCATCGTTCCGATTTCAAGAAAATTAGCCACCGGCTTTGTCATATTAGTGGCACTGCTGGAAAGCGAAGTGGGAACCTAGGTAGACTAAAAGAAAACAAACTAGGATTAAAATATGGCGTACACTTTGAACACTTACCAAAAGCCATAGATCGCATTATACCGTGGTTAGGTGAAGGAAACTGTCATGAAAAGGGTTGGCAAATGAATTTCACAGAAAGTGGCGGAACGTTGTACAATACTCGCTCCGGCCGCTCTCTACCCATAACAAATTGCCCCCAGATGCAGTTACCTATTCTAGGCTGTGACATGTTTAGCAAAGAAGAAAATGAAACTGAGGAGGATATAGTATGCACTAGTATAGAAGAAGCTAGACTTCATTCACAAGCTTCAAGATTAGACATACATCGTAGACTTGGTCACTTTCACGTTGATGGCCTTAGTGTATCTTGTCCAGAATGTGATCGAACCAAAGGTCAAAGACGCTCTCATGCAAAAGTGAGACCCCCTGGACATATACCTTCTCCATTGAAAACACTTGCAATTGATTTCGCAGTTGGTATTAGACCAGTATCTATAAGAAGCAAAAGATGTGCTTTAGTCATTATTTGTGATTCGATTAAAATGTGTTTCGTTCGTCCTCTTTGCCTCAAGTCGGACTGCGTAGAGGTGATTGAAGAAGTAATAAAAGGCATTCGCCAGGACTACTCATTGTCACTCGACGACAAGGTGGTGTGGTTCATCCGTAGAGATAACGAACCCGTCCTAAGTAGTGACCATATGACCAAAGTCATGCAATCGCTACTGGTTTCGGAAATTCCTGGAGTTCCTTACAACCCAGAAATGAACGGAACTTGCGAACGTTTCATGCGGACCATTTTCGGTGCTGTACGTACCATGTTGGTCAAAGTCGACCGACGTCTTTGGTGTTACTGCTTACAGTATGCCGGAGATTGTTGGAATCGCTTACCGCATCGTTATGCAAAAATGCCAGAACGTGATGGAATGAGTCCTGTCGAGATACTAGAAAAGAGGATAGGAAAGAAGTCCTCGAAAAGTGGTCTAGGTATGTTAAGAAGATTTGGTTGCTTGGTGTACTTTCGTGAACAGGTCGTAGACACCACCAACAAGAAAGAAGCAAAGCTTGCGTCACCTTATCGGCGTGGTGTGTTTCTCGGTCTGTGTCCAGTTTCGTCTGGTTGGCTAGTAGGTACATATCACAACGATGGGAGAACGAAAGCTGGCTTCAAGTGGAGTGAGTATTCCACACTAGACGTAAAATTTCGAGAGTCGATATTAGTCAAGAACATTGATTGGCTATTGCCTACGTCGAAGGGCATTTATGTTGATTATGACCCGCTGGAAAACCTGCAGTCTGGCACGCCGTCGCTGGGTCCCGTCCTGCACAGACATGCGCTGCAACGTATGGCCTGTCAGCCGCGCTTCTCTGGCACGGAGTACAGCTCAGGCGATCCAACCGGCATGGAAATGATACTAGATAACAATGACATTGGTGAGTTTTTCTGTGAATCTTTGGACAAAGAGGAAGATCCAAAGACCGGTGATGATTCCAACTCTGACGCGCAACGCGTTGAGGAGGGGAATATCTCATCGGAGCGTGTGTCGCCTGACTCTAATCCTGAAGCAAGGGATCCGAGGACCTTACCCATTCCACCATCTCAACCAGGCAAAGTTGAGGAGGGGAAGAAAGGCCGAGGAAGACCTAAAGGGAGCAAGGATAAGAATCCAGGACAACGCAAAAGAAGAACAAAAGCCGAGCTAGAAGCATTAAGAAAAGACATGCATAAATTTGCCATGCTAGCAGGCGGGCATGAGCTGGAAGAAGGGGAGACCTTTCTCGAAGCACATGTCATGCTGTCAGTTTCCCAAGCCTTGAAAAGCCCTGACGCCGAGAAATGGCGTGCAGCTATCACCAAGGAGGAAGCTAGACTACTTGCCTTTGAGACTTGGGCGCCAGCTACTGACGAGGAGCTGCGAACCTCTTCTCAGGTAATGCCTATAGCAATCGTTCTCACGGTAAAACGTGATGGAACTTTCAAAGCTCGTGCTTGTGTGCTCGGGAATCTTGATCGTTCGGGGAATATCGACACCTACGCCCCTGTAGTGTCACATGCTGCGAATAGACTTTTACTCGTTTCAGCAGCGACGGACTCTGACTTCGTCATCCCATTCGACCTTGATTCTGCGTTCCTTAATGCTGAACTCGATCGTGACGTCTTCTGCCGTCTTCCACCAGTGTGGGCGGAGAAGCATGGAGCGGATATCGTCAAGCTTAAGAAAGCTCTCTATGGGCTCAAGGACGCTCCACGAGCCTGGTTCAAGAAGTATTGCGTGCTATTGTCCGAACTCGGATGGGAGCCGTGTCCTTCTGCTCCAGGATTGTGGCGGAAAAAGAGCAAAACGCACCCAGGAAAGTATATGAAGATGTCAGTCTATGTTGATGATAACTTAGCTACTGGACCTGACTATCACGAGTTACGGTCTGAGCTCGACCGGATCTTTAGTCGCGCCCCTGGCCGACCTATTGAGATGGCAAAGCGAGTCGATTCTCTTACGGGTTTCGAATGGCTAGAGTTCGACTTTCTTGGTGCGATTGTGCACTATTGTCGGGAAGCACGTTCAGTGAAAATCCTGATGAATGTGTACATAGAGAAGACTATACAGAAGTATAAAATAACATTAGGTAAGCCGGTGTGGTCTCCAAATTTCGACGAGTCTGCTTTGCTTGAGGAGGGGCTTAAGCTAGCAGCCGGGTTTCCATTGCGTGAGATTGTTGGCGCACTGCTTTGGATATCGACAACCGCAAGGCCAGATATTTGCGTCCCTGTGGCGACATTGGCTCGGTATGTCAGTAAGCCCGTTACAGAAAGAATTGCAAAAGCCTGTAGAAAAGTATTAAAGTATCTAGCTACGACAAAAGACCAAGGACTCTATTATTCTCCAGAAAGTGAGGAAGAATTCAACGGAATTTACAAGAAGCTCCTACCAGAAGGAAGAGAGCTACCGTATACTAACTGGTTCTCAGATGCAGGATTCGCAAACTGCATAAAGAGCATGCGCTCGACCAGTGGTTCGATTATGTACTATCGGGGCTTTCCAATCTGTTGGAAACGCAATACACAAACCGTGCGTGCATATTCAACTGCAGAGTCAGAGTATATAGCCGCGTCGGACACTATTGTCATGAGCGAGCTGCATGATTTTACAGATTTCTTCAATCCCTTACCCACTCAATTAGTGGAAACGCGGTTTGGTATATCGCCATCCCTCGATGATGCCATATTGTGGATAGACAACCAGTCTGCAATCTCGACAGCAAAGAGTGAAGACACGAAGCCTAAGAGTAGACACTATGCGTTACGTTATTTACGAGTTAGAGACGCAGCTGAGAAAGTAGTTTTCTGTCCTACTCACCTCATGAAAGCTGATGGACTAACGAAACTTTCATGCTCATCTACTCAACGCAGATTATTATTACATCACATAGAGAATCCAGTCATTAGCCGTAACCATGATGAAGATGATAGTGACTCGGAAACGGAAGATGATGAGTCTGGTTCAAGTTCTGCTTCCGTGGCGGTGCTTACCTATTCTATCTTCTTAGGGTGTTAGGTCGTTGGTCAAGTGGTGACGTCAGTGGATATAGAGAATCGTGATGGTTCTGGGTCAGAGCAGGTAACACCAGACCGTTTGTGACTTTCGTCATTTCCTCACCTAGCGATTGAGGAGGGGTGTTGGTCAATGGTCATTACTGGCTCAAGATCCAACGAACGAACCTGATTTCAATGTCAAATGACTGCTCTCACTCGTCACCTTGATCATGATCAATGCCGTTCCTTGTCTTGAACTCTTGTTAGTTCCTCCTATGATCATCGTTTGAACTCAATGAATTCCAACATGAATTAGCAGCAAGATCTCCCAGATCTTTAACTGCACTATGACCCTTCATGATATCCCAATGACATTGAACCCATTTTGATACCATTTCAGGGCCTTAAACAGTCAGTGATCATTCGGCACGTCCGTTCTGATCGTCTTTCTGTTACATTGCAACGATAATCATTCCATTTACTCTCAAGAGCCTCATATTGTGCTTGGACGTGTTCGGGTGTTCCAACAAATACAAAGGAATATGCCAACACCGGTGGACACCGATGGTAAATCATTTCTCTATTACAGACAGGCCGGCTGACCCACAAGGGCTTGTTCTAACGGACGATCACAGAAAGAGAAAGTGGTATAGCAGTCACTTAAAGCCGCGAGTTGCACACTATCGCCTTATTCGTAGCACTCCTGGATAGGCGGGTTCGAGATCCGAACTCGAAGGTGGTAACGTCAGGTGAGGGTTTAGGTGAATAAGGAAGATCGATGTTACCTTCGTCTGCTATGCCATAATGGGTTTCTTTGCCCCTTCATGTGATGAAATTGGATTATCAAAGCTGGTCATGATATTTGACACGAGGATAAGACAGCAACGCGTCCCCTCCAGTTTCTTATATATTCTTGGTCCTTGATGAAGTTGAACTTCTATCATCACAATAGAACTTGACGAAACAAGAAGCTCAAGCACTTTTACAAAAATACTTTGTTCGCAGAATAAAGCAGCTCCCGCGCGCCCGCCCATAAACTAATTTATGAATGTAAATCAATCCTGGACCACCAGCACCACCAACCAAACATCATATTCGAGTACTCTCCCTCATAACTTTTCTTGTATGTCCACCTCCACAATGAATTGAACGAACTAGTGTAATTTTTGTAGACATATTCTTGTTCTCTCCCACCCAACAAATTTCTTACAATACAAGAACGCCACCTTGTTGGCATCCGATCCCACTGTTGGCACAGAATTGTCTACATCTTCGATGAGAGGATACCACAACATCCTTAACATTAACTTTTAGTTTTAGATCTAGGTGCCTTCAATGCCAATTCATCAATGTAAAACATAGAATCAATCTAAGTTCTTCTCAAAAACATATTACCAAGCCTTGAGGAATTTGAAAACCGGGACCATATAAAGCGTGACACGTCAAGCACGCCTTCAAGCATCCGAAACGCAAATTTTGGTTGCCTGAGATTGGATCCCAATGGTATCTCCGTCACTTCTCGTGGTATTATATGTACTACTCGCAGGGGCTAGGGAGCATACACATCGATATCCTAGACTGGGTGAGACTACTTCCAAGTAGTACCACTAACAGCCTTCTCGCGATCAAAAATACTCCTCGTCATCGCTTGACGACGCACCTGTATTTGCGGCGACGAGATCAAGCATGCTCTCCGCCTCAGCCGCAACGCGCTGAACGTCCTGTTTCTTCTCTTCCAGAAGGGTCTTTTCTCGCTGCAACTTAAAGGCGGGCTTTCACTATTCCGAGTCGAGTGGGTTGCCCTCTTTGCCCCTTAGATTCCCCTTTAAATCAAGAAGGAGTCCACACGGGATAGTGATAAACTATCCTTAAGCAACACAGCGCGCTTCTTGGAAAGATGCAGATTTAGTTCGGACAGATGCTCCAAAATCGCCAGAATCCGACTGTACTGCGGCTCAGGTGTACCAACGCCCGACGAGGACGACTCCGGAAAAAGCGTTGTCGGTGCTGAAGTTCCAGCAGAGTCTTCATTAGAGCTACCGCGAAGCATCCCTGAGCATATCTTTTTCTTTGCGCCCCTTTTCCCCTTGAAAAGGAGGCCAAGGATGCATGGCGCTGAGGATGCTTCAGTGCCAGTAGCCTTAACTTTATCATCCGACGTCCTCATCTGAGCTACCTCGTCTTCTGTCTGCGGGCTGACTGATGTACCTGTAGTTGATGTTGTTGTATGCTTGCACCTCATTTCAAATTGCTAATTCAACGTGTTATAGATAATATTTCTTTGTAAGTCAAAGATATTTATACTCGTATAAAAAAGTCAAAGTAAGTTATTTGTAAGTAGTTGAGGAAACAAGTTACTTGTAGGTAGTTGAGGAAAGTTACTTGTGACCAAACCAGCTACAACGAGATGCAAGCGAGTGAGCAATGAATCCTTGAGCTTCACAATAATCTTGACCTTGCTGATTGATCGTATCTAAGTAGATTATATTCCATCTTCTGTTCTTCAAAGTGAAAACTATTGTAGTACTCTTTGGCGCTTCCTTTAGATGCCTGAAAGGTCCAGCTTTTTTCGAGTAGTCGACGTAGGGTGATGGCTTATCGGAGTCATACACGTGTGGAAATTCTGTTTGCACTTCTTGTGGAGCGAGCAACTCCCGCCCCAACTCCGAATAGTATCCCATGGAAGACTTTGACCTGGTTGAGAGTGTAAGGGAAGTTGTTCGATGCAGAGGGCTTCGGCAAAAAAACAAGATGGAGTTGAAGGACTTGAGTCTGGGACTTCTCTTAGTTTTTCTGCAGCATAAAATTGATGAAGGTAGGAAATGCTGCTCATGCTGTTCCTGTTGCTGTTGCTCATCATGCTATTAAAGTGCACGAATGGACGACGACGAAGGACGACGAACACTAAGAATATAAATATATCAACTGCAATTTCTTACCTTGGTGCTAAAATGGACGTTGCTTCCTGCTCGCAGCTCGGCGTCCCAGCCATCGTGCTTTTTGTTGCAGACGAATCCCCTACAGAATCGCGAGTGTCCAATTTGCAATGCTGGCTAGCCCTCTTCTTAAACGAAAACCTGAAGAAAGAATCACGATGGTGCCTAATGCTATAATATGCGAGAAACTGTTACTAAGTCTTGGCTCAAGTTTGTGCTAGGATTTCATAAATTCAAATATATAACACGTAGAGATGCAATTTCCATAATGTATCGCGATCTACAACTCCTCCATCGAGTACGAGTACGGCGCAGATCACACATCAGAATCAGTGAAGGACATGCATAAGAAAAACGGTATGGAGACCTTACCTTCCAGGTTCGTGCTCTCCATAGACGAACTCGTCTGATGGAGCAGTCTTCCTGAATGCGGCCTTTTTTGTCGCAGGATCTGCAAACGCAGATAGACCTGGCTTGCTAGGCTTCGAGCTGGAGCTGAATTTCTCTTCTACTCGAGCGGCGAAGGCTGACGCTCCCTCGCTCTCGGATGAGTCGCTCGACTCAAGTTCGTCTGAGTCCTTCTCCGGTGGTGGAAACACGCTAGCAGCGTTCTTATTTGCTGCCGCTGCTGCTGCGGCTGCTGTCGCAGCACTCGCCCACTTGGAAGAGTTGGCTACTTGCTGAACAATTCCTTCATCCTCGCTACTGCTCACTGAGTCTTCGCCCTCGACTTGCAGAAACCTCTCGGAAGGATAGCAGTACTTCTGCATGTGCTTACTCATTTGCTCCTTCAGTCTTCTTTCTTCGGACAGTAAACCGTAGATTGAGGAGTTGCTTGGTGGTATATCTCCGGGGATGCGACTGCTGGAAAGTCCGCCGTCCTCGTCCTCTGCTGAGGTGCCTGAAGACGTTGTGCTATTGCTCTTCTTGTTGTACTCAACATCATCATGGTAGCGATCCAGCTCGTCCTGACCGACTACATCTTTTGCTATTGTCACCTCTCTTTTCTTCTTCAGGATACCTACAGGTGACTTGGACGAGGGTGCTGTCGCGCTTGTCGTCGGTCCCGCATGTATTGACGAGGACAATGCCGCGGCCCTTGCTCCTCCGACGATGTCGTCGAGATCCACACCCTCCGACTGGCGCTGTTCTTGTTGCTGCTCTCTGAACTTGCGAGCTTTGATATTCTCTAAGATTTTTTCCATCACTGCTTGCTCTTCCACCTCGTCCATCTCGCTCTGTTCCTCACTAGCGGAAGATGTCGACGGAGACTGAGAGTCCTGAGGGCTTGATTCTCTTCCGGTCGCAGCTGCCCCGGTAAGATCGGGATACATATGTCTACTTGGCGGGCCAGGGGAAGATGAACTCCCGTTGTACGTAAACGGAAGATCTTTTTTGCTACTCGATGTTGTAGTTCTATAGTTGTTGCTTCCATTTCCAGACTGTCCTGCTTTATGCGCTTCCTCCTCCTCGTCCCCCTCTGAAGAGGTTGTTGTAGTGTAGGAACTGGAGCTTAAAGCTGCCGCACGGCTCGTCGTGGCCTTTTCCTTCCCTTGCTTCTCGAGAAACTCCCTCAAGGGTGCCTGGATCTGTGCGATCTTGTCGTGATGCTCTTTTTCCAAAGCAGCAATCAGTGCTTGCGCACGTGAAGATGCTGTACCAATGATCTTCTCACCTCCTGCTTCGGCGAGTAAAGCATCCTTGTAAAGAAGATTTTCGGCTGATCTACTGCTACTCGAATTGTTCTTTTGATCGATTTCCCCCTCCCCCGCATCACGAAGGTACTCTTCCTCATGAATCCGTCGGGCGGTCGTCTGATCACCCCGTAGAGCATCCAAGCGCGCTAGCAATTGCTCTTTTCGTTGCAAGTCAGCTCTGATCTGCGCGTTCTCCATCATTATCGTATCAGCCAGCGATAAAACCGGCGCGGTAGGAATCTGATGAAAGTTCAAGATCAGGATCCCGCACTACAGCATTTGGTCCACCTACTGAGAACTTCTTCTTCTTTTTCTTCTTCTTTGATATATCGGTGGAGCACACCTAACTAGGAAACAAAAATACAAAAGAATCAAGTAATCCAATTATATAGATTCTTCTTTGATATAAGTAAACTCACCATCGCTTTACAATCTCAACCGTGGAGTTTGTCGAAGAAGGAACAAGCAAAAGAACATTGCAGAGAGCTAGATTGCAAAATCTTGGTACTGGCTCGTCCTCTGACGCTGAAGTGTCGTCCTCTTGGTCGACCATGTTGTCCATCACTCTGCCTATATTTCTGAGGACGCTCGTGGTCCGCAAAGCGCGTGTCTTCGTCGCTGCGCTATCTGCGAGAAGGCGCTTTAGGCCATTGTACCAAGTGAAGAAGTCCACAGGAGTAGAACAAACCAGTCGGATTTCGCCACCCTTCTGGAACCGCAACGTGATGGTATACAAGGACGTCCCGGGAGTTCCATATCGAGGAGAAACCGAACGAGATCGAGAAGTCGAGGCGCGACCTGCTGTAAGTACGAGAGCAACTTTGATCTCGAACAGCAATGAGGATATTAGGCAGTCGACAGTCGACATCAGACAATAACGTAGGTCAAAATGCGCATATTTCAAAGACACTGCAGCTTCGTCCCGTGTAGGTAAATGCCGATTATCTATGAACGAGATGATGGTCGGAACGGGCCCGAAGGAAAAAGTCGGGAACTTTATTACTGAAGCTTCTGACGGGCATAAACACTAAAAAAGGTACATCTACTATGAGAAGTATGACATTAGAAACTATTTTCTCTAGTACCTCCCCTTCCTTCCCGTTCACCCGTATCTTCGCCCTGCTCAGCGAAAGTGTGGGGTCGCTCCCCAACGACGTCGGCAAGATCGTTCGCGATACGGAAGCTGCGCCACCGACTCGCGATCTCGCTTTCAAGCATTTCCCCGTCAGCATAGCGATCGAGCTCCCGCTTCGGGACGAAGTTCACCCTACTATCGTCCTCTGACAGGACAAAGAAGAAGATTTCAAGTTCGGCTCCGAAGGGCGACGCCAGCAAAGGCGTGCCACCCTTCATCAAACTCAAATCGTCCGACGATGACATCCTGGTTTCAGTTGTAGATTCGGAATGTTCTAGTGGATTGAATGATACTGATGTTGTTGTTGACGGAATATTGATCATTCAAGAAGATATCTCCTCCTGTTCAAAGGCTTGCATCCAAAACCAGAAAATTCACAAAGATATATTAAACTAGAAAAGAAGATGAAGATGAATGCGACAGACTGACTGCTCAGGAGAAAAAAACTAATAACCATATGCAGGCGCAATGAACTGTAAAGTAAAGCTACAGTGAAATTTACTTTTTGAGTCAGTTTATATCTATCATCCACTTTGCTTTTTCTCTCGGAGCAGGACAAGTCTGTCGTGCCAGTCGGTCGCTTTGTGTGCTTTGCAGTGAACCTTGGCCGACTGCGAGGCTACTTTCTCTTTTTTTCGGCCGACTGTGAACTTCAACTACTTCTACTCCTACCTTCAACATAATAAATGGAGGTTGAAGTCTTAGTCTATTATTGCAATATCTAAGCCCTTGAACACTTTGAAGCATGTGCATGGTGGATCAAAACAGAGAAAACCAAAACCATTTCCAGGTCCAGGCTTTACCGTTATATATCACACAAAAAACAGTGGACTCATTTTTATCGAAGTTCATCTCCCAAGAGAAAAACAAGGTTCTCTTCTCCCCCACAAAAATGACTATCAGAGTGAAGCGGCCAGCACTAGCATACTTAATCAATCAAAAAAAAGTTAGAATCCTGGTCCTTCACGTCGACATGGAAAGCCATGACAAGATGCTAATTAATGCAAGGTGGAATGACAAAAGCGTGCCCCCCGATGAATCGCCATTCGTTGCGACAACACTGACCACCTCGACACGAACGTTATGTCAAAATATCATAGATCTAGATCAGTGAAGCTAGTTTAGTGACGAGGGGAAAATATCTAACAGAACAAAGAAGCCAACAACAATTGAGCGAGAGGCCCATACAGGCTATCAGCACTTCGAAATGAGGCCGGCTCAGCATCAATTCGGGCTGATATAATATCAAGTCTAAGGTGGGGCGCTAACGCTATCAGCATTGCCTGTCGAGCAGCATGCGATCATGCAGTAAAGACTCAAACAATTACAATAGTATATTACTACTTAAGTGCCAGATGAACACAAAGGGTGGAGGAGCTAAATTAATAGCGAACGAAGTTTATTCTCTTCTGTTGTACGACCACGTCAGCAATTTCTACCTCTACCCGTAAAAGACGAGCAAGCATGTCCAAGGGTCTGTGCGTAAGCATGCTCCCATTGAAACTCTTGCGCATCCATTCCGCAAATGGACATCGATAGCATCACTTTCAGTCCTGCAAAAAGGCGAGCTGTTGGCCCTTCTAGCTTCACGTTGATCGTTATGTTTCGCCCGTGGGAGCGGTCACAACTTGGTACTTTTTGCACACGATTTTTTGTTTTTCGTTGTTCTCCGTGACCGTGGTCGACTAGCTCTAGCACTGTAGTATATGAAATATGTGAACGACGCGCATGACAAACAAGAGCACCGGATCACCACGAATCTCCGGGGTCGTCATTAGATATGCACAGGAGCTGTGGCGCAACATGTTCATGTTACTACTAACAAGAAATTACAGGCTCGTTCGTTTTGTTTCTCCGTTTATTCAACTCGTGGAAACTGTCAATGCCCCGTCTCCCGCTCTTGCATGAATAAAATTGGAGCGCTGCAGCGGGATCGCGGTCGCAGCACTTGTACTAGTAGAAGATGATGCAGTTCCGCATGCAGCTAGCAATGTTCCGCGCATTCGCGCCTCGACCATATGAAGAAGGCGCTCAGCGTCATCCGATGACATTATGAACGCGGTAACTACATGGATATCACCCTGCTCGTCGTTTTGGTCTTGTTGTGGAATAACTTCTCCTTTGCTACAATTTAATCTAAGTAGACCTAATAGCTGGTGGGATTCGCTATTGCTGTGTGCGTGTTCCGGATGAAGAATTGTCGTGTAATTCTTGGGCCTCGTCTTCGTCTTCTACTGGCTCTGTATTACAGAGACGTTCGTCGTTCCTCAACGAAAAAGCTGACTTTTCAGCTTGAGTATCTGGCTCCAATGATCAGAGGGCGCGATACGCTGGTAATTGCCCAGTGGAGGCTCCGCATTCGCTAAATCATTGTCCAATACTGCAGCAAGATCAACCGCCAGCTGCGGACCCGGGTTCTTCGCCGTTTTGAGCTCTCGACTCCGTCGTGTGAGCACCTAGACAAGGGATACCGAGACAGCTTCATGCGAACAAGGAAGAGTCTAGTACTAGTGTTAGTGTCATCATCTAAAACTGTTTTTAGTGTGAGTGTGAGACACTGATCAACAACATAAATAATCTTTCAGCGAAGCAAGTAGAGAGGCAACAGGTTTTGATACATCAGACTTGTAATGTACTACCTGCAGCAACTTCTCTCGGTTGAAGGCTTTTGGTTGCACGAGGTCGATTGTGTCGTCAATCATCGGCGTTTTCACTTGCTCGTCTATCAAGTGATCCACTCCGAGGCTCGGACTAGCATTCACCTCGATAAGCCAACAATTGAGATTCGCATCGAACATGAGATCGTAACCAAAGATCTCAAAAGCGTTCGGGTTGGCAGGAACGTGGTCGTGCGCGACGCAAAGCGACTTCAATATGCAATCCACCATCTTATGCCAAATGGTATCCCACGAGATGTTGAGACACTGCAGCTTGCTCCGGAGCGTTCGAAGATCGATTTTGGTTCCGCCAACCATGGTTTCGCGCGTGTGCCGCTGATTGTGCTCGTTGTGTCTTTGGATAGAGGTATTGGTCAGGTGAATCAGGGGAGAAAAGTCCTGCATCGTGAAAGGGACTGTTGCGAAACGCGCAAACCCCTCTTTGTAGACGTAAGCCTCAAGCTCTGGTTGGAAACTCGTGACTAGAACGTACAACCGCAAGTCCCACTTGAATCCATCCAGCAATAACGGGTTGGATATGTACCTGCTTGTGACAGAGACAGAACAGTATTGAATATATTTATATATATTTAATCACAGTGACAGTGGAACAATATGATTATGAATGACTAGAATAATAATCGAATCTTGCTTGTCGTTCACGTCCGTTTCCCCCGATTGTCATAAAAACAAGAGCAGTACTGTTGAATCACGCTGAGCTCTCCGTATGACACGTCTCCAATATCATCAAGAACGTAGATGCCGCGTCCTCGTGAACTTTTAGCCGGTTTCATGATCCAATAATTCGGCTTCAATTTTCCCTTTTGTTCTAGCAACTTTCTTCGCTCTTCCATGTGCTGCCTCTCCCGCTTCTCCTTAGATACTGTTGGTGCAGCTTGGTCATGCAATCCCGATCCTTGCTCTTGAAAATCCTCCTCGTCCGCTTTCTGTGCGGCCATTTGTGCTGTGCGCGATGACTCGATCCTCTCGTCAATGCGCCTGTTTGTCTCCTTTGTTTCCCGATTCTTCTCGTCCACACTACCATAGACTTGACAAAACGCCACGTATTCTTTCGGCAGGATAAAAGACTGTGGCATGATCCGAAAAAGGTTGCCGATACAATGATTAGAACTTCCAGAAAGTCATCTACTGGAGCCTGACCATCAGCACGATCGACATCCTCGAGATATCAATTCTATTTCACTCTTGGCCTTGAAGTCAGACGACTCCAAGGGACGATGAGTGCTCACGTCATCTAGGTATACCTATAGGTAGATGGATTTCTAGACATCTTGAAAGAACTACCAGGATTATGATCCTTAATCTGATTACTCTGCTTCGTGTACCTCTCAATATTCCGTTTCAGCCGGTCCTTCCTCGTCAAGTGCTTGTTGCCGGGAAAGTGGTTGACCTTTTGCCATATAAGCAACTTGGAATAGTCGATCTTAGGTTGAGACCAAGTCCAAAGCAAGTTCCAGATAAAGTTGGAACCTGCGCCCAGCCCATGCCGCAGCTCCTCCCACTTCGATTTCCGATTCAAACTCCTTGTCACAATGTCGTATACCTCCTGTCGATTCTCGATTACCTGTTGTAGGATTTTTTGGAGTGCGGCTCGAGTTTGTTAGCTTTTACATGCGGAACCGTATGTAAAAGTGGGATCCGCCAGTGACAAAGTCGATCGAGCAGAACCTTCCACGCCAAGCTCAATGCCAAAGAAGAAGTACTGTCTGAAACTGATCAAAAAATATCGTCCATCGCGATGGTCATCGTTTCAGTTCTTGGTTAGATATAATGTAAAAAGTAAAAAAAGAACTTGTTGTACTGCTAAGTGAGTAGTTCTACGTTCTCTGTCATTGTACCTTGTAGTATCGTACGCTGTAATCGTTTTGGAGACTTCGAGGAATGTCAACTCCAGCAGTGGGTCCGCCCATATTCGAGCCCCCATGTGCCATCTGTTGGTCCACCGAGCCGAGAAAAACATTGAGTTGCAGACTGCGCTGCACCTTCGCGCCGCCACGGACAGGTTTACCTTCCCTCTCGCTCAGGTATTCCCTGTATGCTTCCTGCAACTCGCGCATCAACCTTGGGAAGTGTTCCTCGTCTTTGCGATCGAGATAGAAATGCGAGAAGACTCCGAAGAATGTGTTGCAATAACGCTTCGCAATGTCGCTACTAGTCGCAGCGGCCACCTGTTCAGGCGACAGATCCATCGCATCCAATCGATGCTGCGTGCCTGGTCGATTTGTTCCCCTCGAACCGGCAGTACCGGAGAAGGATCCTGATCCACCAGGGGCGCCGCCTACTCTCGTACTACTACTAGATGAGGAACTGCCACCGGCGCCACCACTGGAACTCCTGCTAGCACCGCCCGAGGCACCCGTTGCAGCTGCGACCTCCCGAGCATGCTGGAGATGTTCCTTCTTGGAGGACGACAGACGGCTCCCCGACCCTGGGCCGCCATCTTCGCTGATACTACGGGAACCCCTTGGTGGCGGACTGGCGACGGGGCGCAGCAAAGCTGCCGCAGAGCTCGAAGCTGCAGGTGAGCTCGAAGTTCCTGCAGATGAGCTGCTAGTATTGACATCGGATGGGATTGAAACTGAATTTTGCAAAACTTTTGAGCCAGGTATTGTAGGAGAATCATTTGTTTGCAGCTCGGAACTACTGCCATTGCCATTCAGGGCTCGTTGCAGCACCTTGTCGTCACAAGATCCGGCGTGCTGTAGCTGCTTTTCAGCTTCGAGCAATGCAGCTATTCGTGCTCGCCGCGACCTGGGGCTCTCACGTGGTCGGTCCTGCCACGTTCCGACGTCAGTGTCAATTGCTCCAGGTGGTTCGAATGAAGAACTACTGTACTTTCGGAGGAGCGCGTCGTGGTCATCGCTCGTTACATTATGTGCTGGGTCATCGCGAATGACCCCTGCGCCAGACTCATCAGCTGCTTGGAGCGGTTCCAGTGCATCCGCAGAAGCTTGTGTTGAGGACTTTCCATCCTTGACTGGTGATGTATTGTCAGCGTCACTGCGTGCTGATTGCTTCTCTGCCGCTCGTTGACTTTCGATTTCGTCTTCCCGAATTATGGGAATTTCTTGGACGCCATCTTGTCCTTTGGGCGCAGCCGGTGCACTACTACAAATATCCGGAAAGAACGAAGGAAGGACATCATCGTGCAGAATCACTTCTATTACTCCAGCATCATCTGGTGCCTCTGCAGCGCCCGAAACTTCTTCATTCAAGGGTGCTCCTGATGCTTCTTTGCTGCTGCCACGAGGCGTAGGACCCGGGTCAATGCACTCTTCGACGATTTCCTCATAATTGTGCGCTTCAGCATCTGAATCTTCATCTTGCAAAAATCCACTCAGCTCCTCAGGTACTTCATCAGGAACGCTCTGCTGCTCTTCCTTTACAACCAATGCGTGGACTTGTTCTACATGATCTTCCACTTCGGACGAGTCGACATTCTCGGATTTCGTAGATTCCTCGGCTGTAGTACTCTCTTCGTCACCTCCAGCCGCCTCCGAACCGTCCGCGCCCGTCTTTGAAGATGGTCTTATACGGACCTTTCCTACGCATTCGGCTGCAGACCCAGCGTTGTTTTTACTAGGGGTGGAGATCTTTTTGGTAGAAGACGTCTCTTCTAGTTCTATCGTATTGGCTGATTGATCAACACGTAGCGAAGAAGCCGCTAACGCGGACGGTTTTATCTTTGATCCAAGACCACCGGAGGAGGCATCACCCGCACTACCAGGTGCGCGCTGAGAGGACGTCCTCGTCAAAGAAGGGACGCGATTCAGCTTGCTTGAACCAGATCCAGAAATACAAATAGGACCTCCACTTTTACCGGCGCTGCCTGGTGCAATCTGCCTCGTGGACGTAGTGCCGGAAGCTGATGGCCCTGGCGTCGAAGTTCGGCCTGCGCTGGACCTACCACCGCTGCTTGCTGCTTTCGCACCTGCAGAGCCGTGGCGGTTTGAGGCCGAGCTCGGGCGACCACTGTTTGCTGAGGGTCGCACAATTGAAGCCGACGTCTTCGCGCGTGGACGGGACCGCGTTGCCGGAGGAAGACGGGTCGCACTAGCTTGTGCGCCACTTGCTCCTGCTGATGCCGCGGTAGCAGATGAACCACTGTTCCCACCGGCGGAAGAGGATGCGCTCGATCCGCATGCTCCCCTGGTACTGCCCGTTTGCTGATCAGACCCCCCTCCTCGTCTAGAGCTGCATCCACCTGCACTGTGCGGAGCAACGCGCGAAGCACCCCATGCAGGCCTTGCAGCAAGATCTGGAGCACGCCGGGAAGACACAGCAGACTTGCTTTTCGGAACCGAGCTGCTTGAAATAAAGAAATCTCCACTTGCAACCGGTGTTGGTTTGAACGGAGCCTTCGGCGGCGCTCCCCTGGATCTGCTTTGGTCGCCTCCTGGCTGCTTCGTTGGGCTTCCAGAATTCGGCGTCCTCGGATCCGACGCGATCGGCGGAAGCGGTTCGACATGACTACCAGCTACTTCGGAATCCTTGCCGCGCGATTTGGTCTCGCTCGCGGGATGCAGCACAGAACGCGCATTATTATTATTCGGCAGAGCCGTCGCGTCAATGTAGGAAAGAGGCTGCTGACCAGAGGTGGATCCCGCATCATGCAGGTGTATGTTAGATGTTTCGGCGGCTAGTATTGGGATGTTCTCCGCACCCACCTCATTCACAACAACATTTCCTTTAGTCGTGCTGTCAGTTCTCGTTGTCAGCGTCCGGCTGAGCCGCCGACAAGGGCCCGGTGGCGACCCCGCACCTCCTAGCAGGGCCGACTCGAGCGCCTCCCCATGCTGCCGCTCTTGGAGTTCGAACTCAATCTGTCGGCGGAGATCGTCCTCCAGATCGCTCTGTTCTAGCAGCGCCCGCAGTTCGTTCGAGGGCCGATCGTAGATGTCGACGCAGACGGCGCTTGCGGTGTCGTCATCGTCGTCAGAGGAGGCGCCGTCAGTCTCCGCAACGAACGACCTCGCTGCAGCCTGCACCTGCGGTAGGGTCATCGGCCTCTGATCATGCGGACAGGTTGAGCTTGTCATTGGATTATCAAATTTATCAAGAGTCAGTGTATTCTCAACGAGAATGGGTAGAAGAAGAGGGAGAGAGTATACGAATGTGAATGACCAAGAAGTTATGAATCCGTGTAAAAACTTCAAAAAATTTCAAAAGCCCGTGACCGGGTACCAATGCGAGTTCCAATGCAAGTTTCACTTTCATGAAAATGAATCTCGTCGTAGTAAGATAATTATCACTGCTGGTGAATTCGCTAGTCCTAGAAGTGTTACCTCCAAATGCTGTGCCATGATGTCATCATACCTCAACAACTTTTTGTTCCTCTCGTTTGGTGGTCATTCAGGTTCTGTTGAGGAAGGTCTCGCGTTCAGCCCCGTAGAAGCACTACGAATTTCCAGAGCAGGAACAACTAAACAGTACCTATAGTATACCTTACCCTTCGTCATTTATTGCTGAAAAATGAATCCCCTTGCTCGATCAACTTCCAACCAGAAAGGTCTCAGTCCTTGGCGGCCTCGTTGCGACCGGAAGCAACTATGGAATAGCAGGTACAGATTTTAATATTGTTGAGTTCGTCCTCCTCCTGCTCCTCTTGGTGTTCTACATAATTTGTGTGCGTCGTGGATTCTGTTTTCAAAACTAGCATGCAGCCTCGACAACGCTGTGCTCAAACGAATACGAAGTAAAGTATTTAAATTGCTAATGAATCGCAAGGCAGATAGCTTTTCCTCCAACCGCACACTCGGTCGGAGCGAGCAATCCGCACGTCAGACGTTCGTTGGTAGCAAAAACAAACGCGTTACCGAAGGCGAAGCTCGTCAAGAACAGACTCACGCCTAGCCGAGCACTTCCGAACTTCTCTCTTTTTCTCTCTCCCAAACTCGATCTTGACCATTCTCGTAAAATAGAAAGTATTCGCATATACTGACGTAAAACTCGGTGCAGGCTTCTTGCGACGGCACTACAAAAACGACTCCGATGGAAGGCTACTGCAATCTAGTAATACCACTCGTGTGCCCATCCACGGGAAGGTAGCAGCGCTTTTCTAATTGTTCTACTAGTTGTCTTCGACAAAAAATCTTCCTTCATCCATCATCATCGTCATCGCCTCAATGCCATTGTTCGCCAAGATCTTAGAAAAGAAAAAACAAACTTTTGAAAATGAGTGGCCTCAGCAGCATCAGCGGCCCTGCCAGCACCTTGCGAGCGCCGCACCTGACCCTGCGCCTCCAGAGGAGGGAAATAATCCTAAAAGGAGATTGAATTTCCCCAAAGGGCGTTAAATTCCTCCAAAGCCATCTCCATTTTCAGGCGGATTCTGTTTGAATATTTCTTCGTCTTCGCATTCAATCTCTGCACTCTCCGAATTCGCTCTGCTAGTAAAGCCATGGCGGTACTCAATTTCAGCAACCTCGTCTGCTCTGCCACGTCTCCAGAAGGGACAGAATGCCGAAGCTTCATCGTATCTCGGACCTGCTTAGCCGTCTCGCAGTAAAATTTCAACTTTTTACCGTTCAATCATGTCGTACTTGCTTTCATCCTCTAGTTCTCTTTCCTTTGCAAGGAGTTTAATTCTATTTTCCTCCTGAAGCGCGTGTGCAGCGTCGTCCTTTAGCATTTGTCCTGACGCCAGACACAGTTTGGAAAAAAATTCTATCAAGACATCTACTGCTAACGCAGACGGGAGTGCTGCTGTCGGGTTGCCCGCATCGTTACCCTCTTCGTGCGGCAAAATCTCCTTGACGAAAACTGCAGCAAAGTCTTTATGGAATGTCTCTGCACTAATGCGTACTCTAGCAACAAGTCTTGCTACGAGTTGTGTGATTCGTTTGAGCTGTCGAAACGCGCGCGGTTTGCTTTGTGCATCTTGTGCAGGATCCCAATGCTCCTCCATCCAATTAGGTGGCATGACAACACGCTCCAGATGATCTCTTCGTCCGTCCAGCTCTATTCCCGAAGGCGCAGAAGTTCCACGCAGTGTACTCAGTAGTCCATGGATACAGTCGACGACGATAGGGGTAATCAATTCCATGACCGTCGATGCCTTGCCGCCTTTATCTTCCGCCGTCTCAATCTTCGACACCGAGAGGCTTTTACGATGTTCGTCCAGATGACATCTATTATATTCGTCCAAGTGACACAACAAATCAGCCTGAGCATCAACGAATCTCCCTCCCGGATCCTCTAAGGCTTGGTGAAGAATCAAACGAGCTACACCAACCGATCTAAACGTCGACTCCATACAGCTGTAGCCGACTACTGCGCTGTCGTCATGCCTGCTAGAAGTGATCGCAGAACTTGTGTCCGAACCCGAAGTGGAGGTTGCGTAATATAAGACCTCGACAATTTTTTTAAACAGCGCGCACGGAAGCGGAAAAGCCACCTTATTCAGCAGAGAGCGAAGTCGCTGGCGTAGAACTTCCACACTGGGGCACCCAGAAGAGTACTCCGTTTGTCGCTCAAGATACTGATAGTATCTCATATTCTTCAACGAGGCCTGTAAGATGAACGCGCCCACTTTTTTCTTCTTCTTATTGCTTACGTTGGTCTTCCCGTTGGAGAGATTCACTTTTTTCTTCTTAGAAAGCTTTTCTTCCTCACTTCCCATCTTTTCACGATACCTATCCTTTCCCCGACGTGCCGTCTTTTGTAGGGCAACACTACTTCCTCTTCCTCCACCTGCAGAAGCAGTAGCACTAAAAGAAAAAGTTGTAGTTGAAGACCGCGTACTAGGCGTAGGAGCAGATGAAGAAGTACTAAAAGTTGTATTTGAAGACAACGTAGGAGCAGTAGATGAGGTACTAATGGTTGTAGTAGCTGATTTGGTCGCGCCACCACCAGTGCTAGTCAGACAGGCAACAGGCCCAGATGCGTCTTCGAGCCCCACATCAGACCTCCATTGTTCTTGGTCCACGTTCCTACTATCAGGATTCCATCCAAGTCGAAGTCCAATCTGATGTGGAGGCTGTCCGTTATTTCCTAGGAGACGAAAGTGTCTTTGTACTTCTTGTGCGTCTTGATGTCCTACAAATTTTCCTTGTACTTCTTGTTCTTGTACTCCTTGATGTCCTACAAACCAAGATAAAGAAGAAGCGTCTTGTTGCTGTGGTAAAAATCCGTGAGGAGCATTGTTGGGAAAATTCTGCTCGGCCACGCCCTTGTTTTTGCCTTGTTTTTTGCCGCTTGCTCTTGCCAAGAGCAGCTCCAACTGGCGGTGGCCAAAAGTTGTTATACGCTTGTGGATTTTCCTGGTGATGCTCACCCTTGTTTTTTTTACCTGCTGCTGATGCTGATCCGACCTTCATGCAAATACTTTTCGTTTTCACTCCAAACTTGATACCATTTTTGGTCGTCGTGTAGGATTTACGGAAGACGTTGATGCAGAAGAAGCTGCATTTTGGCTTTTCTTACCAACGCCTTTGGTCGGCATCAGCTGCGTCGTTTGGGTTTGGGGATGTTCGGGATATATCTCCCACGATTCAAGAAGTGGAGCTACATGGTGTCGGTAGTACCCATGGGGAGGTTCTTGACTCACATGAGAATGAGGAAAGCCCTCTGTGGAGGAGGTGGCAAAACCTTTACCTACAGCTGATGGAGGCAAAAGACTATTATATGGAGCTCCAGATGCTGCCCAATGAGTAGGATAGGAAGGAGCCAAGAAAGCAGCATGTTGTGGTTCTTCTTGTCGTGTCGGAATACTTACGGAGGGGGCAAAGAATGTTGTGCCAGTTCTTGTCCATAAAGATTATGAATATGATTATGTTCGAGTCGGTCTAGTTGAGCAAGCTCGTTCTGGAGTTGCTGCATACTTGTCTCATACAATTGATAGTGGTGGGCAGCTTCCTGATCGTCAGACGTGGCATAGCTCACCCGGCATCCGCCTTTCCTGTGGCTCTTGTCCTGCCGACCCAAAGCTTCTAGTTCTACCTTCGGTGTACTCATCTTTGGGCCCGTGCCTGTTATCGGAAAGATGGCTGCGAACTAAAATGGCACCGATCAGCTGCAGTGCCGAAGTCGTGTGCTTCGCATTCGCGTACCAGCTGACGATCTAGACAGAGCGCGAACGGGAGCATCTGGCCATGGCCAAATTGATGAAATATAATCCGAGGAGCTCGCTGCTGAACTTGATCGGTCTCGCGCTGATCTTCATAGGCAGACCCTCTGCTGGAGGCCAGTATCAGCCTGACAGAGCTCGAGGATCTTCCTCTTAGGCGATGTAGATGTTAAAGATTCTGCGACTAACAAGTGCCTCTACCTATTTATTAATCTAAGAATTAAAAGTATGCTAAAGACTACTAAGCTTCCAGTTTCACGTAGATACAGAGTTCAAGTGAAAGTATACATAGTTATCATGGATCCACTTCCTTGTGTTCATGTTCCACAATCAGATTATTTTTTGGGTTGGGTTAGGTGCTCCTGCTTGTCCGCCTAGATTATAGACAGACATGGTTTCTTTTTTCCACTTCTGTGTCTATTTGCTTCTTTTTCTTTCATTCATTCATTTCTGTCACTCTCTTCAAAATGGGCAAGAACGAATTGGGCAGATGCCAAAAGTCTTCACCAAAACATGCGTTTGAAAAAGCCTGAAGTTGGAGTTGCTCTCAACATGACGATCTTTTTCTATCTTGTGTGTGGTTTTCAGAAGCATGAGCAGAGATGAAGATCACGTGTATACTCTACCACCTCTACGGACACGTGGTATCTTGTTGTTGTTCTTTTGGCGGGCATAATTTGGTAGTTACCGCAAGAATGCTCTTTCACGACGGCATCGTCATCTACCTAGCGATTGCTTATCATAGAGGTACGTAGCTAGAACTCAAGATCGTCCTCTTATCGGCTGATCCTGATACTGATCATGTACTAGTACAGGATAATGTCTTTACTACTCAGACGCGTGCTGTATGTTGCTGATCATGTGACATCGAAAACCATTATCCAGATAGATGCTGTATTGTATGACAGACTACAGGTACAGAATTGAAATGTTAGCGCAGCATTTCAATAACTAGCCATTATGAACGAAACTAGCATGTATAACTATAATTACTTACTATAAATAGGTAGTTCAATAGACTAAATGTTATGGTCCTTTTGTTTCTTGATCTGACTCTCGTAACATCACTTTTTTTTTACTCTAGATCAGTACGTAATGTTTGTTCGCAAACTACAGTTGGTTTATCATCCTTCATGATGACTTCTCGAATGCGAATGCGACCTCTCTACTAACTCTAACAACGACTGCTCTATTAGTATTAGAGGACACTACCTTGCAAAAACGCACACCTGACTACGAAAACCATCCCCAACGCTCATTTTCATGAATTGGAATTGATGCGATAAATCATTACTTCTTAGGTTAACAATATGTCATTTCATGGCGGTCCAGCTGAAAAACCTCACACACTGGAATAATACAAATAGTATTAGATTTTTACAAATGTCGATGTCTTGTTAGTCTTACCTTTTTACTGACAAGCTCGAACGGACCCTCCTGTGTTAGTGTAGTTACTTACATACAACTACGTCCTCGTTGTATACCTTCTCTTTGCTGATTCATGCTCATGGTTAGTAAGACTAAAAATTGTTCGTTGGTTTGACATCAAGATCAAGGGCAAGAACGAACAAACAACAACAATGTTTGCAAAAGCGGAATCCATGGAAAAAGCCGTATTACTGGTTGTAGAGCAGCTACCTACACCTACTAGTACTAGGTCGGAGCGACATTGTCTTCGGAGTACATTTTTTACAACAGTCAGACGTAGAACACCATTAATAAGGAGGTATAGAAATTTTCATTTTCGACTCTGAGACTTCACAACTCAGAAATACTTTATCTAGATCAAGTTGTCTGTGATATATTGTTTCAATCGCGTTCAATATTTACTCAGCAAAATGTCAAATAAAAAACGAATATCCTTTACGTTTACTTCTAGTTGACGAGATTGCTCCTGTCAGAAAGACAGACAGAGAAGATGTTGAGAGTCCACACATATTATCCCAACCTACACCAACCATGATAAAATTCGTTGATCTCTCTTCTCCTTCTTTGAACATCTGGCTATCGCCACGACGGATCAGGCCGTATCCTGATCTCTATAGGCTTACGCACACAACCTAGTTGCAGTGGAACATTTCGAACGATCTTTGAAATTGGGAGGAGACGAACCAAATCAACCTGAAGCGAAAGCTAACCGCCTAACTGAAGCTGGGGGCTCAGAAGCAAGGTTAGGCAGGAAGATGGGGTCTCCATGTATGGCTCCGATAAACGGAGGGGAAGAATGAGGGCGTAAAGCCGTGTGGTGGTGTTGCATGTTCTCAGGGTAATCGTAATCGAGTTTTGTCAGTCCGCGGACGGCTGAACAGGATATGTGCGTAAGGGAAATCTGATATGAGATGTACATATTAGTAAAAATTGATCTGGGCTGACGATATGGCGCCCCAGATTCGATGGTTTTTTTGCAAGAAATTATCTTCTACAAACAGTTCTTGTGCGTCTTCAAAGAAGCTCGCTAGTGCGAGCTCTCTGTGAGCTCGAGTTAAGGGGTCAGAGACGTTTCTGCGCGTACAAATCCAAGTGATATACGAGTCCAGTTGATGTTTCTGTTGGAAGCGGTGGCAGCCATGCGAGATCGCTTGCACTACCGGACATTTGCATGAATTTGCCGCCATCGCAAAGACATCCCCCAAGTTGTCCATGTGGAGGATCAACAGGTCATCCCGCAGTAGGTGAAGCCAGAGCTTCTGCCCAACCGCCGCTGCCAGTGCTTCAAAAATGCCAATATGCATTTTTTCATTTCGCAGAAAGCGCGGCAATGTGGTGATGCGCAGTGACCATTTGTAGTGGCCTGAGGAATGGGCCAGGTAGCCGCCGATTTTCAACTGATGATCATCCAAATTTTCGAATTGACCACGGCGCAATTTTTCATTTAGACCTTCGAAGTCTTCGCCGGCAGCGTCAGTGTAACCATGTGACAACTGTTTGTCTACCCGGCCAGTGGAAACTTCGAACGGCCGGATGAAGTCCAACGCCCACGTCATGAGCTGAACACCGCTGGATGCCCGCTTTCGCTGCGTCGTGTTTCGTTTGAACTTGTCAAAGTTCGAGACAAAACGATCTTGACTGCGCGCATAAAACAGCTTCACCCTGTCCAATTGTGCGCAATGACGATACAAGCCACGAAAGCTCAAGAGCAGGTCGAGCGAAATTTGTTTCGCTTCGAGTTGCGATGTCAGCGTTTGACCATCTCGCTTGCACTTCGCGATTTTTGCGTGATCTGGGATAACCAGCAGTTTGGCATCCGGGGTCAGCGTGTAAGCTAATCCCAAGACCACGAGCGACCGCTGAAAGCGGTGATGCTGGTCCTTCTTTTCTTCAGCCTGCTGCCAGCCGGCGAGGTGTAGGAATAGATCCACCAGCTCAAGCTGGGCCATTAAGGCGCCTGGCTTGGCCTGTATCTGGTTGTCGTCAATATACATCGTGGTGATGACAAAAAGAATCGCATGACAGATGAGTTGGATCACCTCGCTGCTATTAGCCGCTTCGTGGACCGAGGAGAGCGCTCCGAACAAAGCAACTTTGCTCTTGATCAGAAGCCATCTCCGCGAACCTTTCGGGTGGAAGGCTGTGGCAAAGGATCCTTCGGGAGGATCTTTGTCGGGAACACGCCGCGGCACCGCAAAGAAAGCTGCGTTTTGTGCGGGAATTTTAGTCGCGTGCTGATAATAGTGCCCGGACTTGTCTCGCTTCCCGGAGTGAGGTATAAATGCGTAGTCCTCCGGAAGTGAGCCTGGAAAGTCCTTGGAAGTAAGGGCGCTACTGTGCTCGGATTCTTGACCGCTCGGCGCCTCTGCAGCGACGATGTTGTCCCGAGTTTCTTTTTCGGTGAGAACATCTATCTTCGTGTCGTCTCTGGACTGCAGCAGCAAAGGTCGCTTTCTCCAGTGCAGCCGATCTGATGCCAAAGCACATGATATTTCTAGCGCAGCGCGACTTCCCAACAGACGCATTTTTTCATGCTGAGTTTGGAGCTTGTTCTGCGAGCGAAAATCAATGCACGTTCTTACCTTGTTGGCCTGCACCACTGGGAACGCTTTTGCCGCTCCTACTGGAGTCAAATCTTTGATGAGGAGGGGCTCCCAGAGCTCCTTTTCCATCATTGTTTCTTTTTGTCTCCACAGCTCCTCCACAAGGTGTTCTTCGCACCAGTGGTCTCCATGCGGAACACTGTGTTCTCGCGAAGCTAAAGCTTCGGCAACCTCTTTCTTCGCCTCCGGGATCTCTACATCTAGCAGTTTCCAAAATCCACATGGCAAAATCTCGCCTGCAATCGGTATTCCGGCTGCGAGGCGTCTCGTCCAATCGAGAATTTGCTGCCTGTTGCGCTTGATCACTGGATCATAGCACTCAGCTCTTTGAACAGCTTTCTGCAAGCAGACATCCACGAACACGATGCTCTTGTCTTTGTACACCTCTTGGCAGTGCTGCGGCAGGTTCGCCTTGAGGTGCTCGCTTGCTGCCTTGGAGTTTTGGGCCATGTGCAGCAACCAGTTCCCGATTACTTGGCACCCGGCAACAATATCTTGCACTTCTGAGCGCTTATTATAATTTATCGTATTGACGAAGTATTCTGGCAATAGCGAGTGGACGCCGTAACTTCTTTGATCGTCCACTGTCATGGAGTGCTCGAAATCCACTTCGTCACTCTCATCCAGCCGAATTCCCCTACCCGTTGCTTCGGGTTTGTAGTGGTTTAACGTCTTCAGGAGCAGCAGAGGCTTCTTGTCCATGATTTTCGGCGGCGCGCGCTCCGCTGGCGAAATCGGGATGCGTAGCGACACACTGGGACTCAGGTCTGATTCGATATCTTGATCGTGATCATCCTGCCCTTCTGACGCCGGCGCCTTCGACAGACGCTTTGCCGCGGTCGGAGGAAAGCCGCTCTCCTCGTCGAGACCTTCGTCTAGTTCCAACCGCTGTCGCCGGAGGCTGTGGCGCACTTGCCCTGTTCCTGCAGCTGGTGTTGAACTTTGAGCAGCGGCGCTTAGCAACTCCGACGGCCGAAATTCGACTCGTCGGAGCTGCTCCGGAGTCACTCTTATATCGAAGCGCGGTTGATGCGGGGTGCAAGGTGCATCCTCCAGTTGTATATCGGCCAGTTCGTCTAGAGCCTCCTCGTGGGCCTGTGCTTCATTCGCGGTTGATATTTCGTCTGGCTTGGAGAAGAAACTGTATTTGCTGGAAGCCATGTTTCTCTTCGTCTTTTTCGGCTGATTCTGCGCGAAGGCTTGGTACAGCGGGTTCGTCGCTTCTACCGACTGCTCCCGCTGCGGTTCGCCTTCGTTGACGATTTCGCTCAGTTCAGGGTCCGAGTCCAGCTCCCTCGGCGGGGCCAATCTGACCAACGGTCCTTTGTGATCGGGCGCTAGTACGCTGCCCGCCGTGGGAAACTTTTTCTTCAAGGCTACAGGATGACTCCACTGTGAGTCCGATTCCGACTCGCTGGAGGACACCAGCCCTCTGGCCCTCATATTACGCTCCCGGCTCGTCTTTTCGGAGCGGTATATCTCTCACAGCGGCTCTTCGCGTCGTCGAATCTGATCTCGTTTTTCTGGGGTGACGTGGAAATCCCCGGGGAACATATTGTTCTCCCGTCGGAAACGCCGCTCCTCTGGCGTTTCGTATTCTCCGAATACCATCTTGGATTGGGTTGGGTTGTGTTGTCTAACGTACTTGTATATCTCGGCCACCGTTGGATGTGGTGCGCCGCCAGCTTTCTAGGGTATATGTAGTAACTTCCGCTACTACGTTAAGGGACTTCCACTTTCTTTTCACTTTAAGGTTTCTCAATCCGGCTAGCGTTCTATTATTGACGGTATAATAAAGGCCTTGGTGCTCGTAAACTTTAATCTGAATACCCAGCCCGGCTACTTGTCTGCGACTTCCACAAGAATCGAAAGCTGAAAAAACATATAAGCCTTTAAGAGGACCTGCCCCAAAGAACTTGCTTATGCTATCTTGTGAATATCTTATCGAGGATACTTCGATCTCAATAAAGGACATCTTGAAGCAGCGACTGGGAACTTGGATTCCTCACCTGTGAGTTTTGAACTTAGTTTGTAGATTGTTTCTTTTTTAATTTCGGATTCTTGAGGGTTCAGGCGTCAAGGAAGCAAGGGATGACTTAACTCCCGCATGACCCGCCGGCAACGACAGCTTAAATGCTATAACAGCCGCATGTGAAAAATTTGAGATCTCCCAGAAACACTTTTCGGGGATGTTGCACTCCGCCATTGCCTGCCCTTCATGGAGCCTAAGGCAGCGAGAAGACTTGTATTCTTCTCTTTTTTTTTGGGGGGGGGGGGACAAAAACTTGGGAAAAAGTTGCGTGCTCTTCTGTGTTCTGCAGAAACATTTCTTTTGTGTGAGAATCTCTAGGATGGGCTCCGAGATTTCTCGTTGGGTAACCTTGCTGGCGGGATGGGGTTCGTGTGGGAACAATCTAAGTATATCTGTTACTCATACTCAGGTGATGTTCGGTCAGTTGGCTTATGTTTGAGTGTTGCACTATCTTGTTTACTGTTGTTAAAGGATTTGATGTTTCTAGGGCCAGGGGGGGAACGTGCAAATAAGGAAAACTTTATGAAGCCAAACGCTTCAACTGCTCCTGCGACAACCTTCCACTCAAATATCTAGTATTTAAAAATTCCAGCTTCTTCAGGTCGCCCCTATGGGCGTTCCCATCTGGGCATGTGGCTCCTGAACAGGAACCTTGCATCCACTTCGTGCACACCCACTCTTTGGGGCCGGCATCTCCTGCACCTTTACCTTTCCCCTTCGGGACTGGCCTCGGTGGAGTTCTCTCCCTGCGAGCACTCCTAAGATTCCTGATTTCAGCCTCCATTTGTTTAAGTCTCGTGTTCATTCGGTCGTTAACTTCTTTCATCTTGTCCTGCACTGCCCGTTCTACTGCTTTACTCGTGGCTTTCTCCATTGCTAATCTCCTCCTTTCATTCTGGATCTGTTGAACGAAATCCGGAGGAAAGTTTGTTGCAATGGTTGCTCGCAGCTGTCTTTGCTGCAAGTCAGCACCCTCTTCCACAGGCACCAGATTCTGCAAATTTATCTTCATCGTACTCATGAATATCTCGTATACGCTGTTTATCTCGACCTTCATCTCATCCGACTTCGGATCAAAAGACCCTGTAACCGCTCTGGATACTGCATCCATGATCGCGCTCGCATGCCTGTCCTCTAGGATGTCAGCACATCTCAAAGCCGCGACCAGTGCCATGGGATGCAAATTCAGGGCCGATGGTGAGTGAGTCAACTTGTCGCACGTCCTCGACGCGAGCTGCCGCAGCACGTATAAATATTGCTGGGATGTGCACTTGTAGCGAATGTTCTCGCAAGCATTCGCTACCAGTGCAATTTGTGCGTCAGTGGCAATTCCCAATCCTTCATTCTCATGAGCCGCGGCTTGCCTCAACATGTTCTCATTCATCGCCTGCATTGCTGCTAAAGCAGCTGCTTGTGGTGCTTCTTGTTCTGCCATCTTGTGCCTATTATTATCAAATTGCCTAAGGCTGACTTATTTGACTAGATGCTAACTAAGACTTGTAAGTTGTATATGTGACTAAACTAGAAACTATGTGATTACCAACCCCAACAAGAAGAAAAAAGCCTGACCCCAGTGATAAGAAGACTCAAACTTCGCTCACTTCAAAGGCGATCAGAGGGGGTTAGCATACTTGTAGATAAAAAGGGGGAGGGGGATAAGAGGAGCACCACTCCGATCAACCTTAAGCGGGCCGTTACTAACCCCGCAAGGTACAAAAACGAAGAAGGAAGCTCAACTCATCAGCTCCCAGGAGGATGAAGACCCGTGCTGACCACCGGGTGACGCAAACAACTTTGCTTTGCGAACTGGCCACGAAAATGCCACCGAGTCCGGCAACGCACGCGCATCACCAATGTATCTCTCTGCACTCTGCAGAGAGTCCCACCGGCCTATGATCCTTACGTCCTCGTTGGACGATCCTGCATCTACCGCTGATTTGGCTCCACCAATTCTCAGCGAGTGCAGATAAAGTTCTTTCTTTACTTTTTCATCTTCTTTGCTCACCTTGGCCTTCTGCGTGTTGGCTGTGGAGGACGTTGAAGACAATTCTTCCCCCATGGGGGCTTGCTGCGCCAGTGCTGGCGTGCCGTGCTGGCCTGGTCCTAATCCTGCGAACAACAGTAGTTTTTCCAACAAAATCGCCAGCACCCTCGCCTGTGTAAAAGCAAAAAGCGCACACACATCATCCTTGCAACAACACCTGGGACAGAATTTGATAATTCTTGAGGCCAGCGTTGGCGCCCTGTCGCAACAACAGCATAAGTCTACTACTTGCGGGGCTGCCGCGATGTTGTTATTTTTTGCCGATGCTACTATTAGTCGCACCCAGCCATGGAGCATCTTCCTTGTTGCCGTCGACACCTCGTCTAGCCGCATCATGAAAAACCATGCGAAGATGCAGAATTGCAGGAAGCTCGTTGCTGAGTATTGTTTTCCACAGGCCTCTATCTTGGCCAGCGGCTTCTCGGAACACGCCAACATCATCACTAGCAAATGTGTGAACCGAACTCCCTGTCTCTGCACTGTGATGGGCTTAGCTCGCCAGAACAATCTCAAGACTTGTGAAAAGGTCTTTAGCGTCTGGGCTTGCAGGCTCACAATGAGCTCTGCATAACACTTCACATTTTCCGCGTATTGTGCTTTGGATTTTGTGAAATCTCCACACTTCTGAAAGGCTTGCGCTAACAGCCTCGCCGCCGCTGGGGACAGAAATTTCGGGTGGGCATCCAAGTCTAGAGCCCACATGAGCTCGACATACTTCCTAAACGCAAAGCGATACGCCTTAAGTGTAGATCCTGCGAGCCTCGATTGCTCGTCGAAGGGAGATACTCCTTTATCTAGTTGCGCCATGAAGGCATCCAGCCCACTTGCCTTCTGCAGTAATGGCTTCGGAGGGTGTCCGGGCGGGATCAAGGCCGTGTTCCCTTCGCATGCACTCTTCATGAATTTCAAGGTCTCTTTCCAATTAAGAAGATTCCCCGGACCTAAACGTCTTGCTTGCGGTGGGAGGCCTGCCCCCACAACCGTCTGCACGTTCCTGCCGGGTCTGACGAAACTTCTTTCTCCCGCTACTATCAAAGTTGAAGATGTGCTCGGAGTTGAAGTAGTACTGGAAGAGGACGACCCAACTTGATTCTCATTTATACTTAGCAATGGAATTAGTGAACCTGAAGAAGAAGATGCAGACGAAGACGAAACGTGTGGCGCACCGGTCGGTGCTGCCAACGTCTGCGCTTGCTCTTCCAGATCTTGAGGAGGAGCTTCCTGCATATCCAAGAGCGCTACTTCTACTGCTTGGTTCGTGGCGTCCACGAGCGAACTACCCGAGGAGTTTGAAGTGGGCATTTGCTGAAAGTTCGCGATTTCTTCGTCTTCCCCTTGCAAAGGTAAGCCGAGACCTGTGTCTTGTGCAGCTGGTGGTGGTCCCACCGAGAAGGCTTGTATTACTCCTTCAGCCAGTTCAGCGCCCTCTCCCAAAATTGGGAGTACTTCACTCACCGCCTCAATCCCGGTCGAGGAAGGGTTGGGCGCTACCTTCTTCTTCAGTAAGATGAGCTGGTCTTCGAATGACCTACAGGGCCTCTTCTTTGACCAGCTCATTGCCTCTGCGGACGCATTCCTTTCCCAGCGTCCCGGCATCGGTTAATATTTCTAACTTGGGGGGGAGGGGGGAAAAAAAAGTGAAGCAAGTTGATATCAACGCGCACTTCTATCAGACTAAGAGCTCCTTGCCTATAATTTTAGATTTAAAGATCTTCTCAATTCGGATCGTACGAAAGATCAACTGCCTATTATCCCAACCTACACCAACCATGATAAAATTCGTTGATCTCTCTTCTCCTTCTTTGAACATCTGGCTATCGCCACGACGGATCAGGCCGTATCCTGATCTCTATAGGCTTACGCACACAACCTAGTTGCAGTGGAACACTTCGAACGATCTTTGAAATTGGGAGGAGACGAACCAAATCAACCTGAAGCGAAAGCTAACCGCCTAACTGAAGCTGGGGGCTCAGAAGCAAGGTTAGGCAGGAAGATGGGGTCTCCATGTATGGTTCCTCATTCTAGGATCTCACGAGTCGTCATTTATCCAATTCACGTTGCCAGCTTATTATTCTTGATCCATGGTAACAGACGAGGGAGGAACGAGATGAGGACCTTACTCTTGAATTTGTTTATTTTCGGGAAAAAGATGCAGGCACCCTGCTATCCTGACCCATGGAAAGACTGGGGAAGGCTCGGCTCGTCAAGCCGATCACTCAGTCCAAAAAGTGAAGCAAGTTGATATCAACGCGCACTTCTATCAGACTAAGAGCTCCTTGCCTATAATTTTAGATTTAAAGATCTTCTCAATTCGGATCGTACGAAAGATCAACTGCCTATTATCTCTATCGATACCATCTAGTTTGTCTTTCAATGAGCTTTTAAACATCAATAATCGCTCTGCTCTTAAATACTTCCCCTCCTGAAAATAATAGAAAGGATAGCCGCAAAGGCATACAAAGAATAAAATATTGAGGCTAGTAGACCTGCGTTGGCCTAGTACTATTTGTAGTTCTACTATCTTCTACATAAGATATCTCGTCACGACGCTCATACAACACGCATGTCGACAACGACAACCGCAAGAACCAGCGGTCGTTATTTAAACTCGGAAGGGCTCCCGACAGCAATAGGTGATTGTACGTTCTCGTCCGCAACGCTACCCGAGCTGCTCAAGCTGGCTGTGCGTGGCTCCGTGGAGCGCGTTCCCTGACTGGGCATTGCCGTCATCTCTACCTCTTTGATGTCCTTCTTTGATGTGAGGACATCGTCTTTAGAGATAGCGGTGGCTCCCTTGCTTTGTGGTGCGCTGTCCTCTTGCTATTGCTAGGTGTAGGTGCTACATCCCTCCTTGTTTCATTATATGCTGCTCTTGCTCCAAGTGAAAGTCCAACTGCTACAGGTACAGTGTAAATGACGACAAAAGAGGAAATATGTTCTGCTATTTTTTACAATTGTCTTAACGTCATCACTTGAAAGCGGCTTCGGCGCCTCATGATGTCCCGCGGTATTGCCGCCCGCGCCCTCATATTCTGCTCTCGGTGAGGTAGAGCTCAGGCTTAGCCGCTTCAGTTGCTTCATCTGTGCGAAAGTTGATTTAGACAATGACCACGCTGCGCGACGTTGATGGGGATCACCATGCCGCACATAATCGTCAATCTAGATCTACATTTTTTTCACTTCGGGAAACAAACTCAATCATCAAATCGAATGTGAAACCGATCGAGTACTATGTTATAATAAGAGCATACTTCAACGTGCTCTTCCTTAACTTGCTGGGTGACCCGTGGAAGCGCTTTGAGGAGGGGAGTAGTTCCGGGTTTTTGTGGCCTCAACTCCACAAATTCAAGGCCCTTCCTCTCGTGATACATCTGCAACCGTACTGGATTCGGCTTTACAATAGTGGCATACATCTCCAATAAGAAGTCCGGAAGTAGTGCAAGCAACACCTGAGGGGAGCATCATCGGGGTAAAAACATAGAATTCTACAAGAACAAGACGCTGACGTTTTAGGTGCTGGCGAAATCGTGGTAAACGCACAACCATGAGATGCGCACCTTGAAAGGATGATGCACATGCGCTTGCGCATGCGCTTGCATCATAAAATCAAAAACAGCAATTTGTAAGAATACGAATAAGATACACTTTTGAAGAGTTGTAGTATGAAGTTGTACCGTGACTATTGTGACAATCCAGCCACCTGCAGTCCCATAGATAGACCCTAGCATTGTGTAAACCTGCCACTGGAAGGCAATCGCAAACCACTGTGTGTGACACGCTATAATCAGATCGAGAAAGTAGAACAGGAAGTTCAGCATTTGAACCTGATAGAGTAGTTGGAGGTAGGGGTCAGAAGTAGTAGTTGGAGGTAAAAGGAGTTTGTTCTTGTTGGGTGAAATTGTGATCATGTCGTTGTCATCTTCATTAAACAGCATATACTACATCTGAAGATTCATCAAAGCCTGTAAACTACAACGCCTACCACGTATCGATGATCATACGTAATCCTAATCCAAGTCCAGCTACAACTGGTCCTGCAAACCCAAACATCAACTACTGCTGAATTATAATACCGCAAGGCTAATCCTGCTCCAACTTGGCGTGATGATGAAGAGTCGGCAGTTTACGACTAGCACGATGCAGGTGAACATGAGAACTGAGACCCACCAGAAGCCTCCGGTTTTTCCCGTCTCATCCATCGGCGCTGAGCCGTAGGCGAAGTATGGAATTGCGAAGCATATCCAGCCATGATAAACGGCTAGGAAAATGCTCTGGCCAAACACTCGCGCGTTGAAGAATACTCGCATTGGCCCTGCCTGGTAGAGATACGGATTTGCGCGCGCGACCTTGCCACTCACATCAGAGTCAAACGCATTGCACGAGATACACGGAAAGGAGGTCCAAAACGCGTTGTACGCAGTGGAGAACCACGACGGAAACAAAACCTGCTCTGATTAGACCTTACTCGTATTCATCTTGAGAAGCATCTTCTTGTTCTTTGACGCATTTTTATTCCCCCTGTAAAGGGTAAGCGGTCAAAGATGCTTATGATGTTTTGTTAGGGTGAATTACAATTACGGTAAGCCTTAACCTGAATACCCAGCGAAACTGCTCCAGTACATGTCTGACATAACCAGAGCGATGTTTTTGTAAAAATAGTAGCACATGAAGGATGCGACACGTCGGTAGGCTCCTCGACCATGATCCTGGAGGAACGGGGTTGTGGTGTACAATAACTTTCCAGAATGGATGCGAAGAATAACAAATGAACGACTACGACATAAAGACTTCACTTTCTCTTTTAGTTGTTTCACGCGAGGTAAATATAAATTAGCACGATAGCATTTGGATTCGCATTTGTTTGTTTGTTTGTTTTGATGCGCTCCGGGCGACGCGTACGATCCCGCCGGATTTCTTTGTGCTCTGTGTGTGTAGCGCTATGGTCGTCATTGCGATCGACTATGGTATGCCCGGCCGCCACAGTCCCCGCCAGCTGCGGCTTTTGTGGCATGCCAGGCGCGGTGTCCATTTGCCACGAAGATGAAAGATAGAAAGAAATTACATCTGCTAAATGTACAAAAAAAGATCAGTGAAGGTACCAAAATTAGCGGCTCTAGGAATCGGAACTGGGAGATCGCGAAATCGCTAGCTTGGACAGCTTGCGTTCCCTCAACACCTCGTATTCCAACACCAACATGCGCTTCCTGAATCATCGCGACATCGTTGGCTCCGTCCCCGATGCTCAAGGTGATTATCTCTGGCAGGTTTTGTCTGACGACTTTCACAATGAAGGCCTTCTGCTTTGGTGCGACGCGACATGCCATTACGGCGTCAACGCTCATAACCACTCGGAAAAACAGTTTAGCCAATTCTAAGTCGTGCGAGTCTGTGATAGTGGTAATCGTGAACCCGTCGAGCGCTAGCCCGACAGAGGCACCCTTACCGCATGCATCATGCACATCGTGAAGCGCGTCTCGGATGTCACTCACCTCGAAGAACAAGAAAAATGTAGTTTCATGATCTCCGAGGCGATAGATTTATGACTTAGATACTTGATTAAGATTGATCCTAAAAAATTCGAAGGAATTTTGCCTGCACAGACTTAATTACCATTAGGTCTTCACATCGTGTCATAAAAAAACGGCGATAAAAAAGCAATACGTCTGTTAAGTTGCAGAGTTTTTTCAACGTCATGGATTTGTCTAGTAGCTTGCAGCTGAAGGCGATATCGACTGCGGTCTCCATCTTGTCTCCCGTCAAAACCCATATGCGAATCTGCGCACTCCTCAGAGTGGCAATGGCATCCGGCACGCCGTCTTGCAACATATCCTCGACAGCTGTTATGCCGATATAATTTAGCTCCTTCTCGACTTCCTCGGCCACATCAGCAACCTTTTGCTCCCGATTCTCTATGGACGTCGCGGCCTTGTTGAAACGCTGCTTCCACCCATCATACCAACAGCCTTTTTGCATGTCGTTCGAGTCAGCTGTGATCATACATAAGACACATTGATTTTGATACAGAGAACGAAAAGATGAACAAGATGCAACTGCAAGTTCTTAAATGAATAAGTGCAAAACATTGGCAAGTGAAACAAGTATCATGATTCCTCGTCATGCTGCGTGGTGGGAACTTTGAATGATTCACTGTTGAAGTTTGATAGATTTCTCATTCATCTGTATCCACTTCTTGTCACAATGAAGGTCTTCTGACTTCTGTTTATTAAGGTCGTTGAATACGCTTTAGATTTTTGAGGGTTTTCTTCGCGCAGATAAGCGTTCGCAATCCCTCTCCTGCGAACTCGTGAAGATGCGTCGTACTCATCTCCGATATCGGTTTGTTTAGCAGCGGCAGAACCGTCATGTCTGCTCCCTTGGTGAGAATTTCCATCTTCTTTTCAAATTTGTTTTCCACCACGACTGACATTCGTTTTCTGTCAGAGTCGAATTCGAGGACTTCGTGGATTTTGTAGGCACGCTTTTGCGGATTGTTCCCGCCAGTGAACTCCGCTGGCAGCTCCACCTCCATCTCGCCGTTCAAGCTCTTTGTCAGCCGAATGCCGACAGACGCTGCACCCTGCACCAGCGCTACCTCATCGGGTGAGCTACCCTGGTATTCGCCGCTGTCGGGATCAATCACGACCGCGTGGCATACCGCCAAAAGCAAGAAATAGTCGAGAGCAGCCGTGTCGTGTCGTTTGATTGCGTCAAAATACGCTTCCATATCGTTCAGCAAACTGTTCGCCAGCTGTTCCTTGTCGTTCTTTATCATCGCTCGTGCTTCCTCGAGCTCCGCATTGGTACTCGGACCGTACACCTTGTCAGCGACGGAACCTCGCACAAATTCCATCTTGTTACCTGGAGGAATCATATGATCATCATGTCTGTGCAGTTTCGGCTACAGTTCCTTGAGTAGCGGACATGTTGATCATAAACAAGATCATCATCAAACATGTAGATGATATTTCATAAAACATACCCTCCATACAACTAGACAAGTAAACACAGATTGAGATCTGCTGCTTACTTCACCAGTAGAGTAGAAATCATTGTTCCAGATGGAGTACATGTGAGCGTTCCGGTTTTGTCGGAGAAGATGATTTCGACCTGGCCGAGTTCCTCCATAAGGTCGCTATTGCGGCAAAGGGCACCTACGTCGTCGTGTACCATATTCTTGTCAGTCGACACAAAGTACGCGAGGTTCATTAGAAGGGGTCACCTCCATTCTGTCCATCTCACTTCCGGCTCCCTCCACCAAAATACTTCTACATTTATTACCTTATGCCATCACTCTGCATCAGTCTATTTCAATGCTAGTTGTACACGTATGTTCTCACCAGAGGACAGAGCAGTTTAGCTTATCAGAAAGATGCTAACTTCTTCGTTGTTGTTCTTCAGAACAATGTCATAAGATCAGCTTGGTCACTTCGAGTGCCACGTAGAGACTCATCGGAACCAGGTGAGAGAAGACGATAATGAAAACGCAGATTTTTATCGCAAACCCGTACGTCGACGTATCGAATTCGCGACCCTTTAGAATCATTATATCCCCATTTGCATCCAGTGCTTGGAGATATTTCATCACGTCGCGATACCTGTGAAAGGTTTGTCAGGAAATGGAAAGATCATGCTCCTTCAACATTTTAAGCTGTTCATCCAAGTTCTTCCTGTTCTTGCTCTACCTCTACGATCGTACAATTAAACCTTGTTCACCTATAGAGTGCATCTATACAGCTAAGTAGTCGGTTGTGAAAAATAATGTATTCGTTCGAAGCAGCAAGGAAACTGACTTTGTTACCTGCTTTCCCAAACCATGCCAAAGGTTGAACAGATAATCACTCCGACACCTAGAATAACGAACAGGCCGATAAGCAGCTGATTCAACAGGTGCTGCATGTTGGGCATTTTCGCTGGCGCTTCTCTACTATTCAGCATTGATTTCGTGTCCCTCCCGACATACACCGCCATACCTGTAGAAACGCATTATCTTCTTCGAGACTATCATACTGGAATCTAGTATGTTGAATGGTTAATATAGTGGGTACTTATCATCTTCGTCTCATTAAATAGCGAGGGTATCAGGTGGGCTTTACTAATCACATTAGTTGAGACTAGTAGCAAACATTAACATGCATCGATGGTAAAAATCTGGTAAGTCGTAGTTGTAAAGTGATCGAAATACCAAAAACCCATTCGGTGTTTCTCAAAGTGCAGCCACGGAAGAGGATGTTGTCCAGTACTAGTGGCACGTCGCTGCGCTTGTCTATTGAAAAGCTGCCTTTGAAGATCGTCATATTCTCGTGCGGAGGCTCCACGGAAATCTGCAAAGATCAGGGGACTAGAATATCGAGATGGGAGCTTCTAGACAGAGGAAGTGGCTCTACAAAGCACGTATCCAACCCTTGATGGATGCAAGCTAGCGAATACACACTAGCTCATCCTCATGCTGCCTGATCTTCCAAATTTGTTATCGACAAAAAACACGAAGTGCAAACTAAAACAGCCTAAAAAGTGAAGGAAGAAAATCCAAATTACCGACAGATCCTCGAGCTCGGGGCTATCTTCTTTCAATGATGCTAGGTCAGTATTCGCCATGCGTAATTTTAAATTCGTCTCCCCGTCCAGATTTTTCGTGTCTATGTATTAAAGGCAGTTCTTCACTATCCCGAAACAAGTGGGTTTCCCTCTTTGCCCCTTATTGTTTCCTTTAAATCAAGGAGGAATCCACTCAGCATAGTCCACACGGGATAGTGATAAACTACCCTTAAATGTAGCAGTGACCGCCATGCGATGTTGCTAGCAGCACCATGTCTGCTGGAATGGGCGTGTCTTTGTGAACGCGCACTATATCGTTTGCTTTCACGTCCTTCCAGCGCTTCTTTCCCCACGTCTTATCTTTCTGAAGCACTTCCACTGTTCTGTGATTCTCCTTCTTGTCAGACTTCTCCCGCTGGTAATCCTCGTATCGGCAGTATGAAGGAAGGAAGCAAACAGATTCGAATCATCAAGATAATTCTCCACGTCTTTACGTGATGCAGCAGGGTGTAATTTGAAAGAGAAGCTAAGAACTTGCACTGGGTAATCGTGGGAAAAGTAAGAAAGTGTATCAATTTCACCGCATAAGTCTTTCCCTGCAGTCCAAATGAGGACTATGAAGAAAGTCGCTAGAGTCGGCGCCGGCATCTTCGGTGAAAATTCCATAGTCTGCAGGCAGCAGATGATGAGATCTTAGAGGCTAAGACAACATTGATGATACATGCATTACCACAATGATTCTTGTTATTCTTATTGACAACTTGATGTTCTTGTTCTCTTCTTGAAAAAAGGAAAGAAGGCTTGAACAATTAAGTCCAGACTGCGTCATGCGAGCTATCTTCACGCCGGTCAGGGTCACCCTTAAAAGAAATATATATTCGCCATGCGTCGGAACTGGAAGTATATTGATACGGGTAGCCACTGCACAATCCACTTTCCGAAGCGCTGCGCTTTTTAGACAAAAAAGACTCGAGGATAGACATAGATCTCATCAAGAAATCCATTATCTGTATACATAGGGGACATATCCTTTTTCTTCACTTTTAAATACCTCAACTAGATTGTTCATGTTCCCTTAAGTGTTCGAATATGATTAAGCTTGAGGATCTCTTGAGATAATGATTGATAGAAGATGTAGATGGACCTCGTCACGAAAATGCTTTGCACTTGCTTGTGGACTAAACCAAAATCAAAGCCAAGCTATGATGAAAAGACAAAGCGAAACATCAACAAGCCGTAAGTGTTTATGAGGTTGTCTTCGTTGTACGAGAGTTTTTTCTTTCCGTCGTCCGTTGCAGAGATGAACTTTTGAGTGACACGCGGATACATGACCCGACCTTGAGTCTCCTTCTTGAGGAAGCCAAACTTTTCCTTGACGCTTTTGCTAATTCTACTGGGTAACGGATCAGCGGTCTGCACATAGTCTTGAAAGCTTTCGCTACGCATACCAAGCCCTAGCTGCTGGAGAAATGAAACGGAAAGAAGAGCACCAGCGGAAAAGCTTAAGCTAACTGTATCAAACCAAAACCAAAAAATTCAAAAACGAACATGTTAGGACCTGACGAGGGCCGCAACCACAATCAAGGACATGTATTCTTAATTATTTTGGTTGATAGCAATAAATGTTCTGTATTTCAAGAACATTGTCCACCTCGTGAAGATACTAGTGTGCGTGTAGTAATAGCGATTATGTAATCTGGTTTCTCAAGAGCAGATGCAGAAGTAGTTGTGCCAGTTGTGCTGGCACTGACTCTGTAGGTGTAGTTACTCACACTGTCTAATTATAATGTTGATGAACCGAGGAAGACCAAAGACAGGATATCAATTTCATTAAACAAAGGACTGTCTAATTATAAAAATAATAAACACACGTCATAAACTGACGACCACTGACGCCCGTTGTACGACTGATGATCTTTTGTTACTCAGGCTGCTCTGTGACACACTGGGAAGCCCTAGGCTGCTCCCTGTCGGGCTCATCGAAGGTCTGACCTCTGCGGACTCGCATGGTCCAACAGCAGACGAGGTCGTACCAGTGCTATCGGCCGCACTGAGTCCCCGCGAGTCGGCGGGGGTTGTTGAGGAGGTCGCCATCTTCCTCGCTCTGTCACAACGAGAACCACAGCGCCTTGCTCTTGTCGATTCTTGCTATTTCTCCCGCAGAGCACCGGAACCTAGTGATGCCGCTTGAATCGCTGAAACGTAGTCACAAAAAAAAGCTTGAGCTCCTTAGATTTTCTGGGCTTTGTTCATCTCCCACCACGACCTTTCCGAAGTAAGAGCGACGTGCGATCGCTGAAAACTGCGCGCGGCCCGTGCTCAACCGAGAAAATCGAGATCCGCTGACAAGCGCGTCACAACTCCGCAGGCTGATCCACTATAGACGAAACTTCCAAGTCGTCAGAATTCACGCCAGGACCACATTCAACAAGGCACACGTTCACATGCACATCAGCTGTGACTGCAGACGCGGTCGTGAAGAACGAACGAGGACAGCCCCAGTTGTGTACATCATCATGTAGTAGGATGGTTTGCACTTACACTAAATGTGTCTGCAACGAGGACATCTGGCTCGATCTCGAAATACTTTACATCAGTTACAGAATACAGTTGTTTCATTCACTTAATACACTCCACACGAGGGACATTTGACTGGCGAATAAAAACCTAGTGTATTATCTACACTTCAGATGAGTCAACATCTTCGACTATGCGGCCGTGCTCACGGTCTTATTCTTTCACATCAAAAAACATCATCCAGTAGATATAATTCTAATTGTAATTGTACAAATAATACAAATACGTGCGCCCGTGTTCAAGTCTTTAGAAAGTCAGCGAAAAAAATAACTCTAAGTCTAAAACTAATTCTTCCTTCCGCAGAAGCACATTTCATTGCTTACTTTTGATATTGTGATGCTCCAGACCATGAACGGCATGAACAGGATTAGGATCGATCCAAAAAAATAATTTTCCTGAACATGTTTTATGCCCACTTCTCCTTAGGGACCGATGTCATTCAAAAAAAGGCTCGACAATCATCTTCAAGCTCGTGGTCTTCTTTTTCTTCGTGCGTGTTCTATAGGTAGGTGTGCAAGAACATCACGCTTTTTGTGATGTCTAATCTCACTTAGAACCGATGGATAATGATCTGCGAAACGTGTTTGTTCTTCACACGCGCTCCTTCTTGTTCTCTCTGTGGCGGCTTGTGCAGACCGAGTGTAGGCTCATCACTATCTGGTGCTTCTCCGTGTTCACCAATATCACTTGCAGTCTTGCACTAGCACTATGATCTAGTAGAATAAGAATACGTGTTCTTTCCTGGTTTCTGTTCTCGTTCTTGTTCGTTCTCTCTTTTCAAAAAAGAAGAGACATTCACCGAGTCCAAACATTCTAGGTTACAGAAATGAAAAAAAGTTGGTGTCAACGATAAGTTGATGATATTTCTCTTCGTCTCCCGCTGAATCCTTTGAAAGCACCGTTATGCCCAGCATCCACATGGCTGAAGATCAGGCCACAGCCACATACGGCTCGGATTAGGCCAGATAGAGCATAATCCAGTTTAGTGGTCGAGCCCCTCTCGACTGGAGGTCGATGATGCGCATGTGTGGAAAAAATTCATGGGAATTGGCGAAAGGGTCTTCTGAAAGGGGAACGGGAACTACATATACAGGATAAAATTCAAATTTGGCCTACAAAGTATTGAGTATCATGTTCGTGTGCACAGTATATTTGCACCTGCTGCTGTCGTGTCATCTACTAACTCGACGAAAGCTTCTTTTTCGGAGCAAAAATCACATCGAAGACGTAATGGTTGACCTTTGGCGCGTAGGATTTCACCTTTGCTATATGGGTGACTTTGACATCAAAGTTGCAATAACTCGGATCCCCTTTGTAATCCCGGTTGCGAATTTCGTTTTGTAGTTCTAACAAATCACTGCAGACTCTCTCCGAATAAGAGGACAACTCCGCCGCTGTCAGGTTCTGGTGGATGTGTAATCTCTTCACATTCTCCTTCTTGTCCCAATTGAGCGCCTCCGCCGCTGTTCTCCGGAAGTCTTTTGTGCACGGGAGCAAGCCTAGAATCACTCTATCAGCAACTTTTTTCGGCGCCACCAAACGGCAATCACCTTCCAATATCTCTAACCTCGATATGATCGAAGAGTTAGGCTCTAGCTTTACTTGCTGCTGCCCGTGTTCATGGTCATGTTGTTGCTCCAAGTCCATTTCTAGTTTCCCTTTGTTCGACGTAGGGAAATTCAGAAAATAACCTCTCCTCAAGCCCTCAATCGATTCCGGATTCCATTCGCAGGCGTAAACTTTCCCTTCCTTTCCCATTTGTTTCAGAATAGGTAGAGTCCAGTACCCGATCCCCGCGAATAAGTCCACCACAGTCTCGTCTTTTTCAATCTTGTACCCGGTTTGCGGATCATCACTCCGGACCCGAAGCTTTTCCGAAATATTGCCTTTGCAGAACATGGTTTTCAGCACGTGCCAGGTGTACAAGACCCCGTTTTCGGCTACCTTATTCCAGAAGAAATCCTTATCACCTGGGGAAGCGCAAAGACCTCCATGTCGTGGTGACGAGGTTGAACTAGAAAAAGTGGCAATAGAAGTGCTCGGGTTAAAGTTTATCTTGAAGGCCGGATGAACATTGTCGGTACTTTCCTGCTCTTCAAGAGAAAGAAAGAGCTGAATTCCGTTTGGACTTCGAAAGTCGTCGTTCTTGATCTCGCCTAGTATGCCAATAACCTCCACTTCTGGATGCCTGCGGACCAAGAACGCCCACACGGCAAGCCAAAATGTTTTACCGCCTTTCACCCTAGCTAAAAACTCCTCACTGAGATTTCCGACGAAGGCAAACCTGCCTTGAACTTGGTAGTGCACTGGATTCTTTTCTCGTTCTTCTTCTGACCGCAAATCTTCGAACCATGGGCAACCACCTAGTTCTTGGCCACAGAGAAAATTTGGAAGAAAATCATCGGGAATATTTTCTTTCTCGACCCAATTGTTTCGCACACTAGTCAGAAAGGCGGATAAACTATTTATACGGCGTGGTTCCTGTTCTCCCACCCCAGCTTCCCTGGCACCCGCATCGGCCTGGGCCTGGCGTGCTAGAAGATACTTCAAGTAAGAAAACACGGAAAATTGAGGACTTTTCTCATCCAGTTCATGTCGAAAATTCGCCTTATCCCACGTGAAAGCATGCACTTTCCTCAGTCGGTCCATGTGTCTTGAAGTTGTGATTTTTCCTCCTGTTTGGGGCGTGGCGGAATCGCCTCTATGGACCTCGACGTCCCTGGCCGGACTCCCTAATGTCTTCAAGCAAGTCGCTAGCATTTCGCGTCTCGCTTTTGCATCGACAACCACAACTTTTGTATCCTTGTTAATGTAGAAGGTGCCTCGCTCATTCGCGTCTTCAGAAGATGAGGCGAGGGCTTTCTCCACTCCCTGTGCATTCAGGCCAACAAGCATCCTTTCTATACCCTCTGCAGCGATCCACACTTTTTTCACGCCAAATATTTTGTCGAAAAAGCCCAATCCTTGAACCTGATCCTTCAAGGCCTTGGCTTCAGATTTCTGGCAAATTAAGGCGCCACAGGACAAATCGAATTGCGAATGCTCTCCAAAAAAAGTTTGTTCCCTCGCAACATCAGATAAATGTGGGACAAGCTGAGTCTTACCATCTCCAAGTGTTTGCTGTCCTGGCGAAGGAGCTGCTCTTCGTGAGCCTGCTTGTCCCGAACAATGCGCTTGCTGCTGTCTGTTTTCGAGACACAGACCGTCCTTCTCATTCGTTCTCAGCGTTTCGAAAAACTTCTCCGTTCTGGCCCTGTTTTTGGCAAATCTTTCCATGGCGGAAGACACCCAGAAGTGCAACATAGGTGAACAATTACAATGCTTGTCCTTTTTACGAGAGTTCTGATGGTTCCCCCGCCTTTGCTCAGCCACTTCCTTTGTTGAAGATGCTGAGCCTTGCACACGTAATTCATCGGTATTCTTTGATATGCTACTGCTCGGACTGGAACCAAGCATGTCCATGATATTGAACGAACCGCAGTTCCTGGTCATCAGATTCGTCTTGTTGTAGGAAGAGGAGCAGAAGGACATATCTTTGAGGATACTTCTAGCATTCTTATCCTCGTCGACACTCCTTGGAGAGGAAGTACCGTGTCGCCCCTGGTGCTCTTCGCCACACGTCGGGGTCGTGCCAGTCTTGATCGTTATCAAGTCTCGAACCCGACAAGGGACTGTCATCCCGAAGGCATTGGTTCGAATCTGGACCATGCAGCGGTTTTTGGTGCTGACGCACAATCCACTTTCTCGGTACCCTGTTTGCAAAGCCAGGGACAACAATTTCTGACCGCATTGTAAGTCTCTTGCTTCGACGTGGAGGACGAAACTCTCGAACAGAAAATCCACATGGTCGTCTTCGTCTAAGTGCTCTAGATTTTCCAAAATCTTGGCCGTTACTTTTTCGGTGTTGCCAAGTTTGTCCGGTTCGTGGTCAACAAATACCCAGTTTCCACCCTTGTCGGCATTATTCGCACTTGTCCGGTGCTGTGTAACCAACTCGGCGACAGGGTCGCTCAGATTCTCCCCATCCTCAGGAGAAGACACCGTTTGACGAAGCTTATCTGAAGTGGTCTCACCATCTGCTACTACATCGGTGTCACTGCCCGCGTGGTTTTCCGCTCTTCGATGTCTTTCTGTCTCCGAAGTCGTACTTGCATTTTTCTCGATCTCAGTTCTTCGATTGTGCTTGAACACGGCGATCCTACCTGAGCAGCTGCTTGTTGTGCAATAATGCTTCAAACCGTTGATGTAGTTCAGCAAATCCAGGATAGGTGCGTCAAAACTTCCTTTCGGCGATTTGTCGATCGCCGCCAGAATTTTCGACTTTCGCTCGTCGAAGGTCGACATGATTTTTATACACAACTAAAGATCAAGCCAGCATTAGCATTAGGAGGTTGTACTTCGTTCTATCTAAAGACAGTACTGATGAGTTGACTTCCTGCCGACAAAAGAAATCAAAGGTCAGGCTCGCTAACTCCCAAGGAGGTAATGGTAGTGAAAAGAATTCCTGACATATCAAGATTTTGGGACCATGAACCTATGCATCTGCGAATTCCGTAATGAAAACAATTATCGTGACCGATAGTCGTAAAAATCTGTCATAATTCACAGTCTAACGATACGACCCATGAGTTTTGATTTGGGCTTGGATTTGGAGATTTCAGGAAAAGTTTTCTTTTTTGTATCCTGGGGCTACTGAAAGAGCGGCCTCAGCTTTATCCAGTTCGCAAACCGGCGGCAGGCGGAGCCTAGTGCTCCTCTATCACGCCAATAGGGGCGCAGTATGTTTCGCAATCCATTGCAGCTTCCGCTCAGATCAGAGGTAGAAGCAACCGGAAGTAGAGTAAAAGAGGTTCTTTTTTGAATTCGATTATTCTTCCTCGTCTCCGATGGGGATCATCCTCCAAGGCCAAGAACATTTACGACATATTTTCAATATCTGATCTTGAACATCGAGCTCACATCCGACTCCACATGCCAAGATTTGTAATAGATCTAGTGGGTGTAAACATGTTGGAGACTGAGTGACGATCTATGTAAGTAAATAGCAACCTGATCTTTGATGTTGTTCGTACCCATCATTTTTCAATTGCGCTACTTCATTGTCATGTCTTATGTCTTTTACGTGACTCCCCGAGTCGAAATGGTTGCAGTATTTACATTTGGTAGCCTGATGCTGATCACAAGGAAAACCAAGACGATAACCCTCGAGATCGAAATCAGGTTACCAAATACCACAACAGTACAAATATAGCATCTTTTTAACACACCTCATGTCCATGACCTCAAAGCGCCCACTTATAAAAAATCCATCTTAATATCATGTAGACGTAGAGTCTAGTTGTGGCGACCTTCTAATGCTCATGTTTCAAAAAAGCGATTTCAAAAATAACGAACAACAAAACAATGCATGAAAACGAGCAACGACATGGATGCTAAGAAAACGATTTTAATACTGTCGCGTTGATCTTAGCAAGAGATAGGATAGGATAGGATCATAGGATAGGATCATAGGATAGGATCATAGGATAGGATCATAGGATAGGATCATAGGATAGGATCACAGGATAGGATCACAGGATAGGATCACAGGATAGGATCATAGGATAGGACCATAGGATAGGATCATAGGATAGGATCATAGGATAGGATCATAGGATAGGATCATAGGATAGGATCATAGGATAGGATCATAGGATAGGATCATAGGATAGGCTCATAGGATAGGATCATAGGTTTCTGGGGGCCGGTTGGCATGGCACGAATGGAACGGTTGGAACGAATGGCAGGCATCCAATCCGGGGCTTCAATGTGCTCCGCCATTCGTGCCATTCGTGGACCTATCAGACCTTCGAGAGCGGGGCGCCCTTCGGGCGCCCTGCGTTTTCAAGCGCTACCTCCTCCGCGGCGTTGCCGCTCTCTCCGAATGCTGCGCGCATACTTTCGGAACCCCACTCGGGCGCCCTGCGACCAATCTGCCACACCCTCCACGGCGTTGCGCTTCAGTAGCCTCCCCAAACGAACCCGGCGCCCTTCAGGCGCGTTGCTTTTGCTCCAGCCCTCCTCTGCCACCCGCGATTCAAAGCTGCCACGCATCCGACCCGCCCTCCAAGCCACGGCCCGCCTCCGTCGCCGCTCTCCCACAGCGGCGGCGCGGTGGATCAGCCAAGCACCCTAGGGCGGAGGCCGCACGCTAAATCGCCCGCCTTGTCGCAGCATTCCTCTCGTGGAATTCCGCGGGGGTCATGTAAGTCCGCCAGAATTTGCGTGACCCGCACGGTAGTTCCAAGAAAGAGGCCAGCCCTCCGACGGTCAGCCGCACTAGGGTCCGCACCCTTTAGAGAGCAGCCAGGCCGGCTTTGTTTCTGGCTAGCTCCCTTACCATTTTCAAAATGGCAGGGGGGCTTTCCGTAGAATTGCAGCCCTTCGCATCCCTATCCCTGTCCGCTTGTGCCAACGCCAACCGCGCCACTCGTGGCACTTTTTGGCTTCGTTGGGTTGTTCCAACCGTGTCACTCGTGCCAACCGTGCCAACCGCCATTCGTGTCATAAACTGTTATAGGATAAGATCATAGGATAAGATCATAGGATAAGATCATAGGATAGGATGCCGTTGCTCCGTCCCTACACATGGTGACTCTGCCTCTTCAGCATTCATCATGTTGTAGACATCATATGTATATGATCACAAGTCGGCACAAAGTCACATACACAGTGAGGTACAACGAGCGCCTGGAAGTGGAACCTTTGATAAAAGAGAATAGACTTCGTGGAACCCGCTTTGTGGAAGTGTGAAGTCTCTGAATCGTTACAGCCACTTGCACCGGCTCCATGATCACCGGTTGCAAAAGCTGCATCTATACACTCTTGCATTGGTAAGCGGTTTGTGGTGGAAGGTACGTCCCCATTAGTCAGAGAGAAGTAGTACGGCGCCTGCCTCTTCGCACGTGCCCTACCCATTATATCCGTTTCGACATTATGACCGGGCAAATATAATGAATACCCTCGTCGCCCACCGCGAAAATTGACTATAAGGACGTCTTCTCCCACGACAAATTGTCGCGGGAAGACAAACAATCCTGCCAAAGTACTTTTTTCGGCGAAGTTGTATAGCATGACAATGTAGAGATCGATACAGTCCGATGCATCGAACGGCACTGATGAATATCTTTTCCCGTTGATGTGACGATGTCGCTCCAAATTAACCTTGCCCGTTTGCCGCCTACTGTCGACTCGGACAGAGCGAAATAGTACGCGCTTGCCAGCCAGGAGCCCTTCGTGTAGATTCGTGAAAGTGTTGACTTGTTCCAACGACAGAGATGGAGCAGGCTCAAAGAAGTTGGACACCGCCTGCGTCATAAGTTTAACATGCAGCTGATAATCCCTTGCAGTAGCGACGTCGCTGAGCCACTCGCCCAGGGGCTTCGTGGGCATTCTCTCTAGCAGATCCCGTAGCTACTTCCGCGCTCGTTCCCGTCCAGGGCCACTGCTAACCGTCCGCATTTCTGGCAGATAAAACCATTGCTGCGGAGCGCTCGCATCCGTGACAGGTAGTTCCGAGATATGGCAAAAGTCCACCTCTTCGAGTTTCGAGTTGACAACTGCGATACCGATATCCGAACGAAAGTTTCATGACGTGAAAAGGTATCGGTTTCCACCTTTTCGATCACGCACAACTTCAACTGCACTCTTCACCTGTATTGCTCGCCACTCCGACGGCGAAACCGCGGCGTCACATGACGAGTTGACATCCTCAGCATCAACACCACTTTCGCAAGCGCGAATTAGAAAGCTGCCGCGCCCAAAACGCGGAAGCATATACAACTGGCATTTGTCACCGAGATCCACGATGAGCTTCCGAACCCAGGCTAGCGCCACTTCAGAATTGATGCATTGTCGGCCGCGGTAAATGTTCAAGTCGTCCATGGGCGGTCGCGGTTCCTCGGGAACCGGCCATTGATATAACCAAGCGCATCCATGTGTAAGATCCAACCCGATTTTCTGTAGAATTTGTTCGGCGTTGACGGAATGTATCGCGGCCGACCCGAACTGGCCGACCATCTTCGACACTCTCTACTGGACTTGAAACCCAGCTGCGCGGCGTACGCTTTGAATTCCGAGAAAGTAGCGTATTTCGTCAGCGAGCGAAGCGGTCCATTACCTAGTTGACACATTCTGAGAACTGAGCTGCATACTTCTATTTGATTCTTTCCCTTTTTTTCTACCTGGGTAGGATATCAACAACGCCGCGGTCCTTGATGTAAAGAGTACTGTAACTCATCCTCTATGCAGAAGCAGAGCCCTAATTTCTAAGGTACACCAAGCAACAGTCGTACGTGTTCAAGCACATCACGAAAGAACATGAATGATAGACATAAGACTTCCCGAAAAACACATCAGAGATAAAGCCAATAAACGCGGATCTCCGGTTGTTTTCTACAAGTAGAGCTACATGATTCGTCTTCATAAATTTCTGGTTGTCGGAGCTGCCTATTCCAGGCCGCGCTGTTGTTGTGTATCGCCTCACAGTTATCAATTTTAGTCTTTTCGTCCTTTTTGATTTTGTCTATGCATTTGCTCAGCGTCGTCAACTCTCTCGCCCGATAATCTTTTGAAAACCGAACAAAAATCATTTATTTGTATTTCCTTCTCTCTTCTTTCAACATTTTCATTACAACAGACAACTTATCTCTACTACAGAGGCAGTCTTTACAAGCCCAAGCCATGGCATCAGCTCGAAATAGTCATAATATAGCATCCATTCATATAGCACACTTCGACTATGCCCAGGTATTGAGAGTCAGTCAGACTTCTGGGGACCGTCAACGTTTCTTCTATTCGGGGAGAGGAAACAACGTTTGCTGTGAGAGCAGTTGTCTCTCTGACTTTCAGTGCAGACCATAAAAATCTTCAGTTTCAAAATAAGACGAGGGTAGACAAACTCCACGCTCACGTCGGTGACGTTGTCGTAGCTAACGGTTGTGGTTGATTTAATACATTGGAGAAAATTCAACGAAGGACTGCAAAAATCCGGACAAGATTCAATCTCGCCGGGCATGATACAAATCCGCAGAACACTCGCCGCCTACTGCGCTCTCCTCGGGAAAACCCTCCCCCAATTGCGAACCAAGAACCTCGGGCGCCCTCCAAATCCCCGCGCCCCTCCAGAATCCCCAGGCACACAGTTCGTTGCAGGCTGATGCGGTGGACTCTGGAGGGGCGCGGGGAATCACATGAAACGAAACCAAAAGACAGAAAAACCAAGAGGAAGCAAGTTGCAAAAGCCGCTAAGCGGAGCACTTCCAGGACGAGGAGGCGACAATAGTGGCCGTTTTTGTGCAGTTCTTAGTTGACTTAGCGCCATTATCAAAGTAATTGTAATTGTAACTAAAGGAGAATGCTAATCCGTAGAATCGCCAACACGACGCCGCTTCGCTGCCCCATCAACATTTTCGTCGCCTCTAATCTCCGCACTGCCACCCAGTTGATTGCCACTCCCTTCGGATTCGCACCACGCGAAAAAATCATCTTTCCACTCATTCTTCGTTTTCGCCATCAGAGCAGCACTCCGTTCGTCATCATGGTATCTTCCCGTTTCCAAGGCATTCTCTTGTTCTGTTTCGTCGACAAAAGACCAGCATAAGGCCCATTTTGTACTCTTGCCTTGATGCAGCTCGCAAACTCGAAACCTCTTGACAGGGTGAAGCAGGGCTTTAAATGCTGTTGACCCAGAATGCGTTGCTCTCTTTTCTGCCGTTGGATTTTTGGTACTCATTTGGGAGCCGCAGTCTGTGTCCGCATGGTATGATGTTCTATCTCCACCTCCTTCTTGGTCCTCCCGCGCCATAAGATTAACAGAAGCGTAAGTACTCATCCAGCCTTTCCACGCTTCTACGGTTTTCCATCTTGAGACCATGACCGTATGCCACAAGAACGTACTTTTATCCGCCATCCGCATTCCTTCTCCAAGCATTCTGTGGGCAAAACCGACTTCGCCACCAACCGTCACTAATTCATGAAGGCGACCTTGATAGTTCCTGTTGTTATTGCCCGCTTGATCGTCGTGTGCCTGAGCATTAGTAATGTTCTTCCACTTTCCTTGCGTGCTTGCACGTGCAAAAGCTGCGTTTTCATGGAACGGCGGATTGCAAATACAGCATGCGAAATAATCCTGCATTTCCTTCATTCTCACTACGCCGTCAAAAACTTTCTGTGGGTCTTTTTGAAGACGAACGTCGCAAGAAACTGCTTGTAGTGGCCATCCTTTGTGATAGTCGCTGGCGTTGTCATCCCGAGGTGATGATGTGCCACCTTTTGCATTTGTAGTAGAAGTCTGTTTCTGGTGGTGATCTTCCGGCTTTTTTGTTGATGATGCACTCGTCGAAAAGTCCGACGTTGTCGTCGTTCCACAACACAGAGGAGTCCCTTGAGCGATCAACTTTGCGACTGTATTTTGCTTCAGATATCTGACTACCTCAGGTGAGACGTCACTAGCAGTGAAGTTCCAGCCATAGATCGCGGTTCCGAGCAAGGGCAATATACAGCTAACCCCTACGCCAACGTCAAAAACTCGCAGATTCTTATGCCTGAGGTCCTTCATCCCTCGCCTTGGGAACAAATCTGCCACGTGGTGGATATAGTTCGCTGACCGGGGCACTGCAGGACAAAGATAGCCGCAGAAATCTACGGCATTTTGCGATGATAGTGTCGTTCTATCTCTGTGCTCGACGTCGTATCCAGCATCTACCGGATCCTGTTCGTCGATCACGTTGCGATTCTTCTCCCCTTCCCCGTTGACAGTGGCAGTCTCGTTATTTAACTCTCCATGCGACTTCCTCGCTTCATCACCTGCAGGCCTGTGAGCATCATCCAAGTGCGGCTCTATCCTCCAACCTACGATTCCATAGTGGTGCTCCAGCAGAACTTTCGCCAGCAAAGCCAAAGACCGCGAATCTTTGTAGTCAATTGTAGTCGAGTGAGACGATTTTGACCCTGATGTCGATTTCACAAGGCACTCTCGAAAATAGCTGTATTTCTCACCAAGCACAGCATAGTCCACCGGAACTCGATGCGCTGACTTAGGGTGTTGCTGCATTTTTTCGCGGTACTAACTTCTAGTGTGGTCGATGACTTTTTTTTCAAGGATTACAGAAATAGTCGACGGCGGAGACAACAAAGAAAAAGTCAAAGGGGAAAAAGGATGATGGAATTTGTTAGCTTCATCAGCGAAAACCGAAGCCGAACAAGGACATCAACAGCTAAGGACAACTTAATCTACGTCGTGCATGCTTCGGACTAAAAACGATCTATGTCAACCTCCATCAAGTATCAACATCCGTAAGTTATAATAACAAAGTGACGCTCATGATGAATGTCAATCATACACTCCAAAGGAACCTAATGAAATCAAAATTTTCACTGAATCTGGATCAAGAATGGATAAGAATATAACTACGGCGCAATAACGGTACTCAACAAGAACTCAAACAAAAAGCGAACTAACTACAAGCACGAGCCAATACAAAATCCAGGAACAAAAACTATAGTCTCGACCGGCATGGGGATCATCCCATTCCTTGTGATCTCACGCGAACGAGGTGACTGCGCAGGCCGTTGGATCCATGGTTAATCTGCAGTTTGATCATCCAGTCTTTAGCAGCTAGGATCGAATGAGATCTGCGTGCAAATGCGAGCTCGATTCCGATTCCCTGACGACGACGCGCGTTCTCTTTTGGAAATTCTTACTCTTGCCGAGACCAACCGACCTGCAGCGATGACGATGATGAAGATGATGATATATGCAGAACGATAGGCGAGAACGCTACGATAAGAATATACCTGTGCAGCCAACCTTTTCCGAATCCGAACCGTTAAACAAGAGTAAGCTACGATGAAAATTAGGGAAGCTAAACATAACTCGGATGGAATTCAAGAGCACAAGAAGAGCACAACTTCTCTCGCAGAGTGTTTATACCTAAGCCGAGAGGAGACGACCGACAAACGAGACAGAGCTGCCGGCCGCGTGGCCTTTCTCCGCTATGGAAACACCGAGAGAGAGACACGCGAGAAACAAACGGAGCAAGCAGCGAAATCACAGAGACAGAAGGGAACCAAGACAGACACCCTATCAAAGCCGATCAGGGCGGCCTGCTAACAACAGAACGCGAGGGCGCCGGGGCTTCTGTTCTGCAGTTCACAGCACGCTGCTCCATGTTTATGTTTGACCGGCGGGCCTCTGAAGGGTAAAGCGCTGGGAGCAAGAGCAACCTTCCTAAAGGAAACTGAACAAGAACACAGTCGAAGCCGGGAAAGGTCACCCCGAGAGCTCTTCTTGGCAGGCGTCTCTACCGCGAAGGAAACAAAAAAGCCCCACTAATAAATCTGCAGAAACACACAGTTGAAACACGACACAAGCGCCGCAAGCAAGTTAGTCTGCTAGTTATTTTCTTTAGTGCCTCAAGCCTCTAGGGGGCGGGGGGGAGATGGAGCACATCAATTAATTTGGCCGAAGCCTCTCCGCATCCACCTAGTGGACAAGCGAAGCCAGCCACAACACCGCAAGACAGAAGCCGAAGACAAACGAACCGCACGAAACAACCATCCCAAGGAGATGGCGCGGAACACCGAGGACAAAGAACACAGACACCGAACAGCAGAGCGCCGGCGAACATATCCGCGGGCGCCATCCTCATCTGACTGCAGCCAGCCCCCCCAAGCGCCACAGATCCACACAAAGACAGACGCAAACACAAGAGCCAAGCCAATAATAACAAGCCACGCCGCGGCCTGGGTCTGTCGTCAATGAATCTTGCCTGCAACCCTCAGCGAACGGGAACGAAGGCGAAAGGGGGCGCGCGGCTGAGAGTGGCACGAACGCCACACAGCTTTCGAAGCTAAACTATGCGGGCGATGTGCGCACCTTTTACGATTTCGAACCATTTCACAAGTTTAAGCCAAAACTGACTGCAGCATGATACATACATAGACGGACGCACGACCTAGGAAACTTTTCTCGGGGTCATACATAGGAAGAAACAGACCGAACAAGCAAAACAGCGCACGACTTTCACAACCGGGGCAGCGTCGATGCCTGTCGTCACGTTTCTCTTTATCGTCAAGGCCGCTCGGTGTCAGTTTAGGACCAGGAAAAAACACCACCAAAAATGACGCAGAAGCTTCATTTCTAAGCCGTTACGCTCTAAAATTCTGCATATACTCAGCCCGAAGGCGGGTTCGCACAGGCCGCCTTTAATTATTGTCACTGCTTTGCCTTTTTGCGCATCTCCTCGCGTTTTCTCCATTTCCCACTACTAGAGCTCTCGCCTGCGCCTTTGCTGTTTTGTGTCTCCATTTTGCGTGTTTCTGGCCTTCTCAGCCGGTACATCAGCAGAGCATCTGGCCTGATGCGGTATGTCAACTTCATGAGTCGCAACATCAGCTCCCCCAATGTGGACACCAGTAGGCAGAGGCTGACGATGTTCAGGCTGTAGAGCTCTTGCCCGGCGTACCTTATACGTTTTGGCTGCGTCGTGCTTGGCATGCTGATCACAATGCGCCCCCATGGCTTGCACGTGTGTAGTGAGCACCCTCCTGCATGTGTGGCATTTCATCCGCAGCAGTGCTCACGCCAAGGTCTTTTACAGACGTGTCATCATATGCAAGGATCCGGGAGGGAGAGAATCGGCTGAGGCATAAAGCATTTCCAGTGTCCAAGAGAGACATCATCAATCATAAGGATAAGGGCATTCGAATTGGCATACGCCATAATAATGATTTGTCTTTCTATTATTCTTATTTCCGAGAATGAGAAATCGGGTGGGAAAAGAAAAAAAGTTCAGCATGCGTGGAGGTGGAGGACGAGAACAAGGGTAGCACAAAATACAACTCTATAGTTCAACTTCTTCAATCTCCAATTTCGTCCTCAACTTGAAATGCATCCATACTCGGATTTCGTAGAAAAGCTTGCTCGTATACTGTATTCGCCATATTTTCGCCACCGCTTCCGATCTTCAAAAAAGACGACGCTTCACTAGATGTTCTTCGTGTTCGTATCCTAGTAGTGCGAATGCTCGTGGTGTTTGTAAAAGAAGAAGACGACCCTGCTCTTTGCGCACTACCCAAAGTTGACGACGATATTGAAGAACTCATTGTGTTGTTGATTAAATGACTTCCGCCTGATCCTCCAGTCTTGTTGTTCAAGTACTCATAGTAAACCGGATGTCGCACGACATGAAAAGGCGTCATACAATTCCCATGCCCGCTGCAATTCGAGGATCCTTCACTCGACGCCTCGTCTATGTACATCGCTGCAGCTGGAATCCCGCTACGTTCGCTGCGATTTCTTCCGTAAAACGCTGTTGCCAGGAAATTCGACATTCTACCTGCTAAATCACGATCATTTTGCCTACCCTCCTTATCCTTTGAGTGCATTCTCGTCGAGGAAGAACTTCCTCCATCTCCCACTTCTAGAAAGCTATTGACCTGCAGGTTGGTTTATTGTTGATAGCGGATCTTCAGGTGGAGTTCATTGCTGCACTCGTCGTGTTTGATTCTGCTCAAACGGACCGGTTGTCCAACAGTACTTAATATACTGGTCGGAATCTTCGACAAATTCAAACGAGAATGAATTAGCATTAGGCGGACAGGAGATAGTAGAATCACATCGAAACTTGAATTTCTAGTTGGTAGTACATTTTTGGCTCGCTTCAAAAAGTCATCGACACTCGGTGTTCCGCTTTGGTCTACCAACATGGCAGCGGAATTTGTTGCCGCACCGGGTGTGGCATAGGTCATAGCCGATGCTTTCGGCAGCATCGGCAAAGACGCTGGGAAGTGTGGTACCGGTACTGTGTAGACAAACTTCTCTAGATTTTTCGCCAGTTGGGCGATCTTTTCTGCTGCGATGTTGATACGAATAGCCATATTCGTTGCGTCCTCCTTCAAGGGACGAACAGCGAACTGGGCGGCCTGCGCTAAGTCCAGCGCGTTGGCCGCCATCTTCGAGGATATTGATAAATCAACCGGCATTTTTCTTGACGCTAGTCCTACTCGTGCTGCTCGGTGTAATCTCTGAGGACTCTGACTGAGTGATAATACACGGGTAGGATCATGATTAAGCAGGTGTGACCGTGCTCGCATTCGCTGCACAAAAAAAGAAAATGAAAAACAAATTCAAATCAATGGTCATTAACCAGAAGCAGAACTCGTACTCATAGCTGAAAATTGTACTAATTGGTGGAAATATTCGCGAGAGACGTCTTACGTACTTGTTACGCGTTGAGTTGTTGTTGTGAGGAGTCCTGATATGATGGACGAGGAACGGTGGTTGGGTCCAGGAAGGCCTGGAGGGTGAGCTGGGACTTCTTTTCTCTCTTGGACCGATAATGCATTTTCTGCTCCGCATGACAATGACTACATGATAGAATGGAATTGTGCTCACCTACAAAGAGCCGACGCCGAGGGCTTGAGGCTATAGAAAAGCCAGCGCCAAAGATCGAAAGTTGCTAGACCGAGCTATGCTTGAACTGCAATGAGTGACTAGTTTCTACAACTTCCGATCTTTCTGGATGCTACAAGCTGCACGTAGTTGTAATTCGCTGTCACAAGTACATTATCCGATACGAAAGGCCGAATCCACAAGATTCAGACCACGACTTCTTCATACGATACGACAGAAATCGTGCCTGTGGTCCCTCATGTGTTGTTTGAAAAAGAAAAGCAACCTCGAATGCGACACCGGGAATATGGTATGGATCTCGTCTTCATATCCTTATCGTCATCCCATGTGAGGCACTTCTTGGACCGTTGGTTATTTCGATTTTTAAAGCATCGGAATGATCCAGACCGCTACTGAGAGCGACTGCGAACAATGCCATCGCGCAGCACGCAAGTGTGAGCGCCACATTGCTTATGCTGAACGGAGGTGATAAACCAGGTAGAATACCATTACCTATACCGTCTCGATATTACCTCGATCAAGAACAACTGCGATCGAAATCCGCTGTCTAGGTTCGTATCTTTCTGAAGATGCCCATCTCGTTTACGCACACTAGTCGAGTTCCGATCCAAGAAAAAGTAAAAGATGATATTGATAATGAATAGAGATAACGATTAACGAACAAGAACATCGGGAATACGAAGGATCAAGGAAAGCTACGATAAGGAGCGTAGGCGCAAGGAAATCCCAAAAAATCAACCAATAAAAGCAAATCAAGTTCGAGTTTCGATTGCCCCAAGAAAGTGAGACCAATACTCGCCGTTCCGCTTGCACAACAACATAGCGATTAAATTACTTGATAAAAAATTATTTCGCAACGGAAGCGGCGTGAACTTTTAGTCTTTCTCTTACGGGTATCAGAACCAGTATGATCTATGGTATAAATATGTATTCAAGATCACACAATGTAACGGCAAAGTGCTACATCATCTATTTCCTTTTTGTTATGCTCGGCCGGGTCATCCGAAGCCGATCTTGCACAAGAAAACGAGGAGTGAACTTGTGGTATCTATGTATCACTTGCAATTCTACGAAAAACAAGAAGTAAGTAGCACTTGCTTGGGAGTGTGCCGGGAAAGACATAGTCAAAGACAAAGACACTGACTCTACTTACTTCATAGTCTTTGATCTGTAGGAGGTCTGGGGGAGGGAGGTAGTAGGGGCGCTGCAAGAAGTCCGGTTTCTCGACTTTGCGAACGGCTGACTATGGGTGTCAAATTCTTCGCCACGCGCTCAGCGCGGTGATGCAACCGCCTGCGCGCCATCTTGTTGAGCCAGATAACGTAGGCCACGAAGTGCCCCTTGGTGATTACGCCGTGGGCCCGTCCGCGCTGATCCACCACAGCCACAAACCGCATTCCGAGTTTGTAGAAAAAGTGATGGACATGGTGGAGCGGCGTGTCAGGCGCAACCCGAAGGACACTTTTCTCGACAAGGTATGACAAATTTATCGGCTCGTCCTGCTGTTGAACAAGAGCATCGGAAGTGGTCCGCGTCGCTAAGGAACCTCCAAGTGTTTCTCGTTCTGCATCTGCTCCAGCTGTATTGTCACGATCTTTGGATCTATTCTCCTCGATCCGTTGCTCTTGCGAGAGGAAGGGTGCAGACAAGTCTGAAGCAAATCCACATTGCTTGCCGCGACTCTCGCGTTCATCATCTGTCATGCTTTCCTCTGCTGTTTCTTCACGAACGGTCGAAAAGAGACGCGCAGCCGGCAAGTAGAAGCTTGACCCACCTACCGGAGGGCCTCTTGGAGTCGGCTGAAAAGCGTCTTGCCAAGCCGTTGACCCCCTGGCTTGCGTGGGAATTTGTGACAACGAGGCGACTCCGCCCGGCGGCAAAAACGTCACGCGAGTATGTGGACTATTTCCCATCTCTTCTAATTCCTCCACCGCGTCTCGGATCTTGCTCGTCTGAATGTACCCTAACAAGAAAAACGATCTCTCATCCTCGACTCCTGACGCAGGTGGGTAAGGCCGACTACCGTGTCTGGATGATGTGGATCCACGAGCGTCAATGCTTTCGCGCCACGGAAATCGGTAGTAGCTGTCGGGTGTGTTTTCCGGTAACCCACGGCTCAGGGGTCCGGAAGGGTTGCTGACACTTCCCCGTGTCAAATGCGGAACATTTGATCGTACACCTCCGCTGCTGTACTGGGCCCTTCCTGTTGGCCCCATCATAGCACGACTCGCCTCACCTTCAGCCAGCGACAAGGGGTTCATCCTTGGTGTGACCGCAAAGGACAGAGTCCCGTGTTCTTCCGCAGCTGACGTCGCAGGCTCCTCCGCGATGCTATGAAACTGAAACTCCTCCTCCTCTGAGGATATGGGTACCGATGTACCCTGAGCTGCCGAATCACGCGCTGCATTTGTTGTACGCTCGCGACTTCTGGAAGAGCGGCGCTGCTCTCCCTCTACCGCTCTTTCTACTACTTCTTTATCATCGTGGTCCCCAAACGAGAGCCGACCTGGTACGGAGGCGCCGAGAACAGAGGAAGTCCGTTGAGTGCGGATGCCCTGATAAGCTTGGCGGAACATAGCGACTTCATCGGTAGAAACCGCACTGCCTGCAGATATTCTATTCATCACCGACGAGTCGCGGTCGGGTGCGTTTTCCTTAAAAGAATCCTTGGATGACGACGATGCTGCTTCAGGCTGTTTTCCTGTGGTAGCATTTGAGGGCTCAACTTCTTCCGGCTCATGGCCACCAGTACTGATTCCGGTGTCCTGGTGACTTCTTCTTGCATGATTATCAGCCATGAAACTCGCATCTTCAGAAATCCTTGTTGAATCACCCTTAGGAGCACATGTGTTCCTATTCCGGTCCGGAAGCAGATCGTCATTCCCAACCTTTTGGAGTTGGAGAGGTGTCTCATCAATTTGCTGGTGTGGGGGTACTACACAAGTTGAGAGACGGACGTAGTCATGGCCCGAAGTTGTCGAAGCCTGTTGCTGCCGGCCAGTTGTGTCTGTCACCACTTCCCGCAAGACGAAGTCTGAGGTTGCTGCGGTTGCATTACCTGATGTTATACCACGGAACGGGCGGCCCGGCGCGTTCGTGTTTTCTTGAGTAGATGATCCAGCGGCAGAAACAAATGTTGTATCTTCAGGGTTTACAGTAAGCCGCGCACTAAGCGGCACTATCGGTGGGCAGTACTTTGGTGACCTGTCCAACATACTCGCAACTACATCTTCTTTCCCCGCAGCTCCCCCAGTGAGCACAGGACCACTGGTAGACGCTGCTGAATAAGGTATGATCAGTGGAAAGCCCGGCTGGTGCGCTGAGAAATGAGTGTTTGAAAGCAGAAATTCGTTGCCGTTGCCAACAAGCGCCAACAGATCCCGCAGACTCGCGAGCGTATGCGTCTCTGTAACGCAAATACAAGCCAAACGCTCCGCCTCTACAATGTCATGCGCCACACCTGGAGTAAACTTGCCCTCCGGTTCGTACAGAAAGGGGTAGCGTTTCAAAAAAATGTGCCGATCGTAAATGCCATCGTTGAACAGGTCCCCGGTCCACTTAGCCAGCTGGATCGCAACCATAAACGGCACCAAATGCTTTAAAGCGCCAGTCAATTCGAACATGATCACCACCAGGGAAATAGTCACACGACAGACACCGCCGAGAACCGCAGCGCCGCCAACCATCCCGTACACCGAAGGCGCGATTGGCGAAAGGACCAGACCCCCAAAACCATTCGTTGCCTGGCCCAGGCAATAGATCATTGAACCTGGTAGGGTAGATCGTGTACATAGGGATAATCAAGACAGGGAACAATCATTATACCATATGCCTTGAAGATTCGTTCACTTCAGTCGAGGACGGAACCAGTTGCACGTTCGGTTTCGAGTCATCCTCATCGGAAATGAAGAAACTATAAAGTATCATACGCTCATCAACTAATGAATGTGTAACCTAGTCTGAAAAATGAAAATGCCAAATTCCGAGCCGAACATTTTCATACCAAGCCGAACATTTTCATACCGAATAGTCTGCCCATCGATGCGCCTACGAACAACGACGGGACGAAGAGCCCCGCAGGCAGACCCGCACCGAAAGTGATGCACATTTGAGCGAACCGCAGTATACACGCAAAGAAGAGATCGTGGAGCATGTCCGCTCCCAAAGAAGGGCTCGCGTCTCGGTTGCACAAATGCATCTCGTCTGACAAGAGAGCACGAGGAATGAACTCGGTCTCTCCTACACTATTAACGAAGTCCTCACAAGGCTCGAAGAGTCTGAAAATAGACTCCACCATCAGGGGTTGCATGAATCGATTGCGCGTGGACGTCAGCATCGTGAAAAGTGCGATTAGCGTGATCTCGAGAGAAACAGTAACCTGTGATGGTGAAGATCCATATGGAGGGAGAGAAGAATGGAAGCAACGAGTCCACAGCTGTAGCTGTTCGGTCGTCCTCAACCTCCGAAAAACCAGTCAGTCTGGTGCGGAAAAACTAATGACACAGGCCTGATCTGGAGGTGTGAGTAGAAATGTACCCGATCTCGCCACCAGTCGGACCTCCTTAGCTTTGTCACTTTCGTGTTTATGGCAATGAAAATTGCACCAACGATGCCACCCAAAACGCCAAGGACTGCGAAAAAAACGTACTCAATGGTATCGATGCGCCAGTCGTCAGTCACCTGAAACAGGGTCAGCTTCCCGCTGCCCGTTGGGTCTATGTACATTAGCATCAGTGCGGCGACCACTGCAGCGATGAACGCGCGCGCAGCAGTGCGCTGCGGGAAAAACGTAGAGACCTCTTCAAAGGAGAAGAGTACGCCACCCAACGGTGCACCGAATGCGACGGAGACGCCTGCAGCTGCAGCCGCTGACAGCAGCTCGCGCCGTCGCACTGCGCTCGTCCCGTAGTAAGCAGAGCCCGGAAAAAGGCGCGCCAGCCAAGCAGCCCAGCAACAGGCGACGTGCACTAGGGGGCCTTCCTTCCCGAGCGCCAGTCCAGCCGAAACACCTGTCGTAAGACCGATTATCTTTACAAACAGCGTATGCGGCTCCAACACTGCAGGCATCGGAAAGCCACCGAGAATGGCCTTGATCTCTGGGATGCCACTCCCCGCAGCGGCGGGCGCAAACCGCTGACAGAGCACGGCTGCTAGTAGCGCAAGCAAAATGCCGCTCAGTGCCCAGATCGTCCACGCATAGTACTGGCGTTCCCCGTCAAACAAAATTTCGTTCCAGGTCTTCAAGATGCCCATGGTGTAGGGTTCCGGGTTATCTGCTGTCGCGAGGTGGGGTCGGCAACGAAAGTCGACAATAACTTCGTGTCCACAACACTGAGACGCGTTCTTCCATATGTTGTCCACGCAAAGACCACTTCGCCACGTGAAAAATAAGCTGCTCACAACCTGAATCAGACTGCCTGTGCAAGCTGTGAGGATCCCGACGACTGCAGGCATTGCCCACGAAAGAAATGTTTCGTACGCTTTTTTGGAGCCACTGCTAGGCGCAAGTCCGCAACTCTGCATCAAAGACTGCACGCTCCTGCCCTCTGCAGTGTCGCCTTCAGCAACTATCCTTGACCCTGGCAGCAGAAAATCGTTGACACTCCTGTTAACGTGGATCGGTTCTTCGTTGGAATTGTGTTCGCCTGCAACAGTCGGATATTCGTCGATCAGCATGTCTTCATCATCAACATCATCCTGTTGTCGGTTGTACAGATTGCTGTGCTCCTGCCAAGGATAATGTCCGCTCAACCGATTTTGCGCCAGATGGAAGTACTGACCTAGTAGTGCTTCCCCAAACGACGAACTAGACCTAGTAACACTACGTCGGGTCGTCGCTTCCTTTGCCCCACTTGCCGTCCGCGAACGCTCGCCAAGCGATGGCAACATTGGTTTCCCTCTTGGCGTACTCGAAAGCTGAGCCTTGTGCTCAACCGCACCACGAGCGGACCAACCCCTAACTGCGGCTGTTCTTGGCGTGACCTGGACCATGTCGGCCGGAATGGCCCCAGGCGGCCAGCGCGCCATTTTCGCCTCTTCATCGGCGCCCAACCTGAGCGAGGCTGACGATGAGACCGAAGACTGCGGTTCTCGAACGGATGCACCGCGGGGCGCATAGGGCCCATCAACTGCTACCTCCGAAGAACCAGACATCCTGACACGACTGTCCGATATTGATCGGGTAGTCACAATCCGTAGTGGTGATCCTGATAGAAAAAATGTATCCTGCTCGTCTGCTTTTCCTGTGCGCTCCTGCTCCTCCAAGAAATCCAAGGCATCAATTGGAAGGGGGTTAGAGGTCCTCTCTGGTTGGTTTCGTGGTGGTGGAGCGCGGCTACCAAGTCTCCTTAAAAAGTTTGGAGTAAAAATGCCCGGCTCCGGTTCCAATTCAGGCGCAATCAATCCTCCAGACTCCACTGCACCTTCAGGAACGGAGCTTTGCAACCTGTAAGGGTGTATGTAGAGTTGATTTGCCGCGCGTTCGTCTCGTTCGAAAACCGAAGCGCCAGGTATTCTTTTCGCATCCACATGCTGTCGACCTCGACCATGCGTATTATCGTCCTCGGGTGACACTGTGCCTCGTTCTTCCAATCGTGCCATCGCATCTACCGGAAGTTCATCAGCGCGCCCTCTAGCAATCGTCATCGGCAAATCTTCGTCGGGAGACACTTTTGCTCGCAATGCCGCCAATTGTTCCCCTTGCGGCACGATTATACGGCTTGCGTCAAGTGTCGCTGAGGATACCCGCTCGTTGATGTTCGAAGAAAGAGGGAGACCACTGCTCGTCCCGCGGCTTTGTACGTAATTTCCTGACACAGGCTGTCCTCGCTCCTCGATTGGCACTGAGCCACGCAGTCGATACGGATGTATGTACAGTCGGTTCAAATTGCGCTCGTCCCTTTCCAACATCGAGCCACCTGGAAGTGCGCGTTGCCTTTGGTCATCGAAAGACAGCGTACCTCGTTCTTCGAGATTGTCGAGGGCATCCGCTGGATACTCAAGAACCTCACTGTTCCGACTCTGAGGCAGCATGCCGCGTTCACTGGGACCCCCTTCGGGAGAAGCCATTGTAATTGCGATGATAAATCAATCTATCTGGTCGTGCATTGGAAAACGGCAGTACCTTGGTTTCATATGATGCAGTTAATACCCTTAAATGAGTTTATGAAGATAGCTGCATGAAAATGAATTTGAGTTTTTGAAAAATCCAATTTTGAAAAATCAAGTGTGTCAGAGAGAGTGGAGACACTACGCAGAAAAGGAGTTGGTGTTGGAATTTGGATTTGCTGGGTCCATGGGTAAAAAGCTATAGACACGAAGATTGAGGAGCCTGGTACCACGGTATAAATGGGTATCGGGATCTGTCTATGTGTGAATGTAAGAGGGGATAAGCTTGATTTTTCTAGTCTAATAGAATCAATCGCTTCGTCCAGCTCGTTTTCATCTTCTCTCGAACACAACTGTGGCCATTTTTTCTAGGATAAACTCAGTCTATCAGACCCTAAATACTTATGTTGGAGGTGGTAGATCTTCTTGATCTAGACCCAGATGACACATCTAGTAGATCTATGTCTAGTACGTTACGAAAAAATTTTATTTCAACATGTGCATGTCAGTAATTCGCCGTAGTTGCTACTCATTCTCATCGTTGTAGACCTAGTGCTTGCAGAGAGAAGCTGCACCGACACGGAACACATCGAATGACTCGGTGTTGGCAGAAGTTAGCATGATTGAGGACCTGTGTGCCCTTAGTCACAGTCTTCATACCCTTCTTGTTATAGTTTTACATTTACTTCGTCTTCCTCTTCGCTTCTGTGTATCTCAAAATCCTTCTGGTCATGGGCATGTCACCGTGATTTTGTCCAACCACGCGCACACGATTCACTGCAGCAGGGTGGGTTTTGGTATTGTGCCTACCTTACATTGGTCCTCCCTCTTTTCTTAATTTGTGTTCCTTCCTCCGAGTTTGATCAAGAGTGAAATCTTCAAGGTACTTATGTAACATCGGGATCGGCGAATAATTATATGGTAGTGATTCGAAAAAAAGGTGATTATATACCCTGGAGTCCAAAAAAAATGACTCGTTTTCAGCCAGTTCGCTGTCCGAAAACCCCCACCTCTCCCTGCTACAGCGCGTTGCTTCTCTAGAAAAATAGATTACCTCATATCCGTGAGCTCTCTGTAGTTGAGCTGAGATAGTTGTACAACGTCAACGACTGCAACTGAATATAAGCAACACAAGGAAAACAACGGAGTCAAGAATCGTATTGTGATAATGTGAGTAAACTTGTCTTTAGTGAAATGCTGTTAAGTTTCCTTGTGGGGACGGAAACCTGCGAAAAATACCAGGAACAACAAGTAACTTATCTTCTGACTAATATTCTAGAAGAAATATGATCACCTAAAGCTATTAAAACTCATACCCTACTAGTGTGTGGCTGGTCAGGGTCGAGGAGATTATTCCCCGGTTTTTTATACAGGAGGGAATAGTTCTACCATAATTGGATTTGTCAATGATGTTGTTGGGTGAAATGCGTAGACTGCATCACCGAAATCAGCAATTTAGAGCAACTTCTGGATAATATCCTTCTCGACAAGGTCACCTTTGTCGTTCGCCTGAATTTCGCACTGGATCTGAATGTGTGTAGGCGGAATGAGCAAGATCACAAGTAGTGAGTTGAAGTACCAATACTGGACAGATACGGAAAGAGCATAGCTGAAGCATCCATCTGAACAACCTTGTGATCGATGCAGACGAGTCACAATGATGCTCATTCTTTTGAAAAATGATCATCATTTTTGGTACCAGCGGCATTATTTTTACTGCAATAAAGGTAATAAGTAGTACCCCCGTAAACGCTTTCCTGATAACGTCCTTACTAGATGCGTAAAGCATCTTGTCCTTGACTCCGCAATCGTCAGGGCACCTGTCATGTAAGGATTCGAAAGGAAATCTTCTTCACTGCCCTCCCTGAACTCCGAGCTGCTCAGAAGTGTCCCCCAGCGACAAGAGCTGAAATACAAAGTACTAGTCAGAGTCACCAACTGTAGTATTTTTTATGGAGGTCTAGTGCGAACATTGATTCATGATTAAATCCTTGATGAAAGATGAATGAAGACAAGAACTAAAAGATACCAGAAGACGAAGACCATCTTCGACGTTTGTGCTCCTGTTTTTGCCTCAAATGGCACGTCTACCAATGCAAATTTTGGCTGACCGGCTGGAAGGGCTCCCAAAAAGTCGTCATAGCTATGAAACAAAACAATTATTAAATGATCTGCAACATCATGTTGATGTTGAAATGCAGATCCGATTGCTTCATCTCAACAATGTACTTAAGGAAATGTGGTAGGTTAGAGTATGACTATCAATAAATCGATACTAAAAGAATGCCAACTAGAGCGTTACTGTGTATTATAACCGAAGATTAAGATTATGATTAAGAATATAATGCATAATATTAAATAGGGTGAAGTTTATACTTCTTCGACTTGTCTGCTTGTGCGAGAGGCACGATGGTCTTCTTGTCTTGAATCTCGTAGATAATGTATCGGAGCGTATGCTGTGAAGAAGGAAATAGGGTGGGATGAAAAATGAGAATGATAGGTGGTAAAAAGAAAAACAAGAAGTAGAAGAAGACGAAGATATAATGTTCCATGTTTTGATGATAAGAAAAAGAATTCAACGCGAAGTTCGCATCATGTTCTGCGTCCTCGTCGCAAAGGTAAAAGTACCTTCAACTGCATCTGAGTGAAGAGTTCCTTGCAGCCATCGCCGAGAACAACTCCAGACATCGACATCTTTGCTAAGCTATATGTTTTTTAAGACCACTCAATGTAAATGTATGAAACAATCTGATTCTTCCAAAGAAGTCAGTACCTAAAACGACGAGACAGCTACGTCTATCTTCGCTAATGCAAAAAAAACAGATTTATCGAGTGAAATAGAAATTGATGAAACTCCTATGACACAATCTTCTTATCGAACTTCAACGACGATATCTTCTATGGGAAAGGGAATCAAATTTCTGTAGTACAAAAATATGTGAAAGCAAAACGAGGTATCGTCTGTAGACGACTCTCTCCTGCACTGCTGGAAGTAGTTTTTTAGCCAATAGTAAAGTTGTCAGATTTGAATGTTGATGATAGTGTTCAAGGGTTTCAGAGGTAGGACGCGATGATGAGTACATGGCATTTCATTCAAGATGAAGAAGAAACTTGCGTCAATGCATATAACTACCTTAGGTTCAGTTCTTCTTGCCCAATGACATGACATGTTTTTTTAATTCTTTCCATCTCATTCGCAATCCAAAATATTTCAACAGAGGAGAGAAAATTCGGCTCCTCGTAATTTCCATTGCGGCTGCTTCTGCTACTGCTGGTAGCAGCTAAGATGAAGAAGTTATTCTAACGTCGACACTTCCTATGATGTTGATGTTGTACAAGTGATGAGTGCACTTATCACTGAGGACTTCGGAGCATACGTGAATAAGAATCATTATTTGATGGTGATAACTTTTCTTAGCTGACAAGCTTGCTTTCTTGTTGACGTTGTGAACACCAGTACGTCCACTCCACCACCAAAATTCATCATCAATACAGCCGCAGATCAAAAGTTTCTTGTCGGACCAGAAATAGGGCACCAGTGTAGTGCAGCATGCTTGCTGAAGAATGCAAGACCACATAAATGGCGATGAAGCATTCTGTTCTGTGTCGTTTTTCACACACGTGGGAAGCAAATATGTATAATCGGGAGGGCGTATATCATTTTTCTGCTCGCTGGGTGGCGGAAGCACACATCTCAAATGAGTCCCAAGGCTAACGTCAGGAAGGGTTCCTCAAACACTGAGCACGAAAGGAATGTTCCAGTAAAAAAATCTATGTTGAGGGAGTTGTATCTACCGTCCAAAAGGGGAACTGACTTGGACATGAATAAAATGAAAATCTTCTTCTGTTTGTCTTACTCCTCGTCAACGTCCGCTAGAATATAGATAAGTGTGGAGGTGGTCTCGTCAGAAACTCTTATCCACTGGTATCCATAGCGTCGTCGACCGCAGCGCTTGCAGCGGGTGCGTCCGCGGCTGCTTTCGTGATATACGGCTGCAATTCCGCTGCCGGGAGCTTGCGCCACGGTGAGTCTTTTCCCACAATTGAAACGTCGATGTTCAGCGTAGTCGGTTCGGTGTCTTGCTCAACCGTCAGCGCGACTGCTTTCACCACATGCTCTATCAGCTTCTCCAGAGACTCTTCTGGAAAAGTCTCAAAATGCTTCTCCAAGTAGGTCTTCGCACGCTGCGCTCGGCCGCCAATCGCCATTGCCTTATACTCGTAGAAATCTCCAGACGGCGACGTCTCATAAATACCAGCCTGATCATGGAACACGAGATGAAAAAAAAATTGTACAAATGTCGTTCTTCATGTTCAACTTCAACTGCTCCATAACCATAACTCCCTTGTTCGTTGTGTGGTGCAGCAACTACAGGTCGTCAAGAAAGCTTTTTCTCTTACTCATCACGTCCTCCAATATCATGAGCATGAAAGTCAACGTTTTCTATTTCCTAAAGAATAATTCCGCGTAAAAGTAAGTAATGATGACAATCTAATTCTAAAGTTCTTTTTTCATTTTTACCTTTCCAGTATCCTCGGTGTAGCTTTGGACTAATAACCCCACTCCGTATGGACGCTTTCCACCTTGCGCTGTTTTCGTCTGCGCCTTTTCTCCGATCTGCGCTACAAGTCGTCCAACGTTCATTGGCCCGTCGTACACGTATTTGTGCTCCAAGCATTCGTTTCTGATGTTCCATATTTTTCAATTTGTATGACAACTTCTATACGATCTAGATGTTGATAATGATATTGATGACACAAGAGAAAAAAAGAAATCATGGACCACTACATCTACATGGAACTGGACGTAAAAATAGGAAACATTTGTTTTTGTATTCACCAAATAGTTCTTTTGCCAATCAATACCGCATGTATTCAGCGAGGACGCGTGCGTCTGCTGTCATTCCCGCGATAGCAATACCGCAATGGTCGTCTATTTTGAAGAGCTTCTCGTCGTAGCTGGAGAAGTCACTCTGTTGCTTCTTTCGGAATCCGGCAAGCAGAGCATAATTATTTGAGCAAAGACCCACGATCACGGTTCCGTTTGCCACTGCGGCACACGCGTGCTTTATCTGTGGGATGTCTCCTTGGGGGCTCCAGATCCCGCAATCCTTATCGTAATCTCCAGAGTGCATCTTTTCGTTTTCTCTGAGCTATAAAAAGTAAGCAAGATTGATACGACACGAGGCCGATTGCGCGAACTATCTTCTATGAATGTCTAGTAGTACCGGAGTCAAAGTAGATGTAAAGTCAACAGCTGCAGGTGCGACAGCGACTGGTACTGGGGTGATATTCTTAGATAGCAATCAATAGATTCGTTTCTTCAATCTCGGATTTCATACCAGGGGTAATTGGTCTGCTTGTACTTGTTTAGTCATATCGCGATACTCTTATACGAATTTTGTTCAAAGTGTAGGTGTCTGAGTTTTCATCGGCCATTGAAATTTACTTGATGTGTCATCATCCACAGAAGGCTACACGCGCATTTCTTCATTATGTGTAGAGCAGATACGACAGGAAATGGAGAACAAATTTATAAGCACGAGCAGCAGTAACATGAACAACATTCTTTCGAGTTCAAATGCGTTGCAATCATAGAATGCATCTTTCTCGCCGGCAACATAATCATAACGTCACATCAGTAATTTTGATTGCAGAAGACACAACAAGAGTACAAGAAGACATGAGGAGAACATCAACGCATCGAGTTCCCGGGGAACAATACCAGTACGACTTGCAGAAGACACTTTGCAAGTTGCCTCTTGCTCCGACAAAGGAGAAGAAATTTATTTTCCAAGAATCCAAAGTACCGTCATCAAAATTGATGATGTTCATTATTTGTATTCATACCATGCTGAGTGTCGGAGTCAGTCATCTCTTTGAAGATACATTCACAGTAAGATCACTTGCACCAGCATTATATTTGGCCTGCACTTCAAGGTCGACTAAGCATCAGTTTAAGTCTTCAAAACCTACGCAGCAGAAAGGCACCCAATGTCGCGCTGAAATTGATTGTAGTGATAGGTCATTGACTAGACACTGCCTCAACAATGCTAACATTGCCACTTGAAAGCCGCTTACAATAACAATCCCTTTCTTCAATATCTTTCGCTGCCCCTATCTTCGTTTCTTGCAACAAGTTTCGTTGAACTCCCACACTAACTCAACATCTCGTAAATGCCGTAGACGCGGGATCCAGATGAAACGCAATTTCTCCCACACCCCGTGGCAGCTCTTTTGGCACTTTCCCCAGTTTTTCCTGAGTTGTTGAAGTCCGCTTACGCGCTCGCCCGTCTCTTCGTCGCGCATGGTTGCTTCCCACCAAGAGGCGTTGGAGGCTTTGTCTGTGACGATTTCTGCAGAAAGCAGCATCTTCTTCGACAATTCCTTTTCCTCCTTGTCCGCCTTTTTCTTTCTTTGCAAAACTTCGGCACGAAGCGTGCGCGCCGCCAAGTTGTTAGGGTCCAAAGGGATCAATTGATTGTTCAAAACACTTGCAGCCGCGTGTAGGTCCGAGAGTCGTCCACGACTTTTCAACGCCAATGCTTTGCGGTACAAAACCTTCACCAACTGCGGATCCGGGGGTGCATCTGCCTCGTCCTCTTTCTTGCCGCTGCTATCGGCATTTTCAGTACCCTCCTCATCTTGATCGTCCTTTGGGAGTAACCTTTCCGTTGAGGTCGAAGCCAAATTCTTGCTCGAAGACGAAATGTTGGGAGTCCTCGTTATTTTTCTTGAATCGCTTCGAGCAGAAGGTTTTCCAGCACCCAGATCTACTTCTAGGAACTTTGGAAATCTCGCCTTCAACACTTTATCACACTCCTCCACGCTCTTCGTGAACTCTTCAAGCTTCAGGTAGCACTGCGCAAGGTTCAGATGTGTCGTAGCTTCAATCATGGCCATTTCATCTTGTTTCTCTGGAGCGTTTTTAAACGCGTCGCGTCCATTCACGTATGCGACAGAGCGCAGAGTGCGCGCCCAGCAGTCAGCCGCTTTTGCCCAATTCCCAGCTTGGTAATGCGTTTTGCCGTCGACAGCAGCCGCGTCAATATCGCTCTCCTTTTCCGAATCGGAAGCGCTGTTCGAACTGCCGTCTTCTACTTCGCTATCAAGATCAAGGTCAGGACACGGAGAAGGCGGCTTCAGCGACGCTCTCATAAGATGCTTCGCTGAAATTTTCGGTCTTCGTGGAGGCGGAGCAGAGGAGGTAGAAGGACATGCTAAACTGGTGGTGGAACTAGGAGAAATACTAGTGCGAACCACAGCGTCCTCTGCTGGTGAACCTATTGAGGGACCATGAGTATTCCTTGTTTCTGCGTCGTCAAGAAGGTCAAATTTTGGTGCTTTTCGTATCGGATCAGCCTGCTCGTCGTCTCCCTCGCTTCTCGACGAATCGTGGCCTCCGTCCTCCTGCTCGTCTGCTGCATCGTTACCAGACTCCGCTGTTGCGGTGCTCGCGAGTGCGGGTGAGCGTTGTTCTTTTAGTCCGATCTTATGTTGCTCTCCCTCCGCAAGCGCATCTAGGCGCCCAGCGCGTGCCTGAAAGGCGCTCACGGCTTCGCTCAGCCGGCTTCCTGGAGGAAAATCAGCAACCTTCGTTGGGGATGAGCATTCATCCTTTTCGACGAGCAAAAGCGTCTCACGATTACCCCGTAGCACAGCAGACGACGAGGAGGAATCTTCATCGTGATCATCGGTCATCATATCTCCTGTTTTTCTCAATGTACAAAAGGCGTGAACCTCGTGCACCAATAGAGCTGAAGATCAATTTGTAGGTCTCGGATTCTTGCAACAACCTGTTATCTGTGATCGTCTATTCTAAAGACATCGGAGACTTTTTTCGTTTCCGAAAAAGATTGATGCAACGGGAGATGAGGACCAACACACCTAGCTCATCATCTGCGTCGAGAAAAGGCTTGTGCTGTCCTCCGTGTCTGTCAGTTCTTCCATCAATAATTCTAATCAAAAGGTTGAAGCTGAAAGTTGTAGACGAATAAACTACAACAGAATCTGTAGGTTACATGCACAAAGCGTGTTTTCAACCCGTCATGACTGTTCATCTGGTGCCACCTCTCCATCAAAGCATCCATACCCATACTTTTCTGTTATCTTCTCGGGTTGATCCGAAGCTGCAGCTGCCTTTCCAGCATCGAATCTATATTCTAAATACTTCTTTACAGGTTCGGCCGTCTCGTTCTCAGGAAGAAGATCGATGCAGCTGCCCTCGTCACACAGTAAATTCACATTCGCTCTTCCTATTTCCACCAACACCTTCACTGCATCAAAGTCCGTGTAGTAGCAAGCAAGGTGCAGAGCGGAAAAGCCATCCTCGTTCTGCTGATCGACTTTTAAGGGTTCTCTGCTACCACTGGGGCTTTGATTTGTTGTTGCACTGGCGTCTGTACTTGGAGTAGCAGCCATGATTTTGTTGTTTGTCTCGAGCAACAGTTGCAAAACCGCTGGCTTTTGGACAGCCAGATGCAAAATACCGCTCAAATCGTCGACTTGTAAGTTCCAATCTGCCTTGCTTTCGTTCAACAAAAGCTCAACAGTTTCGACGTGGCCACCCCGCGCGGCCATCAGCAACGCTGACGAACCGTCATAGGCCAAAAAATCGTCGGCTTCCGTTCCCTGGGCTAGCAGCTCTCGCACCTCGCCGGTCTTGCCACGCCTGGCGTATTCGTACAGCTCCTCTCCATCGGAACTCATGGTAGTGAACTTTCTTATTTCAAAACTGGTTGGCTAACAGTTTAAGAACGAAGTCCTCTCTCACAGAAGGAACATCTTCAAAAAAAAATGGTGCAATGAGAAATGAAATGTTGAAACACATTCACATAACAGAGTGACATATTAAACCCTCGCAACACCACAAAACAATGAACCAGAGAAGAGCAACTAGCAGTATTCTGTCCCTGCGTTCATCAAGTTCAGGCAACACTCATCATTCACATTCACCGGCCCTCTCGCCCTTGAACAAAAGTCTTCATCTTTCTTGATCTCTTCCGTCTCAGAAGAATCTGTCTGAATCTAGAATAGAAACTACAAGTACAACTGGAACTACTAGTACCTTGAAAATACACCAATGGACTATAGTAGTCAATCAGAAGTAGGAAGCAAACTGATATAGAAAGAAGTCTCCTTCTGAAGAACAGGTAGCATACCGCTTCTTGCTGCCACGTCGCTGCCTCGCAAGTAGATTAACTTCGCCTAGACTAACTGTCGCTTTATCAATGTTGGAAAATCTGATCGTGTTAATGCGCTGGTAGGTCGTGGTCGATCATGGGGAAAATATCGATGGAGACACACAATCGTGACCGTCACTGAGAAGGTAACCGTTTTTTTTTCTTTACACACAGAGATGCTAGTACAAAGCGGCAATCTTGACGTCGACTGCACTGCCAGCAAGTTGTACTCCTAGTGACAGGGTACACCATATTAGCTTCCGCCTCAGTCGTCCTCTTCATCGTACTTCTAGTAGCTGAGTACACGATTTATTCACTAGTCGTCATCCTCGTCCTCTGCCTTTTTTGCTGTGCCATCAACGTCGACACCCGCTCTCTTCAGGAAGTCTTCTGGCAACGCGTTATTATCTGCACACCTTTGGCGGAGTTTCTCCTTCAATTCTGCGAATTTTTCTGGATCATCCTGCACCATTTCATTCAGCTCCCCGATCATCTCGGTGAAATACTCGGCATCGTCACCTCCTACTTTTCGGTCGTCGAGATTCAGCCCATCGTCGAGGCGTTGCGTGCCAGGTGCGGCAGTGACTTGCCCGCCGTCACCCGCGGTGGAACCAGAGGGCTTTCTTTCGTCGTTGCCTCCAATACTATCAGCTCCCTTCTTTGTGCCTAAAAACCCTTTCATTTTTGCCTTCTCAGCCTGCTTCTCCTCCTTCAGCCGATCGCGAATTACCTTGGAGTTGGATATTCGATGAACTGTTGTAGTCCGCAGTGGTGAGGGACGCGTTGTAGGATTGCTACGATGATGAGTCTCGAAACACGCGACACGGAGAGTGGCTGTGACGGATCATGTGAGAGCTAAATAAAACGAAGAAAAATATGAACGACGCAAGTAGAAGTATTCCTCGAGTATGTTATGTTTAAGCAAAACCTTTTGAAGTTTTAGCAACTCCACGTCTTTGGGTTCGCATGCGAGGGCTTTTGTGATGTCCTTATCCACATTCTCAAGGGTCGGTCGAACTCGCGAAGGACCTGAGCCACTATTGCTGGCACCATTTGAAGGCGGAACAGCGCCTTTGTCCTCCACACCATCGATCAGCTTGACTGCCGCAGTGCATTTCCGAAAGAGTGCCTTCGCCTTCTGCGCTTGTGAGAGGACATCATGCTGAGGATTCGGGGGGTCCTCATCACCCTGGATTGCTCTGTGTGCACTGTTGTAAGCGTGCTGCCACTGGTCCGACTTTGAAAATTAGACAATGGTACCCATTATAACGCGCTGGACATCAAGCCGAAGCATATCAAATTACAACAAGGCCACCAAATCAAAGGCTCTCTACAATAAGTTGAACTCGTCCAACTCGGTTTTTCATCTTCTACCTCATCCTCGTCGTAAAGGAAGCACATACTCAGGTTCAAGTAGCAGCTTTGAACGAGGATGCGGATCTCCTTTTCGTCCTTTTTCACTACCTCAGGCTTCATCTGTCGAGCCTGCATGATAACTTCGGAGTATCGCTGAATCGCGTCTGGGTACCTGCCATCTGCAACGTATTTGTTTCCCAGCTTTTTCGTCTCCTCCGCCATGTCCCACAGGGAATCATCCTCGGTAAGTTTGTAATCATCACCAGTGTAAAGTCCGAGACCCGACATTTTGTTGTTTTTGATTTTGATCTCACACTAAATATTAGAACTTCAAGCAAAGTCAGCACTTATGATGACCAAGGATGTAGTTGTACATGTACTTGCAGCACGCACCTCGATAAATCAGCATGTTGTTCGATGTAGTTGGTATAAATAGTGCATGACTGCAGCAGAATCATCGCAAACAGAACATTATGTCCTCAGGATCCAAAACCCGAACCGTTTCAAACGGTTGGTTGAAGAAAACTTGAACAATCTAGGAACAGATACTTACCACAGAACACAGAAATAAGTCCATGATTCTGACAGGTGCTAGTTATAGCGCACCTAGACCTAGTCCTAGTCGTGATCGAAAACTAAAGTTTGCCTGTGCGGTCCTCCTGTGCAATAATGTCGCATAAGTGCGCGCAGTTTCGGTATAATCTGAGCCTTCTTGTTTTTTGGTTAATTTCGTTAGTTTCCTCCTGAGACCTATTGCTGCTTGTGACAGGGTTGGTGTTGGTTGTGGGCGCAGGATGTACTACTACTGTTAGCTCTACCAAGTGGGTAATACGATCTCGTTTTCGAGACCGCACAGGATGAAGTGGTGCTCGTCGTGCTAGATGAGAATGGTTCGCAATCATCAAACAACGACTACATGATGTTCGTTGTTCAACTTCTACTTTGAGAATTCATCATCTATGACATCGGAAGCTACTCTCATCCCATTTATGTTACAGGCTTATAATGTCAATGGTCCTACAATAAGATTAAGGAGTGGAAGTGGATTTTTCATTTCTATACAAGTAGTACTACAGCGAATCTAAACAACTTTAGCGGCAAGCCAATCCCTGGTGGTGCATCCATATCCATTGTGTCATCACAATCTTAGTCTTACACGAGCAAAAGATGCGGATCCCCATTACACATGCAGTGTTATCGGACCAAACCAGCGTGGCACGTCATTTGAGAGTTGCCGCTTTCCTTTAGCATCTTTCCAGAATGACGTGCGTGTTTGCCTGTCGAAATAAGCCTTCCATGGCGCACGACCTCTGTATTTCGTCACAGTGAGGATACTCTCGGGAGGCTCGTCCAAGGTTTCTGCCTGGTGACGGAGGACGAAATGAAAAAGAAGTAGGTTGGTCACTGTAGAAAATGATCCCTGTTGAAAATGTGGAAGCGAATAATTCTCATCGAACTTCCAATGGAAACATCAAACAACCAAACTTTTTCCTCTATAAATATATTTCTAGAGCCAGATCATGTTGTAGCTCTCCTTCTAGGATATATATTTTATTCATCCTATCACTCTTTAGTCGCACTGCATCCAAACAAGATTATTATACACATTTACAGTGTATAGAAAAAAAAATATTTGCACCGCTTCCTTCCCTCTGCGTAGCGATTTGTAGTGTGGATTCGTTCTCTCGGCACGTGCTACCAGCGCATCTTCTTCTCTGAGTCTCCCTCCCGAGCGTCCACTAGCCTCTGCGGACCCCGGTGGGTCATAACGAACCATACCCGTGTACCAATTGTAGTAGTAGTCGATGCCATCGCGACTCGTGATCTTTTCCCATGGATCTTCGCGCTGCTCTTCGGTATTGTGAACTTCGGTTGGGAGAGCATTGGGGGCGAACCTTGTTTCATGATTGATCTTTAGTGTTCGTGTTTTTACTGTTATCCTTGCTAGGAATAGGATATTAGAAAAGATGAAGAAGATCGACGACGAGAGTACCACGTGGACCTAAACCAAGTTCATCAATTTTTAGGAAACCGTTCATCTTGCTTTCTTGACGACGGGGACGTCCTCTATTGGAAAATCAGATTTCAGCCAAAAGATTGTTGCAATTGCCTCATGCAGCAGCGGATCTAGGTATGAAGTGACGAAAGTTCTCATTACCTAGCATATCCCACATAGTCCGGCTTGTCGCTTTCAGAGGTCGAAATACGCGATAGTGTGCTTTTCCGACTGGTTACCGAGGTCGCGTCAGACTCAGAGATCGTGCCCTCGGATGTCTCACTCCGATACTCCAGGTCGTTCGGGCTTTGCAATGTCTGCAACATGATCGCGACTCAGAGTGCTGACAAGGAAGCACGAGCCAGCAGTCGGACAATGCGTCGATAAAAACAATATATCTCACGTCTTTCTCATAAGCTATGACATGAGTCATGTGGCACCGACTTGCTTCTACTATTTTATCCACTCAACGAAGTCTAACACTTCAACATACTAGTTTATCTTTATTCTACTTGTACTTTCCTCTGGCACAGAGTCAAAATTCTTCGAACATCTAAGAAAAATAAATTAGGAACGCAGCAGGTAGCAGGACATGGACGCGAAGCTGCCAGGGGTTCAAAAAACACTTCTAGGCCATGCTAGTAATATTCCCGATCCTACCGACCCATCCCCCATGCCCATCCTAAGCGTGATAATTCTTAGTCAGATAAAAATATTTATTACGGCAAACGGTAACACGATGGTATGTTGAATCCGTTGAAGATGCCGAGCAGTAGCAGTTCATGATCTTGGTACGTATTTATCAGTTACAGTTCGATAATATTCGTAGAACAAGAACTGCCGGGTTCGATTTCAAGAATCAAGAGCTGATGATGTTGAAAACAGGCAACGTTAGAAAGAGAATTAAAAGATGTAGCAAAGGAACCGAAGTATACTATAGAAGACTCGAGGCTAGAATGGAATATGGAAGACTACAGGGGCAGGGTTGCGAGGATGCACTTGACACAAAAAGGAACCTGGAAGTTACATTTGTCTGAAGTCTTCCTTATCCTTATCACTAGATGGTAACCGATGAGGAACCGATGCAGGACCACGTCCTGGATGATACATACATCGAGAGAAGAAAAATATAATTTTGAAATCAATGTTGAGATGAGATGAGTGGGAGTGCTCTCACACATCTGATCTTGCGACGAAAAGGATCATAATCTTCCGACTTCGCATATAATGACCTCGATAAGCAAAGAAGTACCGATAAAAGCTACCCTGTCATATCGGTATCGCTCGTGAACAAAATGTTGGTCGCGGTCGACCCGCTGCTGAATAAACATCAACACCTCTTATATATTGAAAACACTGTTAGTGTTACGCGTAGTCCACGACCAAACAAAGGTAAACGACGAGGAGAAGAAACTTTAGGCAAACAGCACATTTCATCGACCGTTGTCGGTCCATCCCATGCTGTTCTTCGACAACGGTGTTCATTCCAAAAAGTTTTCTCCCGCTTCTCTTTGTCTCCTATCAATGTTAATGCAAATGGTGTGTTTTCATTATTCACTGTCAGTTTCATCGTCACCTCCATGCTGGGAGAATAAACCGCCCTCGTCAGTGGTGCCCTCCCTCAATCTCATTTTTTTGCGCTTTATTTCTGCGAATTTTTCTTCATAAATTAGATTGGGGTTTTTCATTAGTTTTTCGTCTCGCGTCCAGGTATACAAAACCGGCAACCGGTTCTGGAGGTATTTCGGAAGCCCGCCACGGCGCCACTTCACAAACGAATTCTCGCGCGAGAATTCACTGGCTATTCTGTTCCGTTTCCTCTCGCGTTTCCTCCTCTGTACTATATCCGTCCACCAGCTCGGTTTCCAGCTCGGTTTAGGAAAAACGCTAATAGGATCTCCTTTTTTCTTTTCATTTTTCAGCCTTGCGCGTCGCTCTCGCCCAATATCAATGAGCGCTTCCATCAAAGGACTATGATCTACCTTCTTCTTGATTTTTTTTGGCCTACGTGCAGCTCTGGGACGAGAAGAAAGGCTTCTGCCACCTTCTTCTTGCCGCCCAACTTTTGCACTCGTCGCAGTCGCAGAAGTACTAGCATTATCATGATGTTCATCATTTTCGGTGTCATTCTTGTTCGTTGTATCATTGACCATAGACCCGATTATCGCGTCGCTTCGATCAGCATCGTTTCTTTCGAGGTCATTCTCAGGCTGAAAGTCTGCCGCTCTTGCCATGGAAGATTCGTCCCGTAGTAACTTACAAAACTTCAGGCGCTGGGTTCGTGTGTGTTCATCTCGCAATTGAATGGGTTCTTCCGTAGTTTCCGTTTTTGATGCCCAGGATAAACATGACGTCGTAGCTTCAATTACTTCAACAGCGGGCTCCTCTTCGGGCTCGCGGCGTACTGCTTCTAGCTCGGAGGGCAATAGAGGACCAATCAATGCACTCGCTGTAAACACTGGACTCACTCCGTCTGTGGACAAGGACACACTCGACGTACTTGCAGCACTTGCACAAGTGCAAGTGTTTGTGATGAATGCAGATGATGTAGTAGACGTAGTTGCCACACTTGTGGACACTGCGCTTTTTGCGAAAAGTTGTCGTGGGTTGCGTGAACTGGACGAGGAAGATGACGTTGCATTACTGGCTCTGAAATTACTAGATAAGGACGACGATGTTGACATCCAGAAAGATCTCAGTGAAGCCGAGCTCCTACTACTACTTGACGAGCTGCTGCTGCTGCTGCTGCTGGACGAACTACTCGATGAGGATGCTGCATCTTCTAGTAAGCGCTGCAGCTGGCCGCGCAGCGCTGTCGCTGTGGGTCTGTTGGAGCTAGAAGAAGACGCTACAACAGTTCCATCGAGAGTTTTTCCATTGTTGCACTTCTTGCAAATGGTCGAATCGGAAGATCCGGCACTTGCAACAGCAGAACCAGTTAATGTGCCTTTTTCACCACGAAAGCCGGGGGACGACGAAGTTTTCTGGCTGGCATCAGGATCAGAGTCAACAACGCTCTTTTTCAGTTCTACGTCTTTAGTTTCCACAACGGGGAAGATGCCTTCAACTCTACTAGGTTCTTTAGCGTTCTTCTCGTCATTTCGTTGAGCGCCAGTGGTCGGGCACGGAGAGCGGCGCTTTCTTCTCGGGAATAAGGGACCCAGAAAGGCTCCCTGAGAAGGTATTGCAATTCCCTTCGCTGATGCAGCGCCTGTTGTATCCGATTTCGAAGATGAAGATGAGTTACTGGCACACCTACTCGACGTGGACAACTTCTCTGGAGGTGCGGCAGCCTTTTTCCCGCCGATTCGAAAGCTATGGACCTCGTATAGCAGGTGAGGTGCATTCTTGTGTGGGCAATTTGGGTCGTTATCGGCACATGCGCAGAACTTCAACGTGATAGATTTGACGACTTCGAAGCACAGAGAGCCATTTTCACTCATTTCCATTGTTGTGTCGATTTTCGCCTTGACTTTTCGCGTCAGAGCCGCCAGTAATTGGGGATCGTCGGCCGCAGCCGCTAGTTCCGCTGCGTCAGGTTCTTGGGTGTGAAAAATGATCTCCTTGCCTTTCACTTCCGTCACATCGATGCTCTCCATGGTAACATGCTCCCAGAGGCCTTGAAAATCGCTCAACAGCATGCCCTTACCAGTGTATCGCGGTGCTGGAAGAGCAAGACTCGGATATCTTTTTGCACTGTCATCCACAAGTTTTCCATCTCCGCTGGCTCTTGCGCCTGGGACTAGAATTCGTTCATCCTCACACGACAAGGAGGGCCGTCGCCTTTTCGCTCCTCGTTCCGCTTCGCTTAGCAGCTTTTCTTCGTCGTCGTTGCCAACCTCGTCGGATCGCTCCCTCTTGGCTGAGGGAACAGCGACTTCGTCGATGTCTTGTTCGAGTAGATAGCTGCTCATCCTGTCTATGTTTCCGCTTTTTTACTACATTTAATGCTTCATACAACCACTCTACCTTGCAGATATGGATTCACATCTAGATTTTTGACATAAGATGAAAAAAAACTTATTTTACAAGAACATCATAGCAAAACGAGGAGAAAAATCAAAAGGTTCATCGTCTTCTGGTGTACTTCGTCAGAAGATGAATATAGCGTCACAAACTGCACAAATTATGTAGTACGATGCTAAAATTGAAGAGACGACGCTGCACACATCGGGAAGGGGGGCACAGGGCGGGATGTTGATCGTGATCCCCTGTTTGTTGCTTTTTTGCTCATTAAATAGATGTTTGTTGAAGTTGATGGTTAAATGCTGCATCGCCATGGAAAAAAAGAATTAGAATAGCGGTTCTACTTTTTAGATAAATACTTACGAGAAGTGCAGAATCATCAGCACTCTCGTCAGACGCAGCACTCGTCCGTTTTTACGAGCAGTGTCTCAACCTTTGAATTTGAGAGCAATACAAATGCGAATCAATGCATACAGCGCGAACACCGAAACGTTCTGGGTGTCTGCTTCTTCGTTGTTCGCGGCTGACGAACAAGTGAAGCTGGTGCTTCGACTGCCTTTCAAGTTCTTGCGTCCCTCGTTTTGTTCTTTCTTATCAATATCATTTACTGTTCAAAATAATGTACAAAGTCAAAGAGTAATATGAAGACGATACTAACAGCCGGATATACATTATAGCAATGATCGTCCATGAACAAGATTCTATGCGAAACAGTCACTCATCGACGAGCGTATGTTACACGGATGCGAGAAGTGAGTATGTAAATGTATCAAATCATGATGTCTAGTGAGTAGCAGTTTTTTAGTATTTAGGGGTACGAAAATATAAATTTTGATTTTCCTTGATAACAAATCGCTGAAATGCGGACGCATACGCAATCAGGGATATCATAGCATCAGAACCCAAGAGAATCCCAAAACTCCCCAAAAATGGAACGCGCCCCGCCTACGTACTTATATGCATCTCGGTGCAGATTGCCTGATCCTGTCGACTTATTATTTAGATAATTTATGATGATGAAGATAAGTAGGTTCTTAGCAACATACAGGCAGCTGTAATTTCGGTGAAATACATGGATGTGTACAGTACATTATCCCAACCTACACCAACCATGATAAAATTCGTTGATCTCTCTTCTCCTCTTTAGCAAGTGAAGCAAGTTGATGTCAACGCGCACTTGTATCAGACTAGGAGCTCCTTGCCTATCATTTAGGATTTAAGAGATCTTCTTTTATTTCGATCGCACGAAAGATCAACTGCCTATTATTTTTTCCCAACTAGCTCTTCAAATCACATGTTGACCAACGTTAACTACAAATTTTATAATACAGAGGTTTTTAGCTTGCGTGCGTATCCTTATGTCAATGTCGTATGAGTAAGACCAATCTAATATGCGTTGTTCGGTGTCGGTATCAAAAAAGGAGCATCGCGCCCTCCAGACCCACTTCTTTCGGAATCATGTTTGGGGGTGGCGGCGGACAGGGTTCGTGGTAGAAGGATTTGACGTTTCTCAGTTCTTCGGTGACACCTGGAAACTGGCACGATTTGCAGTGAACAAAGTTGCTCTTTGCCGGAGGAAACTCGACGCTGCGGCAAGACTCGTGATTTTGCTCTTGCGTTGGCCACGCTCGATTGCTTTCGTATTCTTGTCTCTGTCGCATCCGGTGGCGAGTGCACATGCGGTGGCGCAGTTCCAGAGGCTCCGTGCCCAAGCTGGTCGTACTCCGAGACACGCGGAAATCCGGAGGCTGTTGTAATTACATGCATTCAACATCTTGTAGATCTTGAAGTTGCATTTCCAGGTCAAAATGCTATGCTCTTCTGGATATTAGACCAAGACCTTGATTCTGTTTCATAGAATGCACGTTGCCGCTGAGGAGTTCTACTTCAGCGACTACTAGTACCCGCTAAATCGATCTTTCTGGTTCATTGATATACTCCTCGCGCGTTTTTCAGCTGCGATCATGTTCATTAGAAAAACTTGAGAAGTATCTCTTCTAGTTTAACTTATACATAGCAAAAGAAAACAATGTTCCAATACCCCAACCGTTCTTCTTGCGATAGTCTTGTTTCTCGCGGTGAATGGCGTAGCATTACAGTGGCCGTACTCTGTATGCGAGAACAGACGGGTATCCTCGTGTCTCATCCAATTCGGAGCATTCCAGATCCCAGTCCCTGAATGAATTTGCAGACCATCGAGTTCTCGTACTGTAAGCGTCGCCTCGCGGTTGAGCAACAACCTGTTCTGTCGAACCTGGTCGTAAACACCTTCGCAACGAAAAGCGCTGAATTGACACGCAGACATCTTGGTCGTTTGATATTGCTGCTAGGATGAAAAGGAGTCGATCTCAGAGTTGAGTATAGGTCTGTTCTCTAGAAGAAGCAAGAGGCTACGAATGGAATTGTTATGGCTCTTTCATCGTGAACTATGTATTTACAACGCTTTCTACCAACCTGGGGGAAGCATACGCAAAAGTCTTAAGGGAAGAGGGAACAAAGGACAGGCACGGGTGGTAGTTTTTGTAGATGAATTCTTCAAGTTCGTGTAAGCAACTGAAGAACAACATGCATAGAGAAAAGAAACAAGACTGGTATCTCACTCAGAGAAGACGTGGAGGTGGGCAAGCGCAGAAGAAATAACAAAAGAAACAGGTCAAAGTGAAAAATAGGGACACATATGAAGTTGATGTCTGCACAACGCGATGGCTTCCCAATACCGTCCATGCAGTATCCTCGGTATTTCTTTGTCAGCGTCGGAAGCCATGCTCTTGTTATTTAGTTCTGTTCAACAAACTGATGATCCTGAAGCTAGTGCAGCCTCATCACTCCCGTCTTTGTCGGACATTGATTCGTTCAATAGCTGTAGGAAGAACAATCGTGATTTCGTGTGCTCGTTCTACAAAAAAGGAAAAAATCACCGATCACAATGCTTCGCATTGCACTAGCTGTAGGCTTTCTCCTTCTCTACCTCTTCAACAAAAGATGCACCAAACACAACGCTGGAAACTGTCCGTGTTCACGGTAGTGAAAAACAGAGAACACTGAACACACGAACGCATACTGAGGGGTAGAAAACTTATGCCGCTGTTCTCCTTCTCGTTTCTACGTACTTACTTATACGTGAATGCCGAACAAAACCGAAATAAGCTACAAGACGCGTTCAGGAGTCAAAAACCATGTAGAGGTCAACCTCCATAATTCTTGTGAGCAATGTCGTGGTCATACTTTTCATATTCTTTAACTTTATCCACTTATTTTTCATCATACTAAACTTAAAAAACCACTGTTCTGAGATGACGCACTACCCAGTACTATCTCTGTAGCAAGATTCCGGTTGGTCTTCAGAAGCTTCATGGAGGCTCGTGCTCCTGTTATCTTGCCATTTTCTACTTACTCCTTTTAGTTCCAGAGATCCGAGGACCTAAATATCAGCTGCAGAAGGTCCTAGTACAACTTACTTCACAAATATCTGAGTCAAGATCTTCCTATGGTTATGGAGAGCTTGCAAGTCAATTACACTTGAAGTTCAACACAATCGATAATCTCAACAACATCAAACTCAAACACATGAATGATTTCGTTTTTCATTTTACGCAAACTCAAGTTGTATCTATGTATAAGTGTTGATGTATCATCGAGAAAGAATAATTCATATGAACCACTTGATGGAGTCGTGCGTGGGCCAATCATAGAATGCGTATTTTCTGGGGTATCAAAAATCAGACGGACAACAACAGATCCAGATGTTGCGCGCGCTGTCGATCGTGTGTACTATTGGCCATGTTGCACAGACGAAGACCAGGATAGGCCCTACTACGGTATCCGTAGTCGTCATAATCGTCGCCATGTTCCGTCCTTACGTTGATGTTGAGGGATAGAACCACTTGATTCATTTTACGTCGTCAAAAAATAGTTAAAAAGCTTACGATACATACAGAATCTATTATCATAATATCCATCTGCATGTTGATGTTAGTTCAACAAGGAGGTTACTAAACACTTAGAGAATGATAAAATTTTTATGATTTCGTTGATCGGAATGGGAATCGCCTACTTGTCAAACTTCGTTTCCTTCGATTTCGGCAGCGTGTACATTTTGTTTGAGTGGTGCGTACATTTTTAGCGATATTTGGGCGTGCTGTAGTTTGTTGCTACCAGGTATGTCTACTATGTTCCTGCTTCGTCTCAATTATGCGAATGCGATCTTCGAAAATCATAAGATGGCCACGCTCCTCGTGGAGTTCATACACAGAGATACATGTAAAAACTACTGAAGACCTCCACTTCTGCTTCTCCTGGCTGGTCTTCGATCATGAACGACCCACAATAGATCTCAAGTCATCCCACACCAGGTTTGAGTTGGCACCAGGTCTTCTCCAAAAAAATTCACCCCACTTTCTTTCCTCGTGGTGTAATCAGTCATCCCAACCCAGCACACCACTGATAGGTAATGTTTCTTGTTTCAGTCGTCCCAAAGTTCCTCAATCATATTGATGTTGAGTGGCCGATCGTGCACAACTCTCGGGTCCTGCGAATATTGGCCGTAACAGCGACATCCAACACGACTCGGACTCACCGTCTGCCCGTGATTCTCATGCCACTGCAGTGGCCGTGAATGACACGGAGCAGTATCAGGACGCTTCCTGAGAGATGGGAATTGAATTTGAATGCTTGATACGATATTAAAGAAGAAAGTCAAAGATTAAGTAGCTCTTCTGCAGAGGATGCAAAGCGGGCCCCCAAAGCCAGAGGTATGAACATGATTTTTCGTTAGATGTGAATGATAACGTATTTGTATCTATTCCATCCTTTCACATCGATGGATGCTGTAAAAAAGCAACATCACAAAATTTCTTGTAGTACTCTCTTTGCTCCCTTGTGTGGGCGAAGCCTCCTGATGGATTTCTTGACTTTGGCGAGGCTGACGCTGATCGGTCGGCAGTCTGCGGTCGCTTGTTGTCTTTTGGTGTGTGCGAACTCGAACGACGGGGTCTGTTGCTCCGCCCGTTACCGGACGACCTGCCCGACGATGTTGAAGGTAAGATGCAGGATGTCGTTGTAAAGGGCTGCATAGAGTCGAGCGTGTCTCCGAAGGACACGTGATGAGGTTGAAGTAGACCATTGCTAGCGTGGTCTAGACTATTGCCAGTGGGTACTTCCCCTTTTGACGTTGCCCTTGATCCAGCAGCAAGAAAGTCCGAAGGATCGACACTTCCTGTGTGATGCGGAGCATCCCTTGATGATGATCGACTCAAAGGTACTGAGGATTCCGCACAACTCTCTCGTTGACCTGCTCCAATTGTGTCGCTTTCAATGTCCAGTCCTGCTGCTGCCCTACTTCGTTGTCTTTTTCGTTCATGTTGATCCGCGAAGCGTTTTTCCACCAGCTGCTCCAACTTTTTCCTAGGTGTCCCGATCGGACGCAGGTCCGGAACTGTTTCTTCCGTACGCATAAGCAGTGTCTGCGAATCAAAGATTTCCGAAACTGACCTGCTAAGTCCCTGCTTGCTCCGACTCTGCGATCGCTTGGCGTGCAGAGAATTTTCTCTTGGTGTTAGCGTGTACCCCATCTCCGGACGCGTCTTGGCGTACTCGTAACCGGTACTGCGCAGTCGAGGATCCAAGCACCGGGGAGCATTGGCGTAGGTGCGCCCGAAATGAACCTGATCCACGTAGGGCCAATAAAAACTCGTCTTATTCGTATCCCAGATCTGTCGGGCGCGTTCTCGCAAAAAAGCACGCTCCACACGTGCCACCTCGAACTGCGCCACCTGGCGCAAGTCGATCGAGGTGTGCGGCGCTGTAGCGCCTTGAGGACTGTGCATACTACCGTACATTTCTCTGACTCTCTGTCCTTGGAGTAAGACCCACAGCACAAACGTCAATACTGAGATGCCTTATGCTGGACTATCGCTATGTGCTATTCGGTTCAAGAATTCATCTAGAAAAGCTACGTCACGCAAATCGGCGAGAAAAATACTCCAAAACTTATTTCTCAAGGACAGAGACTATGCTGTATACTATAACTTAAACAGAACCAAGATTTTTAAGGTAGATACATGCATACATGAAGACTATTGACATGAACAAAGTCAAAGTCGAAGATAAAAGAAAAATTTTCAGAATAACGAAGAATTGGTAAAAATGGTCAGCGACAGCGTCAATCGTTCGTTATGGAAAATGTCAAGAATTATCAGTCTATATGTGATTTGATCGTTGTTGTATGCGCGAAAATTTCTAGAAATCATCAAAAATTGTGAACAAGAGCCCCAAAGCAGCGCACCGATCCGACCATCAAGAAGGTCTTCCGTACAACCTGGAACCTGTTTCGAAAAGTAAGTTGGAGAAAAAAAAAGTGCCACCAAGACTATGACTACCTCGTATACGCATGATCTCTCGCCCTAGGGCTGCGTAAGGGCTCTCAAAACTTTGATGCATCTACATGCACAGATGTGACAACTGTCAGTCACGGTGACCGTGGATTCTCTGTCTCTACTCGTACTCCTGCTTTGAGGATATTGAATTGACTCGTGGTCTCGCGGACGAGAACCATACAGATTTTTGCTTCTGGTCTACACCTTTTCGCTCCATCTGTAGTTGACACATCACGAACAGAAAAATCCCTCTCTCTCGTTTTTGAAGTCAAACTCTCAATCACGTCAACGTCGTCTTAGACTTAGTTGAGCTCTTAACTGAGAAATATCACGCACGCGGCAGCTCTACAACAGATTATAGACAGAAGGAACGATAAAAGCCAGAAGAAGACGTCCTCCTCCTCTCGCTTTCTTGATTGCATATTTTATGGTGACAGATCGCTCGCTCTCGCGCTCTCAATCTTAGTGAGCATGATTCTCTCCGGGAACAGATGTGGATGCGATTTTCGCTTAAGCAATATGATCAGCACCACGGCCAATGCCTGATGTAAGATTGCTTAGACGATAAGATTGCGCTACTGATGCACATCACTACAGTCTTCAATTTCATTGCAGACGCTGATTGATGGTATATCCTTCCCTGTATCAATCGAGATCGGCCTCAGTAAGTAGATAATGATAAACGTAATGGTGTCACGAGCGTAAGAATGAACATGAACAATATAGTTGACATGATAAGAATGAGTGTTGAATCACACAGAGGGCGAACAAAAGAAATTGATGGCATGACAGGAGACGCATCTTGTTCTTGCGTCTATGCTATGCTGGATTCTTGTTGATGGTTACGCTCAATTCCTTTCCCCTCGTCACACGCTGCAGTAATTGCTCTATAGCGCTGAAATCCTGCCCTTGCTCGATCGATGGTGGTGGCCCGATGCGATACCTGTATGGTGTTGCAACTTTGTCGGTGAATAATCATGCCCCAGCTAAGCTAATGCTTCTTGTAATATTACTTGGTCTTAGCGTGCAGTACGGTGGTCTTCATTTCATTTATTTTCAAAACCATCTATCAACAACGATGAACAGATAGAAAAGTACAGATCTAGCGGCTTCCCCCGTGCGTCCATGAGCGCATATCCGCCTCTGGTCTGCGCTAACGGGGGAAACAATGAGCCACTTGCTCCGTTCAAATCAGGAACACCTCCTCCAGGTCCAGCCGTGCCAGGGAAGTCTGGTGGTGGTTTAGCAGCGCCATTTTTGATCGCGCTGTTTCGTTGCAGCAAAACCAGTTTTTGGTCACGCATATGGCGCTTGTTCTTTACCATCTCGAAGGCCGTTTGCTGGTTCACGTTCACACGCCACACATCAGCGCGCCGCATCAGCAGCAACTCCACGGTGGCCAAACTCACACTACTCGTTGCAGCCAACATCAAAGGCGTCAATCGCGTGGCTCCCGATTCTTGGTCGACGTCGGCCTTATGGTCCAGGAGAGCCTTGCACACGCCTGCGTGGCCCTCCTTCGCGCCGAGCAGCAGAGCTGTCCATCCCATGCGGTTGGGCCGATTCACGTATGCAGCAAGCCGGCGTGACGGAGGCCGTCCGTGTGACATCGCCTGACGAAATTTCCGACGAGGACTGCAGTCGTACTCCTCGACGTTCACAAAGCTATCGAACAAGCGACCCGTGTTCTCGCGGAATAGCGAAATGTCGTAGTTACTCGGCGGTCTTTTTGGTGGAGCTACTGGCGCGTCGCTGCTTGATCCTGGTTGAACCGGAGCAGCTCCTTCAACTACTCCTGCAGGCGGTACAGCCAAAGCACCGGAAGCACTAGAGGAAGAAGTTGCCGTTGCGACCACACTCGTCTCTGCAATTATATTGCTCGTTACAACATATTGTGAACTCGGATACTCATGCTGTGCGGGAGCAGCAGCTACTGCACCAGCGGTCAATGGGTCCACCGCGGGCTGTGAAGCTTCTGGGCTCGTCCTCGGTGTCCCACTTCGTGGTGACGCACGTGGTGTTGCTGGCGGCGACGCTCCCGGAAAGAGGGGCATGCCTTTTGCCTGCTTACGCAACGCGTCTAGAGACATCGACCCAGTGCCAGACGCTTGTGAAAAATTCAGATTGGGAATCGGCATCTGGCCAACTAGGCCAGTATTTGAAGAGCCAGATCCTGGCTGCCTAGAAGTTGCCGCTGGTGGATGCTGGACAGAAAATCCAGGCGCGGTAGGCAGCTGCGAACTGCTGGAAGAACCGCCTTGGACACTAACGCCCAAGCGAAACATATCGCTTGTTGCAGCGGCAGAACCTCCACTTGTTGGTTGTTGATCATAAGGTGGAACAAGTGGATTAGCACTGGTGGAGCTAGAGCTTGGTTCCTGATAGTACATGAAGGGTGCACCTCCAGCACTAGTCTGATGTCCGCCGCCGGAAGGTGCAGGCACAGCGTGACCTGCCATTGGTGACACCAAATCGCCGGCGACCGCGGTTGCAGCCTGGACAAATTGACCAGATGATCTGCTCGCGGGATGTGCCGCAGGCTGACCTCCAAGTGGGACTTCGGTCTGTACACCAGCTGGTATGATCCCAAAGGGGTTCGCAACAGCTACTGGTGCAGTAACTGGTGGTGGTAAATTAGTAGTCGGAAGGGCTGGAGCTGGAGGTTGTGTTGTAACTGGAACTGGAGCGGGGTATGCTGCAACACCCGAAGTTGATGAAGCACCGGGTATGCAGAAGGAAATACTTGCCGTCATGTCCTGTAAGCCAGGCGTCGGAGCAGGGACAACAGGCGCACCCGTCATTGAATTCGGCGCGAAGCTAGGTGGCTGATCACTGAACGTCACTCGCTTTGATCCCCGAGGAGTGGTAGATGGAAGCTCACCACCTGGTGGAGCACTAGCCTGCTGATGTTGACCGAAGGGTACAAAAGAAGAGGGTGGCAGTGGCCTAGTTGCATCAGCAAAAGTCTGTTGTGGATATTGTGGATGCGCCATGCTAATCGCGGTACCTCCTGCGATGTTCGTCTGAGCAACACTCGTAAATCCGAAATCTAGGGCAGGTGCGATGCCTGGTATAGACAATGGCACTGGTTGTGGAGGTGCATGTAATCCTGGGTGTTGTACAGTAGTAAGCGGTGGCAACGTTATTTGGTCCGGCATGGTCCCATTGACCCCAGAACCCAGGGTAGGTTGCAGTGCTACGGTACTGCTCGTGCCTCCTGCGGCAGCGACTGAACCTGGAACGCCTGAGACCGAGTTCCCGTGGCCTGACGCTCCAGACGCGTCGGTGCTAGTCGCGGGTACTTCGAGAGAAGCCACTGCACGCGCAAGCCATTCTTTGCGATTCTCCGCCAAATTCTTTGCTGCGCTCTCTGCTTTCTCAGCGCGGTCCGCGGCAAGTTTCAGCTCCATGCGCTCGATGATCTCGTCTCTCACTTCGTCGCACGCACTTGAGATGCCGCCACCCCCTCCAGAATCATCCCCATCTGGAACGTTGAAGTGGCTCAAAAAGTAGTCCACAACCGACTGCCAGCCCCGCTTACTAGCTAGCGCGAGTAGTGTTGTTTCGTATTCGTCTTTTAGCACATCTGTTGCAGCTGTAAAGTGAGTGCCGCTCTCGCAAACCGAACGCCGCGATGAAGATGAAGAAGACGAAGAGCTACCCATCCCCATGTCCGGAATCTGCAGTGTTTCAGCAGCTTGCACAAGATTCGTGAGTCGTTGAAGCATCCCGACTTCATCCTGTGCTGGAAATTCGTCAGGGGCCAGTCGACTCGCAACGTCGCGTAGTTCAGAGGTCTGGAACGGCAGCAGCGGTGGCACACGGTGGATTCGCAAAAAGAGACCCCTTACCGTAAAACCACCAGAGTCTAACTGCTCCACTACATCAGCACTGGTTGAATTCTGCAGCAGCGTTTGCAGGTCCTTCTCGCCGGCATGTGCCAGACCCTCAACAAAGAGGTCTGCTTCAATGCCATACTTCGTGGCGAGTTCGCGCACTGCATCTCTGCCAACTCGGCCTCGCCCGACTGCTGCGCCACCTCCACACGAACCAGTGCCTGCTTGGTGCACCTCTTCTAGGGCTGCGCGTGCTTTCGCACGAATATCGGATTCCAGCTGTCCTGGATTCTTCGCATCGATGTCTGCTAACCGGGTCAGTGTCGACAGCGCTCGGGCGCGTTGCTCTTCCGGAGTACGCGGCACAACAGGTGCGTCGGGTGTCGTCGCGCCTCCAACATCAGCTTGTGGTGGACTAGTCGCCGCTACAGCTAAGCCCACGCTCTGGGAGTTCGTCGCTTGATTTCCACCCGCAAAGTGTGGATCCACACTTGCTACACCTGACGCACCGGCCCCTGCAGCATCCAAGACTGGTGCACTTGCACCTGCACCTGCGCTTGATGTCATATCCGCCGCTCTCATTCCCGAAGTTCCAGCACCGTTGAACTGAAACGCTGGCGCAGCTGGGTTGCTGCTACTTCCGGCGAGTGCTTCAACAAGTTGCATCTTTTTACCACTGACTTTCACCAAGAAAACTATCACTTTTTTGTTTTTCCTCAATCTTTTCGGCTAAGCAACACACCAATCCACCAGTGATAGAGTTTTAGGTGATCGAGATTCCGCCCTTCCCTCTAGTACATGAAATAGGTCTTGTTGTCACGCGAGATCGAGACCCTAAGATGATGTCAATGGGTAGTACAAGTTCATCTCGTCCACTACAAGTAGTGTGTGTAACTGTAAGTCGAATCGAATTGGTATTCAGAAATGAGTAAAATCCATGCTCATGTAAACCGACTGCTGGCGGTATGTATATACAATTGATCGTGATCATCTACTCCAACGCCAAATACGAACTACACTAATTTTTCTTAGTAGAGATGAGGGTGAAGCTCATCATTCAACACATGCGCTACGGCTACGACCGCGGTAAACATAAAACGTCACGAATAGCCTCATGATTGGAGATCAGCAACAGCATCTTGATATGTAGTGCGTGATGGTGCTAGTGATACATACTAATACTGAGTATAATTTATACGACGGGGACGGAAGCGGCAGGATTAGGCATGGGAGATGCAGTCTAGAGGTAAGTTCTAGGAGAATGCCGTAGACAGAGTCTGGCGGTTGTGGAGTGATGAACAAAGAGGCATGTTGGAGAAAGACATAGAGGGTCTTCGCTCTTTCCAGTTACCTCGCTTGTGCTCTCCTTCTCTCCTCGATACATTTCATCTCATATCATTCTTGCTACTTGCAACAGATCTCGCGTGTACGGGTAATACACAAATAATGACGCATGTATGGAACTCTCCCGATGCTTGAGATCGCAAAACATGAATGACAAAGCTCATAGTCACATGTTGTAAACGCGATCCATCGATGACGGAGAACCACACGTCGAAGACAAACTAGCAAACACAAATTGTAGTCGAGAACTTGAAGTTACTTTTTAAAAAACGAATAACTCACGGCATTTTGCATAACCGGGCGCACAAAGGTCAAACTGCTCAACCTCCTCAACACATGAGTATGCGAATAAAGTAAAACACTGCAACACGAACATTGTGATTGTCTCCTCCATCTTATGGGTAAGCGTAAGGGGCATCCGGAGTTGGGTTATCCTGCATCGGGGTGTTGGGGATCCGGATCCTGATACACCCAACGCATCTATTATAATGGAAGCGAAGATTCAAATCTTGATCACTACAATTCTTGATGATTCCACCGATATAACTATTTGACAATCAAAACGGAAAACGCAGATGCAACAAACATCAATATGGGTTTTAACGACAACACAGTCAAACAATGACAATTTAAATATGGGCGTGCTAATATTTCTGTAGGAGCTGTACCTCAACAACAAAAAAATATATTGATAATCTCCCAGACTGCTCCTCGGATATAATTAATTTTGAGTCTATTGAAGAACAAAGGTTACAGGTCATCGTCTTCCTCATCCTCGAGCCCGTCATCAATTCCAACATAGCGAATCTTCTGCGAGACGGCTTTGACATCAACAACGAATGGAGCAAATTCGCTGTTTGCCGCCATATGTCCGCGAGGACTGTACCTCGCGATTCCTTCATCAGCCCAGTGTTCGCCCCACGAGTTTTGTATGATCCAGTACGTTTCTCCCGAGAAGCGACAGAAATTCAGCTGCGCGCAGCGTTTGCGGTCATAGGAAGCTTCTTCGCACTGCCGTTCGCTGTCCTCTGCCACGTGAAGCCGGGTTCGACACCGTTCGTCGCCACGCTCGCCCCAACCAATGAGCAGCACAGCATGTTCCACGCGCTGCCACGCGTAGTGCTTCGGGTCGTCTTCCTCGTCCGTGCGCTCTCTAGCCAATGACAGCGTCTCGCGATCCTTGAACATCACTAGAGAAGTGTCGTGTTCGTCCGTTAGCGTTTTGCTTCCTGTCGTGCCACGGTGTAGAGCATCACTCTCTGCGTTATCGCTGCCATCTGCAGCGGTCACCGTGTGCTGCATATCTATCGCCAATGACAAAGGTCCGTTCTGGAAGAGCTCTCGCATCATCAGTTCTTCGCAGATACTGCTCAAACCACATGCGCCCACTGCGCCCCCGATGTACTGGAACGAAGTAACCTGGAACTGTCTGCGACAGGCGGGATGCGTTTGCTGCAGTTCGAGCCGTTTCGCGTCGTCCCCCTCTGCCCGCAGAACCAACCAGCAGAAATCGGTCACACCCGGAAACTCCGTGAGCCACAACGCTTCGAGCATAGGGTCCCCGCCGCCGCAACCTTGGTTGTAGTCCACAGCCTCGGTTTGCTGCTCCATAGCAAAACGCTGGAAAAACCGCCTGGTGCGACCTTCTCCGGCGTCATCCAGGAGCCACGCTTGCTGCTGTAGGTTGTCCTGATGCCGAGAAGAGGCACCGGCAAAGGGGTTCTTCGGACCACGCGCGGCCTCTGGAACCGCGTCCACACGACCTGCGATGGTAGCATGTTGCTCCAGCATGTGAGGAGTGAGCAGTTCGAAGTCGCCCTTGGTCTCCGGATACTTGATCCAGTAGCGAGCGGTCGCCATACCTGTCAAGCCTGCTGCAAAACAGCTCCCGCAGGATCCTTGATCGATCACGTCCGGAATGAAGCCGATCACTTCCTCCACCCGCGTATATTCATCATCGGGTTCGGCAACCTTAGTAGAGTGTGCTTTTGAACGTGTTGTTTTTCTCCTCACTTTCTTGCCGACAAAGCGCCAGTCGAAGTGCTTCAACGTGCGCCACATATCCTTCTGTAATGGAATTTTACGCCACGCAGGCTCTGCGTTGTTATCGGGCTTGAACTTTCCACTAGGAGGTGAAAAACTAGCAACTGTGGTCGCTACGGGTGCCGATCTTATCTGTTTATTCACGCCACCGCCTGCAATTTTACTGACAGCGCCATACCGATCGTACGAGAAAAATGTTGCCGCGTTGTGAGGCGTTTGTCCAGTCGCAGCGTCGACGTAAAGGTAGAAATTGGTATCAGGATTTGCAGCAAGGGTCTCCGGCATGGCCGATTCGACCGGCTCCGGATATTCGTCGATCAAGTCATCTATCGTGAGGTCGTACAAGTGCATATGGTTGCGCTCCGCAAACTGTGTTAGTTCGATTTTGCGCTGCATCCGCCTCGCCTCCTGCTTGTCGTTCACGTCGTGGAAACCGCTAAGGTACTTGCGCTTGATCTGAGCCAGACGTTTCGCGTGCTCCTCCTTAGTTACCGATCCAATCATCACCGCATCGCGTTTACGAATCTGTCGACCCTGTCCACTAATGCCACTGTCTTGTTCAGACTCTTGGGCAGTCCCAGGAGCATCATCGCCAGTGATATCTCCTAGGTCCATGCCGCGCGCTGCATCGAAGCTTGTTCTTAAAGCCCCAGCTCTTGTTCCTGCGGGTAAGCCTGCGCTACTAGCGTTGTCTTCATTGCCAGCGAAAGCGATGATTCCCGCTGACCGCGCCGCCCACGCCAGTAACCAGATGAAAAGAGCTACCACAACAGCAACTCCAATTGACTGCGCGAGGAGAAGTGTGAATGAAGATGCTCGGTCGTCCTTTTTGCTTTTAGGTCTTCCATTTTCGTCTAAATCGTCATCGTCGTCCGAAAAATCGCCCAAATCTGCGGCCCCTTGAAGTTCGACTGAACGTGGGGCCCTTCTTCCAAAGGCAAAGACGCCGTCGCTGATATAGTCAATGTCGCCTACCCTGTTTTCTGATACAATTTTGAAGTCACCGTCTAGGATAATACTGCCGTCTCCGTTGACCTCTATTTGCTTCTCCCGGCTCCCCAGGGGCGCTGGATTCTTCGATGTGCGTTTGTTCCCCCTTCTCGCTCCAAACTTGTTCTTTTCTATGTCGTCGATAGAACTCGAATCCGAAATGGAGGAAACTTTACTGCTTGGTCGCGCTCTAAGATCAGGACTTAGTATTTCACGCTTTCGTCCGCGCTCAGATTCGCCTGCTTTGCCGGGGGATGTCAGTTCTCCTCGCCTGCGCCCGCTACTTCTACCCTCTCCACCGCTGCCGGACGACGATTTCCTGCTGTCTTTACTTTTGCAACAAACCTTGTGTTTACACGCAACGAGCTTCGCTTGCGCATAAGACACAAGGCGTGCCAGCTTCGATTTCGGATGCCAGCGCGCGTAGAAAATCGCGAATAACACAAGAATGACAGCCGGTGGCATGATAACGAGCACGAAAAAAACAAGGAATAAACCTGCGGTCCTTGAATACCTCCTTTCTCGGAAGCGGTTCGGCCTAGTACTTCCGCCTAAGCCAGCTGCCTTTACCGTGTTTGTGGACACGAAGAACCACTTGTTTTCGGCTGGGCTTGGTGACGCGCCGTTGTCGAACAAGTCGTCAAAAAGTTCATGCGCTGCTCGTCGCGGTGGACACCGATTCACGGATCCTCCCGATGTAGGCAAGCAGTCCCGCCATGCAGTGAGGTCAAACCCTGATACCCCGCCTGACGCGGCTCCTCCGCCACCCCACCTAGCATTACCAGCAAGGTCTGCGGCGCCAGTGCCGGAAAGGGCCCCACGACGCAAATCTCGCGACTTGGCAGCTCCATTTCTCTTCACTACTTCGCCGACAGCAACCAAGTCGCCTTCTCCGGCCTTCTCCATGTTTGCGAAGCAAAACCGAGCGGCGTCTCCTCCGACGACGTCACGCCGTGATTGTGCTAGAGCTTTCTCCTTTTCTGCACATTGCGGCGACGTTATCTCCGCCCACGTGCGCACGCGGCGGCCGTAGTAGCAAAGTTCGTTGTCAATCAAGTTATGTCGCCGTGATAGCGGGTCTTCTAGCTTGGCCTTGTAGGAGCCAACAACCGTTCGCGAGCAGTCGGCGTAGTGGTGCATCACACGGAAATCACTCTCATCCACTTTGTGCCCAATTGGCACTGTGAACTTGCTCGGAGCCCACATCGTATGCGTGCGCAGAACTCCACTTGATGTTGATACCTGGGAGGCACCAGAAGGTGCTGTCTCACCAGAATGAAGTGCTTTCTGCTTCATGTCTTCGAAGAACACGAATTTCAGTAGAGCGCCCATGTCGTAGACCATACTGTAGGCGCCGCGGACTCCAGGGACCAGATCTGCAGGGAGCTCCTGGCTGTGAAATCCATGCGGCTTTTTCGTATGGCCGCTTCCCTTATCGACCATCTGCGCCGAAAAGTCTTCCCGTTCGAGGATTTCGAGTTCCGGATCTTCGTACAGATTTCCTTCCTTCAGAAGCATCGTCAGTTTGCCTATGGGCTGAAACCTTTCGGTAAGGAAGTATTTACCCTTTTCTCTGTGCAGAACGTCCGAAGGAATTATTTTGGTTGTTGACGATCCGTATGCAGCGTTTCCACCATCGTTACTGTCCCGCAGAATGGTACGGTCCACCCGGTAGTCATATTGATATTCCAGTAGCTGGCTGCTTCTGGGATCATCCTCGTTTACTTCTACGACCACCTCTCCCGGCGTAAGTTCGATCCAGCCATCTGGATTTCCAGGTATCGTCTGACCGCATCGTCGATCAAAATTGACGCCATCGAAATTTTTGCCAGCTGGTTGCAGACGCCCAAAAACGAACTCCCACACGCCGGGAACTTCAGAATAATCACAATGCACGGGCAAGTCAGCCAACACGAAAAGTGAAAGTCCTGCTCCAGCGATAAGGCGGAGGAGGAGCCCCCCGACAAAACCTTGCCACCACCGCATTGTCGCGCTTTCGCCGCAGGCTCTTGCTCCTCGATACTAACGTAACGTCATCACGACTCAGTTGAAGACAGGTCGTGGTGCCTTCATCTTATTTTCTTGTGTCAACATGCAAAGAATGAATAGAAATGAAAATCAGCCACATGGACATGACACAGAAAGGAAGTGGACAAGGAGAAGGTGAGCACACCGACACCTGTCGCGCTTCTTCTAGAAAATGATAAACGACCAAAAAAAGCGACTTCTTCCACGAAGCAGTTGCTTACGTGAACCTCAACTTTAAGACTGCATCTATGCCTGCTGCTTATTCAACGATCTGCTTCGATGACCATATTATTACCACGGCTCTCATCAACGCACTTTTCAGTTGATATCATCTTCTGCAAGTACATCTGACGCTTCCTCGACTGTTAATACTGCGCTCACAACAACATTTTCTTAATAGGCGTATATCATGCTCATGACGCAGGACAACATTCTGGGCAAAATACTGTCGATAATTGACAATTTTGTAATGTTGTTCAATTTAACAAGGAGGAGGACCACAATAGAAATTTAAAGTTACCAGCAGTGTTGCACATAGACGATCCTTGTTCCAATCTGATGCACATCGTGTTCTTCTTTGAGGGGATCAACACGGCGAAGCAATAACAAAGACAAGATCGAGGTCATTTCTTCCCGTTTCATATTCGTGATCGACACCAGCAATATTCTTCGGTCATGTTTTGCAAACTGCAGATTGATCGTCGAAGTGTCTGGTGCATTACTACTTTTACTTATCAACACATACACATGCTGGTCTGTCCACGTTCTCTTATTTGGACCTCCATCTACGGGTGCGCGCGTGGGTCCCTGCGCCCAGCAATTCCCATTTTAGTTATGAAGAGCAGTCAGTTGTAACAATTAACATTCATCACAAAAACAAAGAACCAAGGTACTGGAGACTGGTGATGTCGTCTGACAACAAGAGTAGCATCATGAGAACATCTGGTACTACTACAAGGCATTGTGTCTCTCTTGTTCCCTTTTCTGCTTTACTAGAGAATACACCACCCACGAGAAGCAAAGTGTCCAATCAACCAAGAATGCTACGCCCACCCACAAGGATGCTGTACTCTTTCCGTTGGAGAAGATGCCCCCCCTATCGCTAGCTGCAGGAGAATCAGAAGCCACAAGGTGAGGAGCAGGACTAGTGCCAACAAGTGACACCTCGTTATTTTCCGCTGCGTGTTCGAGCTCAAGTCATCCCATTCGGACGCCCCGACTTGAAATTTCGCATAGCAGAACTCTGCCAATAGCACGAAAGCAGTGTGAACCACTACCATCTTTGTGCAGTTGAACCTGAAGAATATTCTGCTGGCTCAAGAAGATCACCGTTTTCCTATTCAGCGTGTCTGATTGGTCTTGGTGTTTGTCATCGACATCGTGAACATCAACAAGGAAATTCCAGTTACTAGTTTCTCCAGGAGCGCAAGCCAACTATGTGCTTGCTCAGAGTGCTTGAGTCAGACGACAATCGTGCATCCATCTCTCTAGTCGGTCCTAGGCCCTCGAGAACAACAACTAGACTGCATCCACGCATGCCGCACTTCAATCTCGGGTGACACAAAGATGGTCTAGAACCTACTCTTATCATTCGGCGCCTGCTCCTTCGGCTGGCGGTGCAAATCACGCGCGATGATCTTTTTCGAGTCGTCGGCTTCTCAAAGCGCCGCCATGAATCCACGTCCCTGCCGTTTCGTGCTGGTGTACACCGCGATGTTGCGAGTCTCGGCTTCAGGTTCAGTGGAGGCACACAAGGCAAGAATAATAAGTGCTGCTTCGCACCGGTGGTGGAATACATTACCAATCAATCATGCTTCGCATCTACGTGACCAGCATCTTTGTTGGTTCCGCGCTGTTCATGTCACCTTGCGAAGCCGCGGAAAACGCCAGAAATCTAAGTTGTTGTCGCGGCACGAACGGCGTCGGCAGCAGCAACTGCCCTTCATTTAGGCCTCTTTGTGCTTCTGCTTTCACTTCATCAGGAAAGAAGGGAGAGGCTTCGGGAGCAACTTGCGTTTTCATTTCCTCCGCTGCGATATTTTCCGAACTCGAGGAGGACGAACTTGCGAGGACCGCGTCGACTGCTTCGTCGTCGGGGATCTGCAGCTTCGGTCTTGGCGCCTTGGACCGAGTCTGAGGACCCTCAGCTTTAATATATGAAAACAAAGTCCTTTGCGCTAATTTTGCTTCAGCCGCCTTGGCGGCCTCCGCAACAGCGCGCGCTGTTTCAACGGGACTAGGCGGGGGGGCTGATTTCCACCTGAACAAAGTCGAGTTGATGAGTGACTAGTTTTTCGGAACAGCATGAGCAACATCACGCAGTCGAAGTAAATAGGTTAGCAAGAAAAACAAGGTTGACAGGCGGCTACTTTTCAAATGACCTGCAACGAAATCAGCATCAGGCAAAGCAACACGATAAAAAAAACGCTAAGTTGTACTTGAGATCACACTCTTTCTGCAAAATCTGCAATTTCAGGCTTCCTTCTTCGGGAAAATTGGTCGGATCCAGGGGTTGGATACAATTCGGGTTATTTCGAATCTCCGCAGGTGGGAAGCAGAAAGCCTTCGCTTTTGAAATCGTAGAGAAAAAAGTCTCGTATGCCAACCACGGTTGATCTCCCTTGGTTGGGTACGATTCGAGAAAGTCCTTTCCGGTCGACGGTTTCCACTTGTAAGGACACATACCCACTATTGGCAGAGTCTGGTGACTCCCGGATCCCGCGCAAGGCCATTTCACGTCGCATTTGGTCGCAAATTGCTGCATTTTATTGGACATCAGGTTGCTCCAGTCCTCGGCAACTTTGACCATATTCTTCCGCGCTTGCGCCCAATGCATCCCCAACCCGTCCAGCGCTGGAATGGGCATTGTCCACGGCTCTGATAGTCTCTGTTGCTGTGACAACAACGCAGCTGCGGTGGATGAAGCAAAATTAGCACCGGTCTGTTTGTTTTTACCGCTGGTGCTCGAAGCTTCTGCACCCCCTGCTTCCGCATCCCCCTGTTCATCTATCGAAGAGAGCCGCTTCTTTCCTGCCTTGAAGTACTCCGCGTAGACCGGAGTAACAAAGGTTTCAACCCGGCGGCACGGACCTTTATAGTCGTGGCCTGCGAAGCAGTATCCTTGCGAATACTCCCACCCAATTGGACAGCGCGAGTCTGGAACCTCAATTTGCATGCAATTTTTTTGCAACTTGGGCAATTCCGCAGGTAGAAGGTATCGCACCGCGCGTGGTCCTTCGTACAGCTGCTGCAGGGCTGCCGTCTGGTAATACGGGAGTGCCATATTGAAGCTGGGACTGGGAATCCAAAAAAGGAAGCGAAGTGTCAAAAGATTTTCTTTTTCTTCGCCTACTGTCCTAATTAGTGATAAATATTCCCTTTGTTTTGAAAATGGTCGTGGTTATGGTAGAACTTCTAGTTATACGACTTACTACGTCGAGAGCGACACAGTATGAACATCACAACATGAACATTTTTTAGGAAGTAAGGACGAGATGAAAAGTAGAAACGATAAACGAGACAAATCAACATCAAGAGGCATGATAACAATCACGAGCAGTCGCGGGGAGCACGTCGATGAGTAGTCGCTCGATTACGGCGATACATAACTAACGAAGCTCAAAGGCTATCATCACACACCTAGCTAAAGCTACTAAAATCGAGTTTTTGCAGTACCAGTTATACATGTACTTCTCTAAAATCTAGTAGAAAACCAATGTCGAAACGACAAAAACACCAAACTGAAATACCAAAACGTCGAGAAGAGTTCTCTCGCTGCAGTTCAGTTTGTTCAAGAAGTTGGCGCCAACCGAAGGCATGGTAAGAGGGTCTAGCTCAGGCATAGGACGCAAGAAACTAGTTCGTACTCGAAAAAACGAAGCAGCAGCGAAATCTAAGCTTTTTCGACACGACCAGCCGCAAGAAAGAGTGGGCCTTTGAAAACACACAGCTTGAATCTCAAGTTCGCAAAAACCCAGCAGCAGTTCTCCTTTACGAATGCTCATCCACCACCAGTTTCGTCCTCGTCAACAGGAAGCACCCGCACAGTGTAAAGAACGTTGGCGGCGCGAGAGCAAAGACGGTCCAAATGAAAACGCCAGCAACGTTTTCTCGTCGCACGTCAGAAACTCCCGCTCCAGAGAGGGCAAGGGCGCCTGAAAAACCCCTCTGTACTCCTGAACCGCCCAGAAAACTTCCAAGGCCGTAGAAAATGTCGGTCGTCATCGCGAAAAGTCCTTCTGCCAGCCGCAAGTCGCGGTCGGGAACGGGCAATCCGCAAGCGTGAAAGAATAAACAAAAGAGCCGTATCGAGATTCCGCCTACTTACTTAAATGGCACCGTCTAACTAAGTATTCTTGAAATAGCCCTGCAGCACCTGAGATGCTACAACGTGTCTCCTGTGCGTCTCCTGGTACTCCTAGCCTGATCATAAAGCACTCCTAAGCCACGCAGGATAGATAATGCGCAGAACAACAGAACCGAAAAAACTCCGAATATCAGAAAGAAGAGAAGAATGTGCGTCAAGTCTGATCCGGCGAAGAGATTTTCTTCCCGCTGGACGCGCGTCTGCTCCACTCTAGTGCTTTTCCCGCTGTTTCGAAGAAAGACACCCACCGACCACGCGCAAAATGCTCCGGAGACCGCCAGAGCACCGGAAACACGCAAGAGCAGTTCGAGACAGCGTTTCTTCCCGCGTGCTCCTTGTATGAAACCAAAATCTCTTATCATTATCGCACTTTTCTACTTAGGAAACTTGATAAGGATAACAGATTTTCGTTTCATACCTTGTAACTCATTCTTCCCGGTTAGCCGGTTTCCAAAAAAAGTTGAACCCACGTACCCACCACCCAAACTCGCGGTTAAAACCAGGACAAAATAGTAAATCGCCAGAAACTGGAAGCTTCCGCCTTCCTCCTTATATATTGTTTCATGGGATAAGCCTTCATGGGATAAGCCTTCTTCCTTATATAATGAAAGATGGTTCTGCTCTTTCAATTCTTATAGTCAGAAACCCGCCAGCATCGTCCCATTACTTTGTTGAAAGTACGAAAGACTAGTAATTGTATACATTCATAAGTATAAATAAATTTTCCTTTTACGACGTCAAGAGGAAGAACATGGTTTCTACGGATAGAAAAAGCGACTTACATCCTTACCTCCTTGCCTGAGATTCCATTTTGGTCATGTGCGCTTTCCGACGATGCCGAGCTAGGCGTGGCGTTCGAGAACGCGGCAACGTCTCTATCCTCCGCAAAAATCTCTCGTAGTGGTCCCAAAAAGAGTTCCTGCAAAAAAACGAAGGTCCAAGTCTGCCACACTCCAACAGTGATGAAGCTTACAGAGACTAGGACAAGCGCTTGAGAGAAATCCCGGTTACAAAATAACAGCAATCCCGTAACGCAGGTTCTGCGAAGCTCGTCGTAGATCGAAGATCCAGTGGCGGTGCTGTCTTGAGCAGGAGTTCGAGTGGGAGCTGCACATTGGGGGGTAGTGAGACCCCGACATGATGAATCACCAACATTCGAGGCGCATTCTTCCTCCACAACCGGCGACAATTTTTCCACCTTTTTGCCCAGTGGTGCTTCATGTTGTTCATGCGTTCGCGTTGCCACTTCCTCAGCCACTGCATATCTCTCTTCAGCACCTACGACAGAGTCGTGGTCAAAGGCATTTCCTCTTTCATCTTGTTCCAGTTTGTTATGTGGTTGCTTCATGATTTGTTTCTCTTTCTTCTCGAATTTTCGCTTCTTATTCAAGTATGGGACGTCCAGCACCTGTCGCGGCAGGCGCGCCAAGAGCGTCCCCAGCGTCGCCCACTGAACAGCTTGAGCTACAAGCGTCCAGCGCCAGCTCATCCCCAGTTGCGTGCATGTCGTTCCGAATAGGGAGCCAACGGCGGACGCCGTGTGCAGTGGTGCCGCCATCGCCCACGAGACCCAGCTGACGACGGCCGGACCCCGCGGAGCAAAATCAGCCGTCCAGATGAAGACGAAAATGAGTGGAAAACTCGCGCCGAAGCCCATCAGCAGTCGCCCGATGAGGAATACAGGCCACTGAATCGCTAAGCTGCAGAGAATCGTGCCGAAAGTCCCCACGGCGCACGCGAGCACGCAGGAGCGCTGTTGCGACATTGCCTCCAGCATGTACGCTGCTAGGACAACGTACGCAATGACAGCCGCGTAGAAATAGCACATGTTGATTGCACCGTACAAAGACGGGACCAGCGACAGTCCATCGTCAATATCGGAGGACCCGTGGTCGAAGCCGAAGTAGTTCCTATCATCTGAGGCCAGCGTTGGGATGGCAACTGCAAGCGCACCGAGCTCCCAATTGCACAGGAAGAGGTTCCAGAGCAAAAGCCGGTACGTGTACCGCACACGCCAGAGCGGCTGTTGATCACGCGGATGCTCGCCATCTTCTTCTTCTGTGTCGGTGTTCTTGAGATTTTGCTGAACAATCGTAGCTCTCTTCACAACCTCCTCCATGATCCCGTCACCCCCTGCGCTTGACGCTATCGTGCTTGCCGCCGAGTTCGATTTCATCATACAGGTGAGCGACGTGACAGAAGCACTTTTTACGTACTCACTCAAATGATCGCAGGCTGCCGTTTTCTGTTCGTTTTCGCGATGGCTCTGTCGCCATCATCCGTGTTATTTCGTCAGGATGGCGTCATGTATCTACTTATATGTTATCTATCAGTCATTGCTGGAACTCAGAGTCATCTGTATTGGACAAAGCTTTGCTTTGGGTTTGAAGGTGCGAAGGCAAAGCGAAACTGCTGGCCAATCCTAGTATGCTCGCGTGCGATGCGGCAATTTATTCTCTAGTTGTACGACATCAAGCTTAGCTTTTGTTTGGAAGACATATCTATATATATATGCGCCACAGCTTTTGCAATCTATATTCTCCTTCATTGCGACGAACATCTTTGACTTTGTCGCTTTCCAACTTTTGGTTTTTCTATCCATTCACTTCAACTACCGTCCGCTCGACCACTAACTCATTAGGGAAAACAAATAGACACGCAAACGCAATACTTTTTTGTGTCTCTGCAGCTACTTCTCGCCTCAGCCTCGTCCAATGCCGGAATTGGAGCGCGTGTTGTCCGTCCCCCTGTTGGCGTTGGGCTTGATCAGAAAAAGGATTTCTACTACGAAATAAAACTACGTGTCAGTTCTGCTTCTGTATAATGGGTATATTTTTTTTCTGGAGGAAAAAACATAAACCTGCATCCGAATTCTGTATCATCGATGGTCAGATGTGGAAAAAATGAGCACGACTTATAGAATTGTGATAGAAAGATTATGTCTGAAGGTCTTCAACAATCAACATGCACATTCTGGATCTTTTTATTACTTTTTACCCCAAGCAGTTGTAGACCTTGTCTTCTTTTTTCTGTACAACTTAATGCATGAAGGGATGGACCTAGGTTAGAAGAAGAGGATGAGGAAAAGCCAGCCGGTTGTTTTATTTAGTGCTTTGAGCGTCGCTGGACCTAAGCCTTCGCCTTTTTACAGGCAGAAGCCAATCAAGATCTGCAGCACACCTCTTAGCTTAAGGGGAAACCTTAAAAGCGTCCTGCTATGGGAAGAGGTTACTCAGTTAATTTCTCAGACAACTTACGTCAACTACTTCATTATTATCTGTACAATTTACCCCTCCAAAAAGCATGTAACCACCAGCATATCGCTAGTTAAGAAAACCTGAGATTACGACCCTATGCATCGACAGCACTTCTTACTGTCCCTCAAGGATCTTAAGGGCTTCTTGGAGGGACTCGATCTCCTGCTGACGCTTCTCAACGCGGTCCTCGTAGCTGGAGGCGTTCACACAGGAAGGCTTCAAGGATTCCTCATACTCCTTCATGGCCTGGTTCAACAGCTCGGTCTCCATTTGCAGGTCCTCCTTTTCAGCCTGTTTGCGAGACTCCTGGCTCTGGATCGTTGACTTGTTGTGCTTCACGTTTTGCGAAAGATGAATGTGGGAAGCAGAAGGATGGGGCTCGTGCAGTCGTAGTAGAGGTGCCGATCGATCTTGTGAACGCCTTAATGCAAATTTCCTAGGGGCTTGTTGTGTTCCAAATTTTTTGATTTTTGGAATTGCAGGATTTCGTGGAATGTAAATATTTATAACTAAAATTATTTATGAGCTACATCGTTCTATCTAATAGTAGTATTTACAAGGTACGCAACTTTTCTCAAATCCTTCAAAGTCTTCCTTAAGGAAATTGATTTCTTCAGAGGATCGATTTCTATTACAAAAAGTTATTTTTATAGCTTTTGTTTCCTTAAGGAACAAAAATGCCGCTTAACTAGGGATGTCATAAGCTTAGGCTAGTAATAGACTCTCCCCTCAGGGCCAGCGCCACCTCGTGAGGGGCCTTAGGCTTAGCCTGCTAGCTTAGCCATGGCCAGCTTGGTAGCTGCTTAGCCCTAGCTAGCTGGCTTGCTTCCTTACCCTTTGCCCGTAGCTACCTGGCACTGGCTAGGTTAGCCGTAGCGAGCCTCGCCTGCTAGCTGCTTAGCCATAACTAGCCTGCTAGCTGCTTAGCCATAGCTTTAGCTAGCTAGCTAGCTAGGTAGCTACTTGGCCATAGCTATAGAGCTCTCTGCTTAGCCATAGCTAGCCTGCTGGCTGCTTAGGGATAGCTAGCTTGCTAGCTGCTGCGCCATAGCTAACGAGCTTCCTAGGTAGCTGCTCGGCCCTACTTAGCATTAGCTAGCAAGCTAGCTACTTGGCCATGATAGCTTGCCTGCTGGCTCCTTCCCTTGGCCATAGCTAGCTTGCTACTAGCTGACTAGCCATGCCTAGCTTGGTAGCTGCTTCCTTTGCGCGACCTAGCTCAGCAGCTGCTTTCTTAGCCATAGCCAGCTACCTAGCTCGCTAGCTTGGCCATGGCCACCTTGCTAGCTTAGCCCGGCAGCCAGGGCCAACCTCTTAGCCTAATCTTGGCCAGCATGCTTGCTAGCTTTGCCATGGCCACTCCAGCTCGCTAGCTGAGCCAAAACCAGCTTGCTACCTTATCGATCCTTAGCCACGAGACAGCGACAGCCCGCCCGCTTGTTTAGCCATGAGGAGCGTCCACGATAGTCCATGCTGAACCAACCGCGCGGCGCTAGCTTGGTGACTTAGGGGCTTGCGTCGTAGTCTTATCTTTCTAGTTGCTAACCTATGCCCAGCGCAGCGGGCCCTTGATGGGTCCGCTTTCTGGGCATGTACTTCTAGTACAAGTACACATGCTAGTACACTACAAGAGCCAGTCGTATTTTGCAACAGCGATAGCAGACTTGAGGTCTGTCAGCGTCTTGTTGTGCTCTTCGATGGCGGCAGCCTCATCGCGCTTGCGCTCCGCGGTCTGCTTCTCGGTGTCTTCGCCGATGACCTCCAACATAGCGACAATGCTTCCGAAGCCGCCGACATACCTGATAGACAGCTCGCTTCTTCTTGAGGATGCAGTGCGATGAACTAGAAAACAGTATTACCCTGCAGTACATATGCAAACAGAACGTGCTTTACGGTACAGTCTTGAGGACCTTGACAACTACATAATTCCAAATGATCCAAATTCCGACAGAATTACTCATCATCCAATGCTGCCGGTGCCTGCTTGTTCGTCTTCACGAAAGTTGAGGCTTGCAGCAGCGCCACGCCCTTCATGTTAAACGATTCCATGATTTGAATGGCGTACTCGACAGCGTCCATCACCTCCTTTGCGTCCTTTACTGCTTCATCGAAGACTTTCTTCTCCTCAACCCGGTCAGCCTGCAGAGTCGCAACTTGCGCAGTCTGTTCCGTGATTTGGGCGGCAAGCTCCTTGTTTTCGGCCGTTCGCGATTCGACATCCGCCGACACTGCCTCGATCAGAGACTTGTGGCCATCGACCTTGGCAGAGCGCTCCTCTCGCAAGGCCTTGTTCTTAGCCAATTCGGAGTCGCACCAAGCCTTGTGGGTTTGCTCCTCGGAAGCCTCCGATTCCAAACGTGCGATTAAACCTGAGGAAGCAAGGAGACCGAGACTGGCGAGGACATGATAAATTTAAAAATTATCTTTCGCTTTTCACAAAACGAAGCTCGGTGTCGGTTTAATCGGTTTCAGGAGATGAATGCTTCTGAAATCAGCTAGGAAAATCTCCTAGAATCTGCCCGATAGTAGATGAAATGCATTTAGTGCAGTACCTTGGATCAGCTTGAGCACTTTGTCGAAGGGTGAGTCCTTGGCTTCCGTGCGGGCTTCCAACTGAGCCAAAAGGCGGCTACCGAGCTTTCCAGCTTGACTTTGGAGGAACATTTGCATCTTGCGCAGACGTTGCTGGTTCACATCTCCGGAAGCGGTCTCCGCCGGCGAAGTCGAGGTCAGGTAGGAAGCAACCGCATCAGCCATCTTGTTTCCGATTATCGGGGAAGCACGACTCTTCTTGGTGGAGAGAACTTGCAACAAGGACTTGACGGTCTGTTCTTAGAGCAGTTCCTTCTGAGTTGTACCACTACTAGTTGCTTTGAAGATAAGCAAAATCATAAGCCCCGGTGGAACATTAGCTCCGACAAAGTCGCTCAAAACAAGCAGCGGCTTACCACGGTCGTGTAAGACAAGAAGCAGCAGCAGACAAAAAATCTTGTAAGTGGGAACGATATCACTATTTAAGTACTTATACATAGGGAAGTGGCTGTGGCACAGCGTGTCTCATAATTCTTGGCGGCAACCGCCTTCTTCACACCAGATGCGTTTCCAAGCTGCAGCAAAGCCTTGTTCTTGATGGCGTCCAAAGCTTCGACACATTGCGAAATGGCGTCCAGTTCCTCCTGCATGGCCTTGGCACGGCGCTCCGCGAGCTCTGCCTTTGCGTGGCACGTCTTGGTGGTGTCGGCCAACGACTTCTTCGTGCTCTTCAAGTCCTCAGCCGCGCCATCGCGGTCAGCTGCAGCCTGGGCGCTCTCTTGACCAGCCTTGGCGGACGCCTCCTCCTTGCGCTCAGCCTCGTTTGTGTCCGTCTCGATCATGTGCGTCAAGTCCATTCGCTGCTGGGTGTACCTGGTCGTCTTATTCTTTTTGTTCAGGACTTTACATGCTTTACTCGTCAGCGTTATCGCAGCTCTAAGATCAGTGTTGAGGGAGAGCCAGAGCCACATTACAAAGCTTCAGACTGTTTCGTCGCGAAAAGCAACCGTATCTCCTTTACAGGCTTAATCAGTACTACAAGTTGTAGGTGGGCGTGGGCCTAGGTCTAGGTGCGTCTTCTAGTATCATATGGGTAGGTACGCATGAATAGCATTCTGCTCAGCAGTCTCTGCGGCGTTCTTTTCGGACTGAAATTTATCCTCGAGTTGCTGCAACAGGCGAATCACATCCTTAAATGCTTTTCCCTGCTCGTATGCCACTCCGGGTTCTTGCTCGAGATCCACTTTCTCAACGGTCGACAAAAAAGAAGTCAAAACGTCGACCGGCTTTTTGGACATCTGAGAAGGTAATGGTAAATGCGGGTTATGAATCGACAGGGTTGTGGTGGAGTAAAATATTTTGCAGCTTGTAGTTCTGCTTCGTCGAGAGCAGTTTTTACTTCCATAAAACCTGCTGAGCGTTTGTCAGAGCGAATATTTTGCAACGACACCTCAAAAACTACAACGAGTTTGTTTAGAAAGCATCATAAAAAAATACCTTTCCACGCAGCAGCTGAGTCGCAGCCTCCTCCATTTGCAGAAGCGCTGTGGCAGGAATAGAGGTTACTTTGCTTTGCATGGTGAGAATAGCGCGATCTATAGCATCCAAGCTTTCAGCATAATCCTGAATCGTCGCTTTGGCTTCGGCCGCCTCTTTTTCGCGGACAGCCGTGATATCCGCCAGTTCCTTCTGGTTGCTCGTTACTTCGGCGCGCAATTCCATCGCTTCTTCGGCGAATGTCTGGCAGATGAAAGAACTGTGCGTTGCGCTTGAGCCACTTGGTCAAATAAATTCCTGGTGGACGACAAAATGTAAGTAGACTTCGTAGTTTTGTTTTTTTGTTCTCTTAGTTTTTGTTTACAGTATAAACCATCTTGTCCTCTATCATAATCTGTTTTGCCGCTTCCGATTCCGAACGAGCGCCGTACTTATCGACTTTTTCATCGAGTTCCTCTATTTCCCTCTCCAAGTTTGCCTTCTCGCCAGTGCACCACTGAGCGTATGCTGTCGCCACAACGTCGTCCTCGTGCATCACCTTTTTCGTCTCCTGTTGCTTTGCACCCAGAAGTTCGATCACCTTGAACAGCCCTGTTTGCTGCGCCATGCTGCTCGTACTGGCCAGCAATACGGCTCCAGCCGTCTTGTTCATCTTGCGAGACAGCACCATCTTCGATACAGCGATTTGATGTTCTTCGTACAGCGATTGGAGCACCAGCACTCAATGGATTTTCGAAAAATCAAGGGACAGAGTTGGTACGAGACGAGGAGCACACAGGTTCTGACGCGTTCTTGTAAGAGGTACCAACGACGCTTTCACACCCAAGAGGAGACAGACCAGAAGCAAGAGGCTTAGCGTTCGCCGACAAAGTGACAAGCTGCTGCTTTCTTGTTGTGAGACGAAAAGTTGCACTATCAAGTCGAACGTCGAATACGCTCCAGCTTTTGAGATACTAGAGTCTGGTATCTTCAAGATCCACTCCTAAAAGTTCTTCTAAGTGATGACTTGCAGCAACAGCAATCAATGAAGAGACTGAAGATCACACTCTTTACACATAATTCAGGGAGTTTGGAATTGGATTTGGAGACTTCAGAAAATTTTTTTTTGTAATACCAGAAAGATTGAAAGAATCTCCTGACCTTTATCCAGTTCGCAAACCGGCAGCAGGCGAGGAAAGTTAACCCCACTTGGGGCGCAATGCGTTTCACCAGCGACAGACAAGTGGAAGACTAAAAAAATCCAAAGGGAGTAAAAACAACGAAAGAAAAGAAATTTAACACCCAGCTACTTAATAATGGAGCGTTGACAGAGCCAACACCTTGCTACATCCTCATTGGTTACTCAGCATGTTGAATGGTGCTCTCAAGTATTTCTTCTGGCACCAGCAGGTGCAGGCGCCTATCTTCATCAACATTGAAGGCTTCCTCTGAACCTGAAGCACTACCTGTGCGAAGAGAACACAGCGAAGCTCACACTTGACGTGTTCTGTCCCAGCTAATTTTTGACACAGTTACCACCACGCAACATTTTGTTTCATCTACCTTCTATCAGTGAAGATGTGGTCAGCGTCTGTCCTCGCGAAATTCAAAGCGTGAAATAATATGGGAGGCGCTCGAGTAGAGTCCGATCAAGTGCTGCAACCAAGACTTAGGTCTCTTGAAACTAAAACCTGAAGCACTAGTTTTCCACACTTCTTCGCCTACTACCCTTGACTACAACTACTCATGACAGATTATATATTATGTCGATTTTGTTCTGAAATCCCTTGCCGCGTCGACAATACTTCTCAAACAATCGTCAGGCATGCTGCATTGAGAGAATTTTTCATAAAACCATTGGAAAAAATCCTACGTGTATTCTCCGACTTTTTGTTTGTGCTTCTCCAGTACTTCCCCTTCTTTTCGAAAAATCGTGGCGATGAGGTTTCGCGAGTTGCGAAAGATCAAGCCAAAACGTTCTCGGAGGGACATCGGATACGGCCCCTCGTGCACGTCTTGTGCTTTGAAGTCTTCTTCGGACACCATGAGCAAGGCTGGAAGCGTGCGCAATCCATTACCTCCATTCTCCGCGAAAAGTGGATAGGCGGTTTCGAGTTGCTGAACCTTCGAAAGTGGCAGCTTCGTATCAAAGATGCTCTTGATCTTATCTTCACCTGGGTGAAGTTTCTCCAGACGAGATTTAGAGTACATTTCGCGGATATCGAGATGCCTCCAGACTTGCCCGGTGTTGTTAAGAAACCTGAAACGCTCTGTTATCGGTTTCGTTTGGAATTCTGCATCGATTTCAAAAACGACTCCACCAAGCCCATCGGATCTTCGCGAGCGCGACTGTTTCTTCATCTGAAACAAGTGGAAGAATTGCATCAGCCAATGCATCGAGACGATGGTGTGGGTATTCGGCACGTAGAACTTTACTGCAGCCTTTGCCAATTTGCGGACCAAGATGTAAGCCTCCTAGGTGATCTCGTTCCAACTCTTCACGTATTCGCGACTCGTCAAAGTATTCGTGAACGCTTTCAAGTCTTTCACCTGCATGCAGAGCGCCAAAGTTCTCTCCACTGAAGCTGCACCGCTCTGACCCAGATTCTCGTGATTTCTGTATTTGATTTCGAGACATGGTATAGGTGCGGTGCTCTTCTCCTCAATTACATGGATTGCGGGAGTGCGGAGAGCACCGGTCGTCTCCCAATGTTCGATTAATACAGGGAGCACACCATCTCGCAAAAAGTCTGAATCTGGACTGGCGTAGGCATTTGCAAACTGCTCTCGAACTCGATGCTGCTTCTGCAGCTCCTCCAATTTATCAGGGCGCAACATGAGTCCAACATCGAGATCACTCTTTTCGGGTGCGACCCCGAAAAAGAAACTTCTGCCGTAAGGATAATATAACGCACCTTCCAGAATTTCCCCGCGTTTCGCGCCTGAGAGCCAAGAAGAAGTTGTTGCTGTGGTAGAAGAAGACGCAGCAGCATGATTCAGAAGGGGCGCGACAATGTGCTCGCGCGCAAACTGGACTACATTCCAAGCTTCTTCCTCGGTGATCAGCTTGTCCTCTTCTTCGGATTCTGACACTGCCACTGGCGGAAAATGATTTAGAGTTTGCTGTTGTTAAAACATAACATACTGCTGCTGCTGAAGCATCATCTGTTAAGGGTCGAAGAACGGCCAATCATGTCCCTGACCCTGATCCCCATGAAGCACCGGCCCATACTGCGGATCGAACGGCCCCATTTACTGCGGTCCATCAAAATAGTGTTGCGCTTGATCCAGCTGCAGCTCCTATCCCTTTTTGGTGTTGAAGGCCACGTTGTCCAGGAGTAGCAGGCTGCCTCGTCTGGCGCGGCTGACCTCCGGCGCGCGGTGCATCACCTTGATCCCTGCCGCGGTGCATTAACACGGCGTCGGCAACACCTGCTCCCGCTCCCAAGACGAGGATAAATCGTCGCGGGAATGATGTGACTTTTGCGAAAGAAATCATTTTTCAGAATCTTAATCTTCTACTGAAGATGTCTCTTGTAATTTTACGTCATGTCATGGCGCCTCCGCCTCTTGTAAAGCAATATAAGTCTTTGTGTGAGGCCAGTCAGTTAGGTAGTACCTCCAAAGGAGAGCTACAAAACCGAGTAATAAAGAATAAGGATATGCAACCACAGATCTTCATCTTCTTGTCTCTCTGCTGTCGCTAATAATAATACCTACCCCAACAAAGAAACAAACAGTGAATATGTATGTATGTATGTAAGGAGACTAGAAACACGCCGGGCCTTACATATGAAGATGCGGCAAAGCAAGCAGCCCAGTGCGACGAAGGGGTCTTATACATTTGCTTTTGCGGCGCTTCAGTGGGCCCGTGTTGAGTCACCAGGGGAACTTAAGGCCGGGTAGGGGCCACGCAGTCACGCGCGCGCGTGTTCCAGAGGGCGGAAAAGAAGAACTCTAGCGCAGAGCCGGCGGCAGGTGTCCACTGAGGTGTGCAACAGCAACAGTGACCGTGCCGCCTTGGACACCTCAACCCAGCTGCCGGAGCGGAGCGAACGGAGCCCAAAGTGTAATGTGGTGGTGGTCGTTGGTGTGGTGGTGTTGGTCGTCTCCAAGCCGGGGCGCCGCGTCAAGGCCTCACCACAAGCCCCGGCAAACAATGAATATATACGAAATAAGGGAGGGCTAGCTTATATTTTTACTGAGCAGGTGTTCTGTCTGTTCTAGTTCTGTCTCCGACTGTTTAGTATCAGGGTACAAGAAATACACAACTGAAAAGCGATGAAGTGCCTACACGTATTCTTTCGATGGATTGATGTAGATGTCCAGAAATCAAATGAATGGGATGCATGAAAAATGTATGTATGTGTGTATGTATGTATAGAAGGAGTTCGGCAACACGTTGGGTCTTACTCACTAGTGTGCGGCAATGCAAGCAGCCTGCTAGAATGAACACACAAGGCTCACGCGATGCGGTTGCGGCAAGTCAGGACGCCCGTGTAGAATATCCAGGGGAACTCGTGGCCGGGTAGGGGCCATGCCGTCACGCGCGCGCGTGTTCCAGAGAGCGAAGGGAAACAAACTCCAACCAGGGAGCCGGCGGCAGGTGTTCAGCTGTGTCGTCCAGCAACAACAGTGACCGTTCCGCCTTGGCCTCCTCAACACGGCTGCCGGGGCCGAGCGATCGGAGCCCAGAGAGAAGCTACCAACCTAGGTAGCTGTAGCGAGCGTGGTGGTGGCAAGAACAGAGGCAGAGGGCGGGAGGCCACCTCATCCCTACGAGAGCGAGGTGAGCGACCAGGCTACACACCTGGACCAGGTAGACTGTCCGACAAACAACCAACTACCAAGCAACCAACAAGGCCACGCAAGGCGTCGCACCTGCAACCCACCGACCCCCTTGCCCTCATGGAAAACACCGAGGCGGCACCAACCTGTCGGGGCTATGAGCCTCTCCTCACCATGGAAACTGAGAACACACGGAGCACCGAAACCAGCACCACCGCGCCCCTGCTCCTCCTGCGCCCTAGGCGGGTCACTCACCTCATCAAGAGTGCGAGAGCCCTGGCACACAATGGAGGAGGGCGCCCCGGGCTGGCCGTCTCTCTTCGTGTTCGTCCTTGTGCGTCATCGGAGGAAAGCGACCAGAAACCTCACGCAGAGGGCTTCCCAAGTATTTCCCAGGGAAGACAGTAAGGGCCTCGCACTATCTCGTCTAGAGCGCGCTAAAACACGCAGGCAAAGGCAAAAAGAAGCGCGCAGGCGGTTCTTCTTGCAGAGGCGTCCCACCTGGGGCGCGCAAGTAGATTCGCCGTCCCACCAGGGGCGGAAATTCGAACCAGTTTTAGTCCACACAGAGGTGGCGCCCCCCCGGGGTTCTTAGGTCTCCCTTCCCACCAGGGGCGGAGATGCATGAAAAATGTCGGGGCTCAGCATACGGAATTTCAAATTCTTGGATTGGGGTGCAATATATAAATACCAACCTTTTCTCTTCAATAACTACAACGAATCTGGCGTATACGAATTTTTTCGAGATCATGGTCTAGATTTCTACTACTTGCAACGTTTTACATTGAGTGCACAACGATGAATCAATTATCATGTTTATGATAGATTCACTGAATAAAATTTTTCCAAAACAAACCTTCTTCTAGACTAGAACAAGATCCTCCTGAAATTGTTCTTCTACGTCGTTCACTGTGAATGGAATGCGCGGAGATCTTTTTCTTCTTCCTGTGATCATCTACTACTTTCTCCATGTTCGGGTCTTGTTTAGTGGATCTTCATCTTGTTTTCGTCTCACTCCCACATCGATCCCCACCACTTTAGAGACAACCCACCGGCTACTATGCTACCTGCTCCAATGCTCTTGCTGCTTGTGCTTGCATTATATTAGAAGCAAGACACAAAAATGTCATCGAGTAATGTCAAAAGAAGTAGAGAAAGCCATAAATCATAAACATAACATTGAGAATACAACTCACACACTTTGCTAAATCGAAGAGTAGCTCAGCAAACCTCGTCGCAAAATTGTGTCGGTTGTATGACACCACTGTGCTCTATAATCTTTTTCATCTTCCACCGCGCGTGGGCTTCTGATATTTTTCCCTGTAGAACCCGGCCCAACGACTCCCGTACGCTGTCACTATCCGCTGCCACGTCTTCTCGTGTATCTTGTCGAGATACAAGACGGAATTCGTGGAAAAAGTTCTTTTTCTTTTTTTCGGCGCTTTGAAGATCATCATCGTTCTCACTGTGTATCTGTCTCTCAATGCGTAACCACTCTAGCACCTTTGCAGCATCCGGTTCGAATAAGGAGAAGCTCGTCCGTTCATTAGCAGGGTTCAACTCTACCACTTTCACTTTTTTGAGATAATTCATCTTCTTCTTTAAATCATCGAAATCTTCCTCCATTTCTAATTGAAAACCTTCGTCTTCTTCTATTCCGTCTTCAACATGGAAATCCACGATGCAAGGCAGCAGCGACGTCCCTACCAATCTTGGCTTCAGTTCCGTCTTGACAAAGTCGATCAAAACATTCTGTATTACGTTTATTAGGTTGTTCCTCTTCTTCATGTTCGTCTTCGTCCCACTCCCAGCATGAGCATGAGGAGCTGCATCCCCATCTCCGTGTCCATTCCGTTCCTGAAAAAGATGCGGATAGTGGCAGATCTCGTTGTACTGAGAGAGAGCAACTAGGTGGCCTTCCGAATCTACGAAACCGCGAAACTCTGTTGCTGGGCGGATCCCGTCATTCCATTCCCTTACAACCAGCGAAAGATCGAACTCAACTTTAGAATTATTTGTCTTTTCAGCATCAGCTTCAGCAGATGAGCCAGCAGATGGAGTAGCTGTACCTGCTGCACCAGAAGAACCAGGAGTAGATCTACATGTTGAAGACGCATCTTCTAGAGCCTGTTTGAGATCGTCACGAACCCGCTTCGAGGTGAGTAACAAACTCAGTGCCTCTACTCCATTCGAGACCCGCATAGCTCGCAGACTGAGAAGGCAGAGCAGGTCCATCTTTTCGCTCCATGTGAGACGGGTAGAAGTCGCTTCCGATTTATGATGCGTTTGGATTTGCTTCTGACGTACATATTCCTCCAGATAGTCAACCTCACTGACGCACGCAGCATCCTTCGGGGATCGCGTCGAGAGACGTAGGAAGAAGGACGCTGACTTCAATTCTGTCGACGCAGAGGAAGACAGCCTTCTCATTGCCTCGTCAATCCTTCTGGAGATCTGTCCGAGTTCTGGACTCTGCAATGCGTTTCGTAGTGAGGGTCGGTCCTGTAGAGCAGAGAAGATAGCTTTCTTGCTCGCGTCCGACAGCAGAGCATCTTGCGAACTCATCTGACGTCGATGGGCATCCAAATCTCCACTTTCTAGCAATTCTTCGCAATTTCCGGCATACCTTTCCAACAGGTCGATGTATTCCACTACGCCGGTTTCCGTGAAGAGTAAGTCATCATCATCTTGATGTGGTTGCTCATCTTGTTGATTCCCCTGATGATCTCCGTTTCCTCTAGTACGGAGTTGGTCTAAGCCTGCTCGATTAATTTCATCCAGCAACTCCTTTTAGAAACAAACAAGAATGTGCCCCACTCTAAGGGGAAAAATCTGCCCTAAAAGTGTCTACAAAATGTCTACCAATTGCTTAAGAGCTTACAACGCTAGAGGCTCAAAAACTCTACTACAGATCGCGACACTTTTCCACGACTGTATGCCTCTGACGAGCTTTAGAAGAATTCTCGTCTTCTATCCTTTTCGGCAATTGTTAGACAGTCTTGACTCACTTTTTGAGCAGATTTTTTTTCCTTCTCTGGATGGGACAACGCCGTTTGTAATCTTCCCTCGCAACGCAAGCTGCGAGGAGGGTTTCGGCTTCGAGTCTGGTTAGCTCTGCGATTTCCGTCGGGAAGGTAATGTCTGGGCCAAGAATATCCAACCAGTGTTGAACATCAAACTCACCGTCGATCTTTCGAAACGCCGCACGCTGGCTGGATGGAAAGGCGGAAGCGGAGCATGTCGTCGGCTCGCGAGGCGGCCATTCAGATGCTGTCGCGGAAGAGGTCAACGTCATGACATTGATGACAATTTTGAACTTACAGTCAGGTCCGATAACAATACATCCGTTTGAGACGTTTTCCCCATCAAAATAGACTCAACAACTCAACTACATAGAGATAGTTTAAATTTTGTTTCAAAAAAGACTAACTGCTTAATTGTGCTCGGTCTGCAAATGATAACACTCGGAGAGGTAGAGGACCAGGACCCTCTTCCATTTTGCTGAACCGCTCGTAAATTTTGATGAATGTTCGTCAAACTGAAGGCTACACATCAACAATCTCTGATGTCTAGAGCCGAATAATTCAAACATGAATCACAGTCGCACCCTCTCATCAGATCGTACTTTTTTTCTCTTAGTTGATCTTGATCCTGTGCGCTTTTCAGAAGATCCAAATTAGTACTTTCTTTCTATCGAAAACTGGGATGACGAACCCAATTGATTCTTTCATTGAATCAGAAACCGCTCAAATAACTTCTTTACATTTACTGAAAGTGATGCAGATAAGAGTCTAGCATTGGCCTTCCACCGAATGTTCAAGTTGTTGCTTCAGGTGATTTTCGTACGCTGTGGCTGTATTTTGTAGCAACATCGCGACGGTCATTGGACCTACACCACCCGGAACAGGTGTAATCCACGAGGCGCGGTCTTTTGCCGTATCAAAGTCCACGTCTCCTACTAGTTTTCCGTTATCCAACCGGTTGATGCCGACGTCTATGACGATAGCCCCCTCGCGAATCCACTCTCCCTTTATTATGCCAGGTTTGCCCACCGCTACAATCACACACTCAGCTTCTCGAACGAAATTTTCCAGGTCTGTTTTTTTGGTTGTCAAAAAATAGAGGCCAATGGATGAGCATAAGTCAGATCAATCTGTATCTTCTCGCTTATGTACTTATGGCAATGAATTGAAACTTAGAAATAGAAGGGCACTTAATCTGATTCTCACTCCCGCTCTCTCGTCTCCGCTCAAACTACTGCATGACAGTTATAATTGATCTGACTTCAATCACCAAGGAGAATCTATTCCATGCAACGGCATACCTAAAACGGACGATACTCGAAGTTGAACAGAACAAGAGTCACAAGATCGACAATGAATTGGAACATATCCTCCAGTAATGAACAACAACATCAATGACGGGACAGGGGGTGACACAAGTACTACAACAGCTGTAAGTGTCTAGGCAGAAAGAAAAACTAGTAAGCCTATTCTTAGTTGTTGTACCTTCAGCCCTTGTGAATCTGTGCACAGCCATGACGCTGCAACCGTTTAGCAGCAATTCCATGATCATTGGGCGGCCCACATGATTTGAAACACCAACTACGAGGCAACGCAGTCCGTAAGGATTTACACCCGTCGACCACAGAAGGTGCATAACGCCCAATGGCGTACATGGTCGAAGCCTGGGCTCACGTGCCATGAGACACCCCAGGTTTAAAGGGTGAAAGCCATCAACATCTTTCGTCGGCGAAATCCTCTGAAGCAGTTCGCTTTGTATTTCTTGCAGCGCCGGTGACGGAAGTGGGAGCTGCACCTGGCGAATATTAAGGGTTGACAATGTAGTCCATGTCGAACAAGGTATCACTGGAAAGCAGGTTCACGTCTACAAGTACAAGTTCGTGTTAGAGCACCAACATCAAATGCTGTACTTGAAAACACGCGTTGTATAGACATACTCATACACAGTCACAGCAATAATTCATTTCTTTCTCGTGTATTAAGTACTCTCACAACAACATGAGAGAGTTTGTACCAGTATTCCATCACATGACGGATCTGCGTTGAGGTGATCGACTAGCGCGAGTAGCTCTTCTGGTGTCGTTTCTTCGGGAAGCTCCCTCAAAGTGCTTTTGATTCCGACTTCCTCGCACGCTTTCTGTTTCCGCCCAACGTAGACTTTGCTGGCTGGGTTCGACCCTACGAGCACGACAGTCAATCCAGGCGGCCGCACAGACGAAGAGGCTGATGGCTCCCGACCAAGCTCTGATACGGTGTCGAAAGTCACTTCTTCAACCCGGGCGGCCGATGCTACTCCAGAGGCATGGTGAAATGATATCGCGTCTTGTTCGTCCGTTCTCATAGACATCGCACTCGAAACCGGTGAAGATTTGGCGGCACAAGAAGAGGACAAACCATTCGGCGGTTGCAGAACTGTTCCATCAGTTCCTGCAGAAGGAACGGAACAGCTGGTACTAGTGCTGCTCATTGGCATCATATTCGTACCAGCTGCACCTTCGAGGAACGTTGAAGCACAGGAACTGGAACTATACCTTCGTTGAATTTCGAGGATCTTCGACGCGACACTGCGTCGAATGGTCGCTGCAATCTTGTTTCCCTGGATCCGGCGGCCGCGTATTCCGTCGTCTGTGCCCGCTTCATGCTTCTTATGATTTAACGGATTGTAGTAAAACTCCTGCTCTCGAAGGAGGAGGCTGTCGACGGAAGTCTGGTTGTCGGGAGGCTGACTCGGTCCCGAAGAAACTGGCGACCCAAGCGGTGCCTCCACATTGCTTCCACCAACCATACTTGTGCCCTTGCGTGGAGCGGACGAGGAAATGATCGACAATAGGAATAGTTACGAGCAGAGGGTTTACGTTTACTGGAAGGACCTCCTACTTACAGTTATCAGGATCACCACAAAGCGACCGTGGTCATCAGGCATTTTTGACTTTGTCTCCTCTACTTTTGGAGATGCCCCTATTTTCTCAGCTCTTCACAAACGCGTTTTGCAAACTGGAGAAATCATCTGTGAGGTCCGCCTTCTTAGGGATTGTACAGCTAAGCCAAAACTTCCTCTGCTGAGAGCAGTGCCGTTCCCGCGCTTCTTGCTAGCAGTTGAACTAATGTGGCAACGGTGCTACGTAATACGATCGGATGTCTGAATCAGTTCAACTCCATTTCCATTTTCTGCAAATACTTGCTGCAAGTAATTTACCCTGACTTAACGCCAGACGAGTCTGTCCATATTAATTATATGCTGAGAAGATGTGAAGAAGCGTAGGTAAAAGTGTGAGAAGAGCAACCCTTTCTCATTAGATGTAAGTTTAATGTATGATACAGAGCAGGAAAGGCAAACGTGTTTCCTCTTTTTTTGCTGAAAAAGAAACAAGAACCTCCACTGGTGAAACTACTTACCTGCGTCTACTGCTGTCCCCTGATGGTGCATCATCAACGTAATGCTACCGCCTCCGGTGTGTTCCATGTCTTCGTCTTCCCCGTGTCTAGTGACCACGTCCGGGCTTCACCTTCTGCGTATAGCATTCAAACTCGCAAAAAGTTCATGCGCAGCCGCATTGATTTTCTAGGACGGCAATTCTGGTACATGACCTTGCCGATCTACTTTCTGACTCCAGTATTCGCCTCCCTTTGCTTTGCGTTTCATATACTCGCCTTTTTGGAACCTCGGTTTCGCTAAGTCGCCACGTCGCCTTAAAGTTTTGAAGTTGTCCTTCCTTGCTTTCTCCGCAGCAGTACGCTGGCCAGTACGGCGACCCTCGAGCGCCTGTCTAATTCCGTACTCCCGAAGTTCTGCGTCCAGCACGGTTTGGTCTCGAGTCACGCGCTGGTACGTCGTCTTGCATATGAAGGAGGCACTACCGCAGTTTATTATTATTACCATGTAGCTTCTTGTTCTACTTCAGATGATCAGTCACCTACTCTATATGTACAACTGATCCTAACAGTTCCGATCATCCTCCTCTTATTCATAATACAGGTGTACAGATTTTTTCTTGATCCTCACTAACCACGAGCCACTTTCTTGATAGGAAAAAGCCTGTCGACGAATCCTTCCAGCGATTCATTTCATATATATCAATATATTGCTTAAGCAGCTCTAATAGACGCCTTTAGTTGTGTAGTTCATAAGTCGATTCATCGTGATGAATTTCTGCACCCACTGGTGTATGTCCAACACGTGGCGGCCGACTTTCGCGAGGCGCTCACTCATCTGCGTGCACGGGAAGACGCCAACCTCGTACAGCTGTTCTAGCACGTTGCAGCACCGACGACTGGACTGCGATCGGATGGAATTATCCAATGCTAGCTGATGCAGATTCGAAACCTGCTCCCGCGCATATTCGGGTACATAGATAGATGTGCACTTCATCTCCACAAGACTGTCCAGATCAAAATTGTGAAGATCTGATCCCTCTCCTGAAGAGCCAGACTGTCTAGGTTCTCCCAGACGACTTAAGGTTGCGTTCACTACTTGGATGTTGCTGGGAGTGGAGGTGTCGGTCGTGTTACCAAAATCAGAAGATGAAGCACCTGCAAAAAATCCTGCACGAGTATAAGCCGGCTTTTCAACTTCGCGGTTGGACGTCCTTGCGTCCGGTCCTTCTCCTTCAAGCTCAGGTCGGGACAACGAGGTACTATCGGATGGCCAAGATTGTTGGTATTGATCGACGCAACCAGTCAGTCCGTGCATGCCGCAGCTCTCACGCAGATAACGCTGAAAGACCCCTTGATCGTTTGCTACGTCCCACAGGCTAAAAAAGCGCGCTACGTCCTTCTTTAGATGAAACATCTCGAGCAAGCTGCGGTATGTTTGAAACCCAGGCTGTACCCCAAAGTCCGCGTACTGATGCAGCATTTCCACTGCATACCCGTCGAATGTGCCCTCGATATAAACACTCATTATTGCGTCCAACATGCCCCTAGAGATTTCCACTTTCTTGCGTTTCGCGTCCTGCACAACCATCCAAGCTTGCCGCAAATTCAGAACCCGTTCCTTGAGCGCAACTGGACGCTTGGCGCTGCTGTGCTGACAATTGTCACTCGTACTGTGCACCAAGTGCTCGACGCTAGTGTCGCTATTATAAACTTGATTGAGTATGATGCCGCGACTGGGTTCGCTACCGTGCCGCAAGCTGCTGGAAGATGAAGGACGAGAATAAGATCGGTGAAAAGATTGGTGCCATTTTTAGTTAGTATCCACGCTGATCAGCGAGAATGCACCTGAGACAGAGAGGATGGATCTGAGTCTCAGATGAACAGAGAATATCCAAGTAACAAGTATTCCTCAAGTTGAGGGGCAAGTGCTTCGGCTGAGTTTTCTACATAACTGAAAGGATCCTCCCGCTCCGTTTCCGTTTTTGCGTTCCTGCGGGACCTCGACAAACATGGCTCTTGCAAAGCAGCGCACTAGGTTCTCGTAGCCATCAGGAGTGAGCACCAGATCCTTGGTCTGCATCTCTGCGAGAACAGCGCTCGCGCGTCCTTTGCTGTTCTCCAACTTCGAGCAAGCGAGGAGAAGATCTCCATACACCTCTGCACACATCGGCAAATCCTCTGCGTCCATGTGATTTTTGAACTCAAAAGCCTTCTTCGCAAAATCAGCGCGCTGTGCCATCACATACGTTAGAAATAGAGAGAAGACGATCAATATCAAAACGCTGGTGTAATTACATGTAGGAGTAGGTTACTTTTTGAAAATAATGATGACATCCTACTGTTACGTAGGAATAGGTGCAGGATACTTGTTTTTGAAAATAAATTCATAAATAATTGTCAATGTAGTGGGCGTTCAAATAGCTCAAGGTGATGAAGGTAGGAAAAAGTTACTTACGCATACACCTCATCGTCAATACGTATCTTTATGAGTTCCCGATATGTGATGTCCGTTGGATACAGCCCACAAGCACGCAAGTCGTCTAGTATATTTAGTGCACGCTCTGCTTCGCGATTGACCCCGCATGCCTTGATCATCACCGTGAACAAGACCTCATCTGGTTCTAATGCACGCCACGTCCGTAGGTTCTGGAACATTTCAAAGGCCTTCACAGTATTTCCGCGTCGCACATGAGCGTCGATGAGCGTCGTGAAATGCACGACGTTCGCCAATCCGGGATACTCATCATCCATCTTCTCCAAAAATGCCTGTGCAATCTCCAGCTCGCCGCATTTGCAATGAACCTGCATCAGTGCTCCAAAAACCTTCGCCGTTGGGGTCACTAGGTCACTGCGCATCCGCAAATATAGGTCCCTGGCTCGCTTCGCCGCTTGTCTAGGCGCCCACAACTTCAGATTCTTGGCTTCGTGCTGATTGCCTTGCGCCTGCTGTTGGAGGTCTATCCCTCTTATGGTTGAGAGTATCAAACTGACATACATCTCGGGGTCAACCTCCAGCCCGTGAGTTTTGATGTGATCGTGCAACTCGTAGGCCTCGGATACACATCCGCGCACAATCAGACTTCGCATCAGCAGTCTCAGGTTCTCCGGAGTCGCTCTGTTCTCCGTTAACAATTTTTCGAAATCCATGTGGACAGAGAGGTTTCGTAGGAAGCGATCCCGCTCTATCTTTTCGAGCCCAGCGGAGAAGCCACTTTTAACGGCCGCGCCCAAACTATCGAGCAGATCCGGGTTGATGCCAGTCGCTTCGTACTGCACTGCCTGTTCTCGCAATCGTTGGATCAACTTCCGGCCGCTGTCAGAAGGACGACCAGGTGGCGTCTCCAGGCCCCCGATGGAAGACGATGGGAGATTTTGACCGACTTCATCTCCAAAAGCTGAAGTATATCTAGAAGATGAAGAATCAGCTCGGCTCCTACACGGGTCATCCTCGCTAGTCCGACTGATTTCTGAAACTTTGTGGCCTTCGTGATTTTCTTCCCCACGGGTCAATTTTGTGAAAACCAAATTTCCTGATGTAGCGATATCCGTCTCTGAGCCGGCACGCAATGTATCGAGTGTTCCACGTTCGGGTGAGCCTTTGGGAGGTAGACTCTCGCGACTATAGTACGTCGACATCAGATTTGTACCAGGACCTGGCTTTGAAGAGTCAGCATAATGCTGAAAACGAAGTCCGACTAGTCTCCGTCTCGAATCATCTACTTGTTCTGTATGTTGGCCGTTCTTGGTACACGCTTCGCCTTCGTCAGCAAAGACAGCCAAATTTGTTCGAATCAGAGTTTCGGGTTCCTCGCCGTAATCGCCAGATCGGCTAGAAGTAAAAGAGGCATCATCGCGAACGGCAAGACTGCAACGGCGGAGACCTGAAGACGCGGTTGATGACAACTCGTCTCCTGCTGTGGCAGCTTCGTCAATATCTGACTCGCCCTCCTTCACTTGTCGCAGTAGGTTGTGGAAGAGGCTGTTATTGCCACTTCCGGCCTGCAGTTTCGTTGCTTGTAATCGCTGATCGTCGTTGGCCTCCTCAACAACATCGACGTTGTCTAGCTCTGGTTTTGTTGATGAGCATGAAGCTTCGTTGATAGGTTTCACGACGGATGGCGGAGGTGGAGTCGTTGGGCTACGGCATCCAGATTCTGATTCAGCGTTGTGCTCGGCTACCAAACCCCCCCATATGATCGGGCATTTCGGTCGTCTCTTTGGTTTTTTTATTCGCCAGAACGGCGTGTCTGCGTTCACGTGATCCTTGCCGTCGCCACGCCTCGCCAAGCGCTTTTCTACTACCCGCTCTAAAACGTCAACACGCTCGGGCAATACTGAGGGCGCCGGGACCGTGAGATCTTCTACTGTCATCGGTGGGCCGTTCTTGATGTACAACCAGTATTTTCGGGGCAGCGGTGCGACAGGTCGCGCGATTACACGACGTTGCGCGGAGACGGCTCTTTGCGCTAACACCCGCTCTTCGACGCGCGCCAGGTCTCCACGCTCGGAACGAACTTCCAAATACCGACTATCGGTTGATGATGAGGTGGGAGTCGCAGAAGAATGAATCTGGAGTGCAGTACTCGCTTCCTCTGGACGTCGCCCGACCAGTGCGGTGGCACTCGCGCTAGCTCCAAAGTTCCTCCGTGTTGCTCTTGTGATAGCTGCATTTTGAAGATGCGGCTCATTCCTGGCAAAATACGCAAACAAGCTGTGCCTCTCATCATTCCTTCTAGAAGAAAACGAGGTGGACGAGGAGGCCCTTGATGTGCCGACCAACACGCCACTGCTACGATAGTAGCCACAACAAGGGGAGAGAGCCGGTGGCAGCTGCATCATCAGCATCGACATGCAAAAGCTAGAAGTAGAATATAAACTTGTTCCTGTTTCTTCCTTAGATGAACGGTAACATCAGGTCCGATTGAAGGTAGCATAGTTGGAAGAAAAGTTTCCTCGTTGTGTCCCTGTAGATCGCCGGAAAAGTCCCCCTGGCCTCCTCCGCTTCGCAAACCCGCTGAGGAAAACCGCTGCATTACGCAAGCAACAGAAAAATAGGCAATGGCAAATAACCGACCACATAGATATTGTGGAACATTAAATTTCTTAGTCTTTGATCTTGAAATGAACGGACGCACTAATAAATCCGACCACTAGGCCCTTGTTGTATGCCTTTTTCTATATATATGGCGAAGAAAACCTACTTCCTATGAACTTCGTTCCATTTATTTTTGATTTTCTTCAAGGTTTGCGTCTACAAGAACCTTTGTTGCGCACACCGACCCACCTGCAGTGCTGTCCGGTTCGCAAACCGGTGAAAACAACCAGCAGGAAGCAAACACACCAACACGGAACTGTCTCTCGCGAACATCTGCTGGAGCCGTAACCATATTGAAGTTTAATAGAACTAAGCATGTGATTCCATTTTGTTTCGATTTCTTGGACACAGATGGAGGGCAATGAAGCCCAGAAAGCTCCGTGCGCGCCTCTGGTTCTCGCGAAGCTCTTCTATTAACAGTGCTTGTGTAAGGAAGCAAGCATGTGCAAGTGCACTTCAGAATGAGTGTGGACAAATTCAAATAAAACAATGTCAAAATGTTGAACAAAACACTTTTCATCTTGCTCTTCCCTAGCTGTTGTTGAGGCAATGTCGTACCCTCGCAATCAGAAAGAAACATCAGCATAAGAGCCGTCATGATACTGCTTCATCACGGAAGAACTCCTGTCGAATACCACGTTCTCGTGCCAAGCGCATTACTTCTGCATGCATCAGCAAGAATCGCTCATGTGTGCGGGCAGCCCCATCTTGATACGCCCATCGGACAAACATCGTTGTACTCAATCCGACACCTATCACTAATAATAGCCAAAGCACCGTCTCAACAAACCCTTCCTCTTCGACTTGTACAGGAGCGGCTTGGCTCTGCTCCTCTTGTCTGGGTGAAGGAGAAGGTGCTGGTGGTGCGGGACTAGTTGCTGGTACTGGAGCTTGTGACTGGGGAGCGCTAGCTGCTTCGACGAGGAGCGAGGCAGGGACCTGTGTATACACAGCGACGTGTGCATACGGAATAACGCTCAACAGTATCAGAAGCGCCGCAAACAAGCTCTGGATTACAGCTAGTCGTGAACGATATCTGGACAAGTGCAAGTGGAGAAGAGCAGAGCGTCGGAGCCGTAAATCATAGAACGATTTTCTATTCAGCCATCTTCTTGCAAACAGAGATACTTCTTTTTGATTTACAATTTGTGTGGATTGTGCTTCTTCGTTTTTGTTTTTTATAGAGATGTCTCTCGCAGCTGGCAACATTCTCCACCTATTTTCGCTTTACAAGTAGCTGAAACAGAAACACCACTGCACTTTATGAAATGGAAATTTTGATCTTCAAAATGTAAGGAACATCAAGTACTGGAACTCAACCTCAAGTAGCAAAAGCGACTCAAAGCGCCGTTCGTAGTTTCTAACATCATATCCCTCAGTCTCAGTTCCCGCTATTCGTTTTCGTTCATCGAGATTATGCGGGAAAGACCAATACCAAAAGTAGAAGAGAGAACGAGAAGTGCCAGCCATCATATACTAGGCGCGTAATAGTAAGCAGTCACGTTTCTGCGCCTAGCACTTCACCTTTCTCTGCTAAATGTCAATGAAGACTAAGAGGACTGCGTGTGTACTATTTATCATGATCTGATCGAGATTTGTTAGGGCTATAAGACGGTGATGGGGGAAAACTGTATGAAAAGGCGAATCTGTGATCGGACGTTAAGTACAAAAACTTGTGGAGCTAAGCCACGCGCTGATAAAAGGAGAGTCTGAAGACGAAAGTCTAGACCAGAGGAGGCTGCAAGTTAGTTCTGTACAACGAAAGATACCTCTCGATCTCGCTCGGCCTTCTACGGAACGCAAACTCAAACTACTACTACAACTCAGTCATTATTAAAAAAATCTGTCACAACCACTCATCTGAAGAAAATCGAAATCCACCAGGGAAACAGAAATACTCATGTTCAGCTGCTGCTGATGCCAGGGGTGGTCACTGACCCGCTCCTTTTGCTTTCATTCATTCATTTGAATCCCAAGTAGTCCTTCAAGCCTACCGGCGGGATGATACAGTTCCAACAGTGTATACTATTATTAACCACTATTTTAATGATAATCACTATGCCTTAATACTATATTCTCTGACATCGATCCAATTATTCCTGTAGTTTTTTACACATGAATAGGACTGAAAATGGCTTCGAATTTCATACGTTCGGATTTGGTGTTCTTATTTTCATCTTCTCGTCATGAATGATATGCGACGTCGCTTGAATCTTCGTTTTTTCTCTAAGCAGCTGCAGCTTTCACATTAGCGGCAGCTTTCATAGCATCTTCGCCTTTTTTCCACATATTTCCTTGCCATAGCTCCTCTAGACATGTCTCGCCAGCTGCTCCCTTGTTCTGCAGATACTCGATATACCTTGTAGGTTCGCTATGAACGCAAATCCTTCACTATCACCAATGCAGTTTAGGTATAGGTAACAGGCCATGCGGACAACGCTTCACCAATGCACAGAACTAAGACTAAGACTACCTTCTAGTTGCATTGCTAAGGAGCCGTCAACCGCTCATTGCTCAGGGCGATTCTTATCATGAGTAGAAAAAGAAGTGAGGGTGAGCTTGATTTCTTGGTGGTAATAAGAGAGCGATCAACGAAATCAAGAAGTGGTCCTTATTTCTTGAAACTGGTGATAGTGATGCAGGAATTTCGGTGCGTAACTTCTTCCTGTCAGGTTGTAGAAATCTGGGGAGCATCTAGTGTAGAACCCATTCGTCAAATATTCGAAGATGAAAGCGGCTCTCGTAGGACCAAAATCTTTCTCAAATTGCTCAAATCCCTGTGCGCGGTACTCGATCTTCTTGCCTAGAGCCTGATGAAGTTCTTTTCACAGTCAAAGGTATTCTTATAGATCAAATTACGTAGGTTCTAGTCACTCACGACTGGGACAAGTTATTAAGTGGATTACAACAAAGCAATACTGTGCTGAGGTCTGCAGCTATCTCTGACATCGATTGATGCGGTTCCGGACCGGTGAAGATGTCGTAGAATTTATTTGCATGTTTCTCGGGTCCTTCCATCAAACGAGCCGCTGCGGCCTCTTCGATATCAGAAGTCGACACAAATGAATTCCGTGTGTTTCCCAGAGGATTGCTAAACCAACCCTCGCTCTTGATGTTGTCGCATTCCGTTTTCAACAAATGGTTCATGAAGAAGTTGCATCGCAAAACCTTCACTGGCAAACCGTGCTTTCTGAGTTGTAAATCATGTTCATAATTGTGGTTTCACCTTTTTTGCTTGATACTTTTACTTTCACCTTGCAAGGGTAATTTTTTCGCTGTAAGTATTGTTTCTTGCAACAATGCTTTAGACCTATACATAGCTTCGTTGTAATTTGACTTTTCACTCATTTTTGTCGATATCGATTTAGTGCATCAAGGTAGTACATGAAAGCTTCCTCTCGCGACCAGTAATTTTGGAGTATAAGCGGTATCGAAGCTCCATCCCGACTCACGTGCTTATCCTTGTCGTAACAAGCCGTATTCGTGTCTGCTCCCATACAGGAAACTCGCACAATGTGCTGTAGCTGGGACTTTTTCTCCGTACCCAGCCAATCGCAGAAATTGACATGGTGTTCGAGCAGGAGATCTAGGCTGGCAGAGTGATCTAGGCTGGCAGAGTAAAGGGCGGATATTCCTTCAGTGGCGGAGGCCCAGGTTGTCGGATCTTTCAGATCAAACTTAACCACCTCGGTAGCGCCCAAGGACGTCAATTTTAGAGGATGAAAAGACACCAAATGAGGACCCTAAGAATTCATCAGATGTCCTCGTCAAGGAGACGACTCGCTGCGACTTTGACTTGATGTTTGAGGAGCGATGGACATGAAAATTTTTGACTCTTCTAAGGTGCAACATATTGACATCATTTATGGGGTTGACTCGTCGTAGCTGCTAGATACTATGGACATCAGAGATAATCCGCTTTTTCTGGAGTGAAGACCGCTGCTTTGACGTGAAACCCGGCTTTGGAAAGTCTGGCAACGACCTCTTTCCCTATGCGACCAGTGGCAGAGGTAACCAGGACACTTTTCTTACCTGCAATCGTGATCGTCATCTTTTTGATTTTTGTTCGTGCTGATGTCTTGATGTACTTAATCGACACAAGTATTACAACGATGATTTCTCTGCTCCTGTCTTGCTTCAGCTTCTAGTTGAAACTAAGAATTATTGTTGATCCACCTAGAGTGAGGACGAAAAGGAATAGACAAAATAGAATTTTTAGAAACAAAAGAATCCGGGATTGCGTAGTTGCAGGACATACCGATCCCTGGGTTATACTTGAAGAGAGCGCTAGTAGTGCTGTTCTTCGCCATCATCGGTCGTGCCGAGGGAGCGCCATTGGGAACAAGAACATGAACTTCGACTAGAGAAAATCGAAAGAACACGCAAAAGCCGGTAAGAATGAGTTGCACGACGTCTGTTCATCCGCCATATAGAAAATCAGTGGTCGAAGGAATAATATTGGAATATCGAGTGTGTTCTTCGAAAGTCGTCGACCTGGCCCACAATGGAGTGCATTTTTAGAACTCGATTACATTTGCACCCAGTGCCAGAACCAAGTCAGAAAACCAAAACACGTATGCGCGCTCGTGTCATCTGGAACGGGCGTCAAGTTGAAGTTCGATGAACTTGATATAAAAAAAATGAGAGACAAATATAGATGCAGCTTGTCCGCCAATCACGACTAGTGAGCGGATATCAAGACGAATGTGTATAACCTCGAAGGCGGGCACGCTGCTCGACGATATAAATGACTTTTTTCTAAAAAAGAAAATATATCTTGGGCCTTGCTAGAAGAGCTTAGCCGTGTCTGATGGAGGAGACACAACCATCAACCGCATTCCGTTCGAAAGCAATTGCTATCGGCCTTGTCCCCACCACTGTGAATAGAAAAAAATAGGTGACTCTGCCTGTTGTATCACAAAAAAGTTGATAAACCTGAACCTGACGTCGTCCTCGTCCTCGGCATACGCACAGCCTAAGCAGAATTCAAACTTGAAATAAAATCTAAATTGCTATTATATTAATTTGTTTCTAGAAGTCTCAATCTATGTATACGCTGCGAAAGGATTTGTACGGAATGAGTGTCAAGAACAACCCTTCCCGAAACAAGTGATCGTCAGCACTCTGCTTCTGTAAGCTGCACGACCACGACTGGGGATCGATTCTAAATATGTGGATAAGTAAAAATGCTGCTCAACAGCCACCTGGAATTTTTACATCCGACCGGATTAATTTTCTTGGAAAGTATGCGGGTCACTTCTGAGCTTCAGTAAAAATATAGAAGGAAAAGGATCGATCAAAATCAACCTTTCGACAGATGAAAAATAATGCGAAGGTGAACAATGAATGTGTTCTTTCTTTTCTGTTCGATATTTTCATGATGATGATCATGATTAATTTCATAGTGATATTTTTAGTACTACTTCTCAGCATGGCTTTGCCTTTGGCTACGATGTTGAATCAATTCATTTCTAGTCGTGATAATTATTGTGTATCAGTTGATCGTATTCTTGAAGTAAACTAGTTCTAATTGTTTGAGTTTGAAATAATTGAATTTTTTGATATTGATGGGGTGAGAAAATAAAAAACTACTCGCTCAAGCTATTTCTTTCAGTAGCGGCGAGAATCTTCTCAGGACCGATGACATTTTTAGTCACCAGTATTGGAAACGACTGAGCTTCGTGTGGACTGCACGCTATCTCTAGCGGGTAAGCGACGTCTTGTGAATCCTGCCTCCTCGCCCTCAGCTCCGACTAACTCTACCTCTCCAGCACCATTCTGGGACGTCTTTTTGCGCACTGTTGCTGCTCCCGTTGACGAGTCGTCTTCTCGGTTTAACGTTGCGCGCCCTGCCTCGTCTGCCGGATGGCGGGGTGCGTCGGGGTGTGTTTCACGTCCCATCTTGTCATCTATACCGTGACCTTCCGAGCCCTGTGCTGAGACCGCATACTGAGATTAGACTTTGAAAAAAACTCTCTTCACACACATCCAGTTGATGTACCAGTCTTAGCAGTAGCATGTTCATAATTACAATTACTTACTTACAAGGGACTGGAAAATTTTCATGGTCGGTGCTTACGATCATTGCAGTCGCAGTGGGACTACAAGAATAAAGCCAGTTCTGGCACAACACACGATCCCGATAGATTCAGATGAGTCTAGCCATATTCTACTTGACCGTCAGAATCTTGATGGCCGCTTGCATGTCCATGGCCGTCATGCTTGTCACCGAGTGCGCGATGGCAGTGACGGAAGTTTCCGTGCATTGGTGTGAGCTTGCAGAGAGCCAGGAAGTCTTGAAACATCATCACCCGGTCTGCTGCCATACTCAAACTGCACGTCCAGGTGAGCTCAAGTGCTTCGCGTTCGCTGATGGAGAGGGCAGCTGCCAACGTTTTGTGCGAGATGTAGTCGTCAATGAGGTCACGCGCGTGAAGACTACCCGTAGCACGGCTTAAGGCCACCAACTCCCCTGGAGGTCCTGCTACAGTGGAAGCTGCTGAAAGCTCTCTTCCAACTCCTAGCTGCGCCGCAGCCTCTCGCTCGAGGAGGACTCCACTTTCGTCCTTGAACATCATGGCTGTCTTCTGGTAGCTCCGGTTCTTCAGATCGTATTTGTCCGCAGTTTTCATACTGCTGCAAGCAGAGGACACAAAGGCGGACTTGCGGCCCCGAATGGGCACGTCCTCTGTCATATCTCCCACCTCTGATAACGCCTCTCTCCCCAAGTCTTCAGTGGACGCTTCAGACACTTTCTCAACTAGTACTACATCGTTAGAAGTAAGAAGTTCTGTTCGAGTACTTGCTACACCTCCAACAACTGGAGGAGGATCGAGAATATTCTTCGTTTCTCTCGACAACGTAGTCAGCTTCCCCTTTCCGGCATCTGCAGCTTGTTCATCTGTGCTACCAGCGGTCGATGCCTCGTTCTTCCCACCTGCACTAGATGAAGCTGCTAGCTGCTGAGCTCCGCTAAGTCGCCATGACCGTTTCTGGCGAATGCGGTTGATCTCTTCGTTGTCTGAGCGACGTCTTTTCGACGCACCAGCTACCTGGAGCACCAAAATGTCCTCCTCAATCATCTCGTGCTCTTGGAGGTCACTGTCTTCCTCCTCGAAAAAATCCTGCTCCTGCACGTCTTTGTTCTCTTTCCCCCCGTCTTGGTCTTGTGGTCCCTTCACTACTTTCACGGCTCCGCCTGATGATGGCAGCGCAGATCCTTCACCACGAGCCTTATTCTTTGTTCTTGCAGACGTGTTGTTGAACAGAGGGGCAGAGGAAGCGGAGACGCGAGCGAGCAGTTGTCGTCGGCGAATCGCTTTGAAACCAGCTTGCTTGAGCCGCCGCCACGCGCGAACCAACTGCAACATAGGATAGTGCGTTGCGGCGAGGTGCGAGATGAGCCCAATAATCTCAGGCAAGTCTAGGTGGCCGCTTTCGTCCACATCGAAGATGGTGACTAGTCGCGCGAATTTGGCAGGGGTTAGCCGTAAATTAAATTTGCGGTGCAGTGCATCGGCGAGTGTCTTGTGCGAGTACCCTCCTCTGCGTGAAACTGGCAGCAGATCCACGATCTCTTTTATCCTTTTCTTCGCTTGCATCGGGAGTCGGCTCATCCACAGCCTGTTGGCGATTGTCAGAATGTCCTCTATGCCAAGCAGGGGCACGGCTTCAGACGCTCTTGTAGCTGATTCGGCTCGTGTCCTCTCGTCTTGCCCTCCCGCTCCTTCAGAAGTGATCATATTATTATCTACGCCGCTCACGCCTCCACCAGCATCTGCTGATTCAGCCGGAGACGTTCGGCTCGTTTTCCCATGAGAATTGGAAATCTTCGCTCGGCTAGGAACCGCAACGGGGTACCGCCGCCCTGTGGTGGACGCACGAACCTCCACCTCGAAACCAGGAAAATTCTGCCGCACGAACCTCGCGATTTCTTCACAGGGGTCGCGATATACTCCTGCCTCGCAGAGCACATCCAGAACGCGAATGACTGAAAGTTTCTCGTCCCTCATGGAGATCTCCGACATGCAGCTTGCGTCCGACAACACCGAAGGGACGGTGCGCACACCTTCCCAAGGCCCGTCCTCCTGTGACGGCCTCAATCCGTCTGACGCTCTTTGTTGCTCACGCACAGCGCTATTGCTCTTGTCCTCCGACGGCCTCCACGTCCACGCAGGTGGATCTACTCCTCCTACAACTCCATCAGGGAGTCCCGAAGGAATGGTTAAAGCCTTGAACGTTTTCGCAGTGTCGGTGTCTTGACTCCTAGCAGAAATTTCTTCTAGTACTCCTATGTCGTTGTCGACGTCGTCTTTGAATGAAACAACCGCACCACCACCAGCAGTTGTGTTGTCCAAATCAAGCTGCTCTCCCTCGAGGTGATCCCCCTCCACAACATCAGGCACACCAGCTTCGGCGGGAGTTCTCGATCTCTGTTGCTGCTGTGGGAGCCGCGACGCTGCTGCGTGGCGAGTCATACGTCGCCCGTGCAGTCTATGAAACTCCGCGTCTTCGTAGAGCCCCAGCCGCTGCCGCAGTACAGTTTTCTCAAAAGCCATCCGGAGCTCGAACTGCATGAGCTCGGGAAGTTTGCGATATCGGTTCGATGACAGCTCTGGTGGTTGGCCTCCTGGTGACATCGGGCATCCTGGATCTCCGGTTGTTTCTTCTAGCTGAATTCCACTTGTCTCTCTGGACAAGTCGTTTTGGTGTCTATAATTATTGGTCATTTCTTGATGTTGTGGGCCACCTGATGGTACTGAATTCGAGGAAAGTACAGCACTATTATCATCTGCGGTCTTCATCGCACCAGCTTGCCGCGAAACCGCATGGGGTTCCTCTTCTGATGTTTCGTAGTCTGCATCGAGCCGCGTCAATTGCTTTTTAATGTGCTCGTAGACACCAAAGGTTTCCAGAGAGAGCGCCGTGTCACACTCGTCTAACATATCAGTCAATTCTTGAGACTCCTCCCGTAGAAGCGCAGGCTCCTCGTAATAATGCTTTTGCAACAGCAGCTCCAGCATGGAACTGCCGCCGTCTCTTCGACTACTTGCATTAAGCCCTAGACCATCACGAATGCTAACCTCCGAACTGGTTGAGTTCCGAGTAGCCACTGAGGACCGGCCCGTGACAGCACTGGCCGCACTGTCGCGCACCGCTGGAAGAATCACCACACTGGGAGCACTCATTTGGCTTAACGCGGCGCTAGCGTTCCGACCAACATTTGCTTTAACCTCGCGTTAGAGGAGCTAGGGGAAGAGGAGGTTCTTCACAGGCATGAATACAGTGCTGTTGCTGAGGCAGAGACAAGTAAAGGTCGTGAGAGTGATCATCAACATGTCTGTGGTTTCTAAGATTGTTTCCACTGCTGGATGAATATATCTTCCCAAGTCGTACTAATTTCCTGCATTTCTAAAAGAGGTGATGCCGCGACCTAGCACACTTGACGCCTATAAGTGCAGCTAGTACATCACTACAGCATCATTATAAATCTCATGGCGTATGTTCTAGGGCCGAGCGCCCCCCCCTGTGGTATGGTCTGGGGTGGTGCGAGCGCGCGCCCTGCAGCGCTAATTTTCGCGGATTCTAGTGGTGGAAGGCGCGAAAACTGGGCGTGGGCGTCCCCTTGCGCCTCTCTGCGTGTTCCTCAAGGACCTCCTGGCCTCTGCTGACCCTCGCAGGCGGGAGGTCTCCGGGGTAAAAAACCGCCGAAGGCGGCAACGGTCTCAAGAGCAAGCAAGCCGATGACCAAGGGCCCGGAGGGTACAGGCCGCACGGCTCAAGGGTTCCAGCCCCTCGCCTTTTGCCGCCTTCAGAGGCCTTCTACCTCCGGCGCACTGCTGCGGCGGCGAGGTATATAGCAGGCATGTAAGGCACAGGCAGGCACCTGGAAGGGAGCGCAGGCGGTCCCTTGGGCCCCTTTTGAACCCTTTCACCTACGTCGGAGGCCTGTACGGAACAGCCAGGCAGCTGGAAGGGAGCGGAGGAGGTCCCTTGGCCCCCTTTTGAGGCCTTCCACCCCCGGCAGACGCTTTCAAAAGGGGCCCGGGGCTATCGGCGCCCCCCCTACGCTAGGAGGGGCACCGTAGCCCTGCGCCCTGGGTCATATATTATATATGACGCAGGGCCGCACGCCCCCCCCTCCCCCCCTGTGGTCTGGTCTGTGGTGGCGCGCCCGCGCGCTTTTCCGCGCCGATTTTTCGCGGATTCTAGTGGTGGAAGGCCTCAAAACTTGGCGGGGGGGGGGCGTCGCCCCGCGCCCTGGAACATATATTTTAAACATACACACTGAAGAACAAGAACATCAACATCAGCTACTAAAACCATTACTCGTCCTTGCGTAATCGTCGATGTTCTCACGCATCGCAGCAATTTCCATTTGCCGCGTCTGCGTGGTTCCCATGCCTGGAGGTGCAGTGGGAATATACTGTTGCACGTCTCCTCCCACGGCACGGACAACTACGTCGTGAGCGGGGTTACTATTCTCATCCTCCGGCGAGGTTGTAGGCCCACTTCTTGTCGGCCGCTCTGGAGGCTCGTCCTCCTGGACTCCAGCTCTTGCTTTCTCTACTGCGCTAGCAAGCTCGTCCACCTTTACCACGAGATCGTCCTCTGAAACACTGTCGTCTGAACTGGTGCTACCTTTAGAGCTCAACAACATCAAAATGAATTCGATCATCATCATCATCATCATCATCATGCAACTCAGTCATCTCAATTTAGCCTGAGGCGCGTTTTCCCATTGAGAAACCCGCTCTACAAAGTAGCAAGATGCTTGTAGTTTTCAGGACGTATCATGATGATGATACATACTAGGTAGATGAGTAAAAGCGCAAGTAGCCTTAATACCCACGACACCCTCAAGGTCAAGATCCACTGTTGGCCGATCAAGTTCATCAGGAGTATCAGCTTGATCCTTTTCTTTCTGGGCAGCTTTGGAGGGAAATGTTTTTGTGAACATTTTCTTCAGCTTCATCCAGCCGGTTCCGCCCTGCAAAATGCCTCCTTTTTTACTAGTACCAACAACTCTGGCACCACTATTCAGCCTTTTAATACCTCCTGGAACAACTCCTGGGTTGTGTATTCTTCCAGGAAGAGTAGCTATTGCTATATCTCCGCCAATCTCGTCTGCCTTATGCGCAGCTGGTGCGAAGTCGAGCGTGACGATGTGGCTTGCTCGGAACGAAGCATCCGACGCGGTCGATGATCGTCCTTGCACTGCGTGATCTCCCGCCCAAAATTTTGTGGTAAAGAGCGGATTGTCCTGCGGCTGCAGGGAACCTCGTGCCGCGTTCGCCATACTATCTGCGGCGTCGTTGGTGTGGTCCCCCAAGCAACGCATTGCGCGGCGAAGCATCTTCGTGGACAGAGTTTCGTTATGATCCTCCTTGTCGCCCACGGTCACGAAGGAGCAAAGCTCGAACGACAGTTCAAAATGTAACCTCGCCATTGCCAGATGAGTCTGTGACAGGACCCCATGAACAATCTGAAGTAGATTTGATTCGATTGATGAATTCGAATCGCAATTCTTGATTCATAAATACGCAAAAAATCATGCAAGGAATCACGGAGAGCAATAATCTGCAAAATACAGCCGCAGGTGGAGGACTCTCGTCTAATAGAGAGAAAATCGATAAAAAGTGATCCCCTCCTAGTTTAGCCTTTTCCTATACGACTACACTTTGACGATCTATTGCATTGAATGATGTACCTGCATGGCCATGTATGGGTCCTCCACTTCCATGCGATGAAAATCTGACCGCGAGATCGCGTAGGCGAACACTTCTTTGGACAGACAGATAGCGTATTCACGTGCGGGCGAGCGAAAAAGGCATTTTCCGTTGACCACGTGCCCTCTCGACAAAACTGCGTGCGGTGCACAGGAGAGAATGCGTTCCGTTGGGTCTTCGTCCCGAAAGAGTTCCAAATTCAGGAACAAGCCAACGCTGCCCTGATCGATCACGAAAACGTAATCCGAGAGTTCCTGGGGCACACCAATGATGGAATGTCGATCGAAAGCAACCAACTGAAAATACTTGTAGATTCCTAGCCGCGCAGCGACATTGCAGGGAACCAAATCAGCGAATGGATCCTCCGCGTGCTGTGCGAGGGTGACTTGTCTGTAAGGATCTACCAGCCGTTTGATTTCACCTGTTAATGAAACAACAGATTCAGATGTTGCCAACAAAGAAATACAAGCGGCCGTGACTGATTATATATAGGAGACTACGACAACATCTAGAACTAGATATACATCTAGAATATTTTCAATATCGTCCTAGCAGAAATTCGAGTCGAAACGTCAGATCTTGATCAAGGTAAGTATCATGTTTAGAAGGCAATAGGAGTAGTAGCGGAACCATCGTGCGGCGCTTCGAACAATCTATCGAGGAGTTCGTGCTGCCGTCGTATATAAAACTCAGCACACTTTTCCTCGGTGTAGGCAAGTGCGATTCGCAAGTCGCGAAAGCAGTTGGCTGATCCGGGTGCCATTTTTCCCAGTCGATGTTGATATATGAAGTGCTGTACTTCCGTTGTCAGCCCGCAACAAACCACCTCAATCGGTCGTCCGGTGAGTGTACCTGCCTCCACCTTCTGCACGAAGTGCTTGAGGGCAGCGCACGCACTCGCGTCGAACCCGCGGGTGTGCTCCAAATCGAGGATCAAAAAACGAGTGCGGATGAATTCCTCGCGGCGCTTCTTGGCTTCCTGGTCCTGCTGAATTACCATCTTATTGAGCACATCCACGACCGTAGAGATGGACCCAAAAAACATGTACCCAGCGAGGCGAACGATGAAGACATGCTGAGAACCCAGATGCTGCAGCAGTTGCGTCTCCAGTCTTGGGCGAAAATCGCGGCTCAACGCGAACTCGCCAGTTGTCACCGAACGCACTGCGGGAGTGCGGGAAAACTTGAGCAGAAAGGCGATGACGGCCATGCCCGTGCCCACCAGCACCACGCTGATCAGGTCTTGACCGTTCACGAGAAAGAGAATGGGCAGGACTGCGAGCTGCACCACCTCATCGACCGCGCCTTCCTTCATACCGTCATACAGGTTTTCCATGATCAAGCCTGTTCCGATGTTGCATAGCAACGTGCCGAAGAAGAAGCGCGGCAAATAGTTCATGATGCCGACACCGAACGCCATGATAAACACGAGGGCGACGGCGAGCACAAGGGCGGCGCGGCGGTCTTTGCAGTTTCCGATGATGTGCGTTGAGGCCACCGTGTTCTCCATCAGTCCGTAGCCAACAGCGCCGCCGCAGGATGCGACAACAAGGTCACTCTTAGAACAAGATGTTGACTGAGCCTCCGAGAGAAAATTTCCTGTATCTCTTGCTCAGGATCCTGTTAGTTTGACAGAGACAGCATCACTTTTAACATGGATTAAGTAACAGAAAACAACTCTCAATCTTAAAGCTCAAACTATAACGAAGTTCGCCAGGAACACTCTCTATGCCATGTCATGAAGAGGAGCCGAAGCTCAAAAAAGCGTAAATGAACAATTATAAAATAGTAAAACATGAGTCGTGGGATATAATTCATTATTCAGTTTCGACATTGCATGGAATATTCTCGAAGAGAGGATTCTTGTCCTTAATGATCGGCGCGAGCCACTTGAGCTCTTGATTTGCCGCCATTTCCACGGGCAGGTGTCCCTGTAGAGCGGAGATCTGAAACACGTTGTCGAAAAAGCCGATGACGAGCATTGGAATCCAATCAGCTAGCTGGGCCTTCCACGCGGACCAGTCTACGTCGTCGAGATGCGCGTCGAGGAATTGCTGGTCCTGAACACTAGTGGAGACTTTGGTTTGGTACAACAACCACTTTTGCTCACGCAGCTGGTTGCTCGAGGAGTCGGTGAAAACGGCAATGTACAGCTGAAAAACCGCTGTGGGCAGAGCGAGAAGAATCGCTCCGAGTAGAACAGGCTTATTGCGCACCGCTGCGGGGCCTTTATGCTGCAACAACCACATACTCGACCCGAGTACACAGCTCCAAAGGCACTGGTACCACTTGTATTTCATCGTCTTGAACGCGTAATAAAAAACCTGGGGAAGCGAGGTGGTGGCGGATCAATGTGTAGAGAGTGGCCATAGTCAGGTGGAGATCATGATGCTGAGGATTCTGCACGAGCTATCAATCTTACTCTCTCAACATCTCGATTTCAAGCGCAAAAATGTCAACAAAATCAGTTTGATCAGATGATCTTGATATCAGCATTTCGCTTCGGATTGTTCCGGAAGATGAAGACCCCACTAATAGTTAGATTTTTATGAAGTTGTAACCTGTGCGAATGCGTGTACCCGTACCCCTGTAGCCATTGAGCAATATAATATGATGATTAACTTGTGCAACAAGCTAGTCTTCTATTTCAAGTCATCACCATCCATGTTCATGTTCATGTGCAAATGCAAGACAAGCAAGTAAGTACGAGTACCTTAACCCCGATGCACGACAGAAAAGCTTTCACGATCACATTCGGGAGATATTCGGGTATACTAGCCAGGTGCAGCGTCCCGGTGAGAAAGAAAAGCACAGCAAAGGCAGCGGTTGATGCGATAATGTTCCAGTATATGGTTGCAGCAATCTTAGCCTCTACTTCCGGGCCGAGCTTTACCGACGATGAAGGGGCCAACTTCCGCCTTCTCTGTGTGTGCGCCCCGTCTCGGTTGTGAAAGCTAGTAGTACTTCTGGTGCCCGGATCCTGTTGCTGGCTCGGAAGCTCCTCTCCCAAATTGAAATGTTTTTGTGGAGAAGGAGCTTCCTCTGTCGGCGACCAATCCCACCAGTTTGATATCGTTGTCGGAGATGATGATATCCTCCTCAAAGAACTGGCACTGCTGGAACTACCACTGAAGTATGCCGACCAAGACAAAGACGTGCCGCGCAGCTGCTGCAGTGCATCCCTATCATCTGCCGACGCGGCAACTACATCTTCTCGCTTCGAAGGACCCGCTGCACCCATTCCATCTGCTACTTCTCCTTCTCGCTGCTCGCTTAACGAGCGTCTTGCCGCAAGCTGTGCCGAAGTCGCTTTCGCGGCCTCTTTTTCGGCGATGTACTTGTAAATATCTTCCGATGCGTATGCTAGTAGCGTTATTGGCGTGATATCCGGACCGCCGATTTGACACGGAAGCGTTTTTGGATTCAACGAGAAAAGCAGTGACGTCACGATTGTGGACACTAAGGACACCCGGACGCCAAGACCGTGGTATGCGTTAAGGTCGGGGAAGAGCAATGTGCCATAGACAATACTGAGCCCCAGCATCCAAATCCCGTTGACTAGCGCTGACAGGGTCACTTTGTACCATGTCCCGGGTGCGTGGAGGTGCGAACATGAAAAAGGACAAGAATACTTATAAGTGGGGGTTCCACGGGGAACCCCCGTAGGGAGTAACTGGTGGGGACGCGTGTAGTTCTCTTAGATTTAGACCTAGTCTTGATGAAGAAGAGGATCATCTATTAAAAATAACATTTCTAAAAGGGACTACGTTTCCTTTTCATTTTTTGTCCTCATAAAAGGCGATGATCGTGGTGAGCGTGATGATGCTTATCTGCGGATGCACCCTCGTAGTGGATTCTTCCACGGCAATCCTCTACTGCAAATTGCTGGCCCAGCGTGAGGAGTCCAGGTCGCTCCATACGGAATGTTCCGGGTCCCGCCATTCTACGAGTTTTCCTCTCACTGCCCTCAGCTCCTTCCTTGCTTTTCGACAGGCGTTTTACTGACTTCTGCATTTGCAACAATGCTTGCGTCGATTGTTCAAACAGACTACTGCCACGTTTTCCAGCACCTGTATCGAAATCTTCTGGCGGAACAAAGATACCCACAGCTTCCGCAGCAGACTCACCTAGCTTAGAGCAGGACGAGAAGGTTGTGATAGAACAATAAGATGTGTAATTCGTACCTCTTACGTTGGCAGTTAAAAGTAATCCGTTTGTTCATGTTGGCCGGTCCTGAATTCTTTGCGAGTCTATGTGGCTTCCAAGTTTCTTCCACAGGAGCTGTAACCAAGAAATGACAAATTAAAGATGAGCAGTTCAGAATTTTTCTATATTTTGACGTTTCTCGGATAATACATCAAGAAGAGCAAGACTCGTCAGGCACATCGCGAGAGAAAGTCCCCTGTTGAAACAAAAGTAGCCTCAAGTTGTGAAGATGAGGATGCCTTTCCCTTTGTAGCTGAGCTCCTCGCGCTGACAGCAGCAGAAAGCCTCCCGGAAATTGAGCGCCAAGAGGGTATGTACGAAGCTGTTGACCTTGTAGATCTCCCTGCCGACGACCTAGTATCACCATTAGAGATAGAGATCGCGCAGTATGTCTACGTGTAGGAAATGATCATTATACATCTTCTAAGAAGTCATCATCTGGATCGAGATTCTCGATACTAACTTTTCATATTAATGTTATCCCAGAGCAATTTATAAGGTTCCACAGCTCGCATGGCATGGAGTGCATGGATCGCATGGAGTAGCATGGAGCTAAAGCTAAAGGGGGAGCTTCTTGCGCCCCTTAAAGCTCTGCGCTCCATGCATTCCATGCTACTCCATGCACCATGCGTGCTATAAACTACTCTTCTTTTCCGAAGCGATGTCCTCACGCAAAGGATTAGGATGCATATTTAATAGAATAAGGCTTTTTTTGACCCGTATCGGGTCGAGTTTCTCGGGTTGCTGGGGATGCCCATCCTAATTTTTTGCGCGGCGCCCTTCGGGCGCAGCTTGGTGAGACTCTGAGAAACCCTAACAGGAGCGCACGGCGCTGCGAACCGTGTCTCTGCTCCATGAAAATTTTCCCGCTGCGCCCTACGGGCGCAGCCTTGATGGCGAGACGTTGAAGCAGTACAGAACAAGAATACTGCTGGCCGGAAGAAGGGGAGTTTGCCCGTGGAACACAGCCAGGAGAGGAGGGGCCTGGGGGTGTAGCATGTACCACACCGGCCCACCCCCCTGCCGACCAAAGGAGAACCGCACTCACCACGACCCGCCCAAACAGCCCCCGCCGCATGTTTCTCAATTTCACAAGGGCACTCTTCGACCGCAAGCCAGCTACGCGCCCACCCTGGCGGGGACCCCTCCCACCGCAACGTCGAGGACCGAAAACCCAAGGCCCGCGCACACTCCCCAACGAACCAATCCACAAGCACAGAAGGGCGAGGCACTTGCTCCCGACCGCCGCGACTGCGTGGGAACGGGCACGCCAGCCACTATGTATCGATCCCAAACGCAAAGAAGCAGCGCCACCCCAGCCTTCCTTCGCGAAGGAGCTCCCAAAGAGGGCGCCCCGCTTTCCGAGTGAGTACTTTGGCGCCCGCCCCGCCCTGCTTTGCTACCATTTCGACGCAGCTAGCTCCTTCCGGCAACTCGTGGCAACTCGTTCCAGAAATGGAGGTCTTCGCTTCGGCAACTCGAAACCCGTTACTGGCCTTACTCTAATATAAATATTCCTTCTACAACAACGGACATAATGTTGGCGCGTTCGTCGTCTTCTCCATTCTTGCCCTGATTCGCTGCGCTTTTCCTCACCTCTTTCGTTTTTTTTTCTGTTTCGGTCTCACTTGTGGACGGTGCGGCGGCGGACACAACCGTGTCGATCAGTGGTGACGCGCCGCACAAATTGTCAGAGACCGAAGATATTGTCTCATCATCGACGGTCTCCTTGTCCCCGCCTGCAATCTTAGAAAGCAGCCACATTTTCGAAATAATCCAAAACAGCTTGAACAACACGAAGAGTCGTTCGTCTTGTAGCTTGTCTTGCTCCTCCTTACTAATAGTACTCGTCACGAAGTACGCGGTGACTTCTTAATAAAAATTCCATTTGTTCCAGTTTCTTTATTTTACCAGAAAGAGTCTTTGCGCAGAACAAGAGCATTGGCCCTTTAATGAGAAGATGGTGAAGGCGATGATTGCACCTACTGTCTTGTCCAAACGTATAAAAAGAGCATAACAAAGGATATGGCCCATGGGCATTAGCTTTCTTTTTGTTGACAAATTAGACTCAATTTCAAGTTCAACCTACCACATAATTGTCAAATTAAGCAGACTTTGAATTACGCGGCGCATTTGAAAAATCTATGGGAATGGAAAGTGGTAGTGGAGAGAGTCTGGGGTTTCACGGCTCTCCTTCTCGATGCATGAAGATGAATCTTCTGATGAATATTAACCGATCCTCCTTCACCAGTATGCAGAGGTAAACATAGACATTTTACTCACGCTTGCTGCTGACAGACTCGGGGAAGAGGACACCAGATTTCATAGAAGGCAGACAGTTGTAGATTGATCTTAACTACATCGACTACAAATTAGATTGATGAAATGTTGGCTTTACACGGTTTATTTCGTCTTCTGATTGTATGTACAGACCATTGAATGCAAAACCCGAAGCGCATTGTGACCCTACAGTGCGACCACTACGAAGTACATGATTAGCATCACGAGGATCATGATGAATAGGCGACGACGTAACACCTCCTGCTTCTGCTCTACATTTAGGAGTAGGAACTACATGAAGAGGAGCCTGGTCACCTCTTGTTCCTTGTCGCGCAACTTTTTTTCGCTTTGATACACCACTCAGCACGAAGATGACATAGATGTTCTTGGTAGCATTTTCCATGACATTTTGTAGCAGATCAAATGTAGAAAAAATAATCAAAGCAAGAAATAGAGGATGCAGCAACTGCGAGTAAATAGAAGCCCTAAACAAACTCCGTCCGTGTGCTGTGTAAGGCTTCTAGTTAATAGTAGTTTTTCATGATCCTCTGATATCATGATCATCAAGCATTTGCGAGTCATATTTTTGAGTAAATGTGAATTTTTGCCGTAAATGTTAGAGTTGAGAAGAGCATGGCCATGGTTATTGATTTGAGGATTCAATGAGAAACGCTACCCGTGTGGCACTTCATTTTGATGACTGAGCATTAAATCTTGTGATGAAGATGATACTAGTATTACAAATGAGGATGATAAAATGAGGATGATAAGATGTTGTTGAATGAGTTTACAACCAGTAATAAATAGATTGAGATCACATGAAGTGCAGTTGTGATCATGACGCAGCTGTCACCAGATGTCTGTTCTTCAAGAACATGATATAGCCCCTTCCTTGACGGTGCTGGCTCTATTAGCTCAGGTCCTCTTCGGGATGTTCACCTCCTCAACCATCCCCCTTCTCGAGACGTTGTTCATCTGTAATATTATCGTGCAGCATCAATGCAACCAGAAGTAGATGTAAAAGTTGTGCAGTGTGTGCTCCAAAGGCCTGTCTGTAGCATACATCTGCGTTTTATGTCATCAAGTCCGGTTGCCGACGTTCCCCGGTAGGAAGATGAACGGTCTACCACCACCTCCTAGTGGAAAGCAGCACTATAATGTTGATGAAAGATGTTGATGTTTCTACATCTTCTTCTTCTTGTTCACCGTGCGATGTTGATGTTGTTGGAGTTGTTTTTAGCGCAGCACATGTGATTGGGGTAATCTTCATGTTCTTCATGGTGCTTTGGGATTCGTGGGCAAGATGATCATGACCATGTCGCGTAACAGATGATCAATGTTGACCTATGTAGTTACTGAGGCCTGCTTTGACTCTACTTAATGTTCTTCCTCAACCTCAGCACGTTGTTCTGGATCTGGTAGTGGTCTACACCTCAGACGAGGTGCTCTAGCCTTGTACTCTTGTCATGATAACCCAATCTGGAAACCATCCCTCTGCCTCGAATTCGGTACCAGCAGCTTTCTTGCCGAAAGTCCAGCCGGTTTCGTGCCGCTCAATCACTTCCAACCACTCGCCCTGAAGAGTTGAGATAGAATTATAGAAAGACGAGGACATTCATGTTGACATTAGTTAATACAACTAGGGTTCTTGAGCGTAAAAATCATGATATACATGAAGATACAAATACAAGTCCCGCGGCCTGGCTCATGAAGTAAACAATGAAACGTCAATGCGAAGCAAGCACGACAATACCTTTTGTATTGAAAGCTCGTTTTGAGAGTTTCCTTCAAAGGGAGCCAGCGCAGTCATGTGTTGTGGGTATTGCGGTTCAGGTGCCTTCGCGACAACCCATGCGGGAACCCAACCACTCAGGCCAGTGCTGTTGTTCTTCACGTATGTCCAACCAGATACGTGCTCCTCGATTATCTGAGGTTGCGGAGTTGTAGATGATACACGTCATCAATGATAATGCTTTTGCGGCATCAAACATCTTTCTTGAGATAATTATCCATACTGTCATTCATATTCATGTTCACCTTAACCTGATCATCAAGAACGTAAAGATCAGGCAGCTCTACCAAAAAAAGGTACAACTGTAAAGCTTGAGGTTGAGTTTGGCTTTGCACAGAAAGGAGTAGATATCTAAATACCAACAACTGATGCCCCTGTTGAATTTCTATCGTGTTCTCGCCACGAGGCTCAAATTTTGATGTTGCTACGCCATGAACTGCACCCTCGACAGCCTGCTCTGATGAAGGTTCCCCTGTTGTAATTAGAGACAAGATAGAACAAGATCAAGAAAAAACCAAAAGTCAAGGTCTACCTGTTGTAATTAGAGACAAGAACAAGATCAAGAATAAAAAACACAAAGTGAATAAAATTGGACGTACTACACGTAGCCACTCCTGTCGTATAGTTCTATTAGAATGTTAATGTTTAATATCGCAACGTACTACTTCCGAAGATAACAGATGTGTATCGATTACAATATGGACTAGATCAGACTAGTGCTAGGAACTACAAGCCATCATGTCAAAAACTTGTATTTTCACCTGCATTTGACGTTGCAACTTCCTGCCCTCTCTGCTGATGGGTAGTCGTGGCTGTGGTATTCGTGGCCTGCCCATTAGAAACATTCACGGTTACGTTGACTGTGACGTTTTGCTGTTGCTGCTGCACCGTTCGTATCTGAGCATGCTTGGGCATACTTCCACCTCCGGACGAAGAAGCCTTTTGATGTCGTGTGTATGCTGCACTCTAGATCTATGATGTCAATGTCTATGTCATCGTGATTACATATATATTAAAATTAAAATTTTCTTATCATCATAAATTGTTCATGAATAATATGAAAAAAATGAAGTTTCTTTCGGGGCTCTTCTCCGCTCCCTTAGCAAAAATAAAGCATCATCGATCTTACTATCTTGTCGAACTACAACACTAGATGATATCGTACCTGTGTGATATGCTGTGAGTGACTCGACTTCTGGTCTAGAACGCGAACGTGTGCGCCGTGTTGCAAATTTTCACTAGTTGTTTCAGGGGCTGCTGGTGCGGGTGTTGTGGTTGCAGTGGGTTCGGCTGAGGATGCAGGGGGTCCACTGGAGGAGGTAGAGGTATTGTTTGGGCTGGCAGATGTTGCGTTATTTGACGTCGATGCATTTGCTTCGGTTGTAGCAGAAGGTCCGCTCGCAGCTCCTGCTGCCCCGCCTGAAGATGATCCTTGACCCGATGCTCCACCAGTGCTGTTACTGTTTGCCGCCGGCGCCGCAGCCGCGGATGAGGGAGGTGCAGCATTGTTGTTGTCCCAAGTTGGCGTGGAGTTTGAAGTTGTCGACGCTCCTCCTCCAGCGGCTCCCGCTCGGACTCCGCCACTCGTTGATGAATTAACTGCAGCAGATGCTGCGGCAGACTTGGCATTGTTGGCACTGGCAGCAATAGCACTTGCGGGTGGCCCTTGGCCCCATGAAGAAGTTGCAGGCGGCCCCTGTCCCCACGAGGATACAGCCGGAGCGGCTGGAGCTGGGGTGCTTGATGGGATATCGGCTGGGGTGCTGACCACCACTGGCTCGGGTTTCCGACTCTGCTGACCCGCCTTCTTTTTTGTAGTGGGATCCGCCACAGCCTGCTTCCCGCTTGTTTTTGCTGCGGCGCCAGCCTGAAGAAAAAAAAGCCAAAAAATGAGGAAGGACAAAGAAATTATCATTCTTTGATCTCGGTCGTCATCGATGGATGCAAGTATAATCCCGAAGGAAGGTTCAAAATCAAAAAATACAACGAAACGTAACTGCGATTTAATATGACGCACGAAAGGACTTGATGCGTACCTTCGCTGCAGCCTTCGTGTCCTTTGCCTGGGTTTTTGTTTCATCGGCGCCTTTCTTCTTGAGGGAAGCCATACATGGTTCATTCTTACAATTTTTTACATGCTCCTGGTAGTGTTGGTACTCGCCTACCCAATCACAGCATTGGCCGGGGGTGACCTGCGTATGAAGATTATGGTTACCTTTCCTCAGAAATCTCGATATGATGAGTTTTTACTTTGTTTTTCTGATGATGGCAATTGGCATAATTACAATGCCTCGACGTATCCACTTCGTCATATTAATGCTGATGCTAAGTCTCAAAATTACTACCTTGGAATGGTTCACGCACATAACTTTGAGGCAGGAAAGCATGCGCCATAAGAGGAGGTGTTCTGACTGGGTAGCCGTGGCGCATATTGGGTGAAGATCCGTGTGCTCATTCAGAGGGGTCTTACACACAGGACAGGGAACCGTATCTGTTTTGAGTTTGAGGGCAAAGATGATCGACCACATCTTGCGATTTTAGACGAAAAGTTTCTTTGTAGAGAATGCTTGGGATGAAGATGAGCAAAATCCCCGTACAACACGTCAGTACTGATTCACTAGTTCTGTTCACTCGTTATTCCTACATACCACAAACTCTTCAAAGTAAGAAGAACGAGCTGCTGAAGATCTATAGGAGAAATAAAGTGCGGCATTGGTACGTGCAACAGCATCTCCCGCCGTTTTTGCTCGCTGTGCCCATGTTTGGAGCTCGGGATGCTCACCAAACCACTGCATCAAACAATCGCCGCTGTGAGGACGAAGATGAATGATGTTGAGGAAAATAAACTCCGTTCTGTAGAAGACATGCTAAACGAGACATGACCATGTCAGATGATCAGGAGGATCAGAGATTATGATTCAGAAGCAAATGTACTCTACAACGAACTAGTGGTAATTGTCCTTCCATGAAGATGGCTGTATAATTGAAAAGATTCACGATGGTCTACTCTACCTCAAGCATGAAAGAAGTACCAAAAAAGATGCGAGCATGTGGTCAGTTTCGGCGAGCAACCAACCACATGCACGTAGCAGATTTTACAGATGAATTCATCTGCTTCTGCTACTAATTGATCTTCACCGATCTTTTGCTCCCCATTATCAGCAATGACACGCTTCCTTGTTTCCACTGTCTTTCCCAGATTCTTTTGAGCGGCTGTGGTTTGCGATGTAGTGGGAAGAAGTAACAAGGTGGAATTATCGAGTAAACACTAGTATCTTGTAGACAATGTGCAGCAGACTGTAGACGGTATGTGCGTTTATAGTTAAAGATGCTGCTCCTAGCGACTAGCGAGACGAACGGCTACCACGTACTACTTCATTAACTTTCCTACCTTGAAGCAATCAAATAATAATAAACCATGGCTGGAAAACTACGTAATAAACCGCAATGCCAATGCTGCAGGTGAAATTCATTTTTTCATCATATAAATTAATAAATATTCATCATAGTACTTATAAGTACCTGGATTATGCGTGACTTTTTTTGCTTGCGCTGCTTTTTTCGCTTTGGCTTTCTTTTCTGACCCTCCGATGACCATTTTTTCTGCGATCTCACTATCGACTGCTGGGGCAATCTTAGATTGTGCGCCTTGCTGTTCCGCCGCATACTCTGCGATGTCGAAGTTATCATAGAGTGTTTCATCGTGGTAGTAGTCCGGTTCCATACCAGCCTCTATATAGAATTCCACGCTCTCTTTGATCACTGCCAGCTCTGACAAGTTAAGTGTATCATTGTCACACGCACGGAGCAAACACTCGAGTTTCGAAACGTGCCACTGATGCCGATCCTTGAATTGTTGCTTCCTGCAAAAGTTTTTCGAGGAGGGCATTTGGAAAAAAAGTAGAAAGTCTTCAATTTAAAATTCTATTTTTATCTTAAATACTCTTTCTGCAATCAAACTCAGTGGTTGAAAAGCCAGACTTCTTCTCAATATCAAAATTTTCTTCCAAAAAAAAAAAAAATTGATACTGTTCTATTTCTTCTTTGTCTCTTGCGGAGACATGCTTCTTATTCTGGATAGATTCTATGTCGGCTTCCACCATTTCGACCGCTTCTCCAAGAGCATCAAGCTGTTTCCTTAACCATTCTTCGCTCTCCCTTTTTTCCTGGGACTCTAAATCGTCCTCAGAGGCATCCTTCGCTAATGCGAATGTACTATATGCTTTTGTTTTCAGCTCCCGCTCGAAGTCTTTGAACCGCTGCATGTTGTACCTAGTCGGAGTGAAAAGAGGAAGAAATAGATTGAAGATGACTCTCGGTCGACGACGAGTGCCCGCTTGTTGGTCTCGTCCTCGTCCTGTGCATGATCAGAGGACGAGGTCTTAGAAAAAATAAAGAGGACAGATGGCAACATACCCTAGTTGTACGAAGGAAACCATCCCAAAAACTACAGGACATTTAACTTACAAGACGAAGACGAATATCAAGAGTGATAAACAGAAGTCTTTATCATGTTTAATTATTCATAGTAGTAGTACTCTATTTTTTTCCTGCTCGCCTCGAGTTTGTCTTTGTTTTTGACCTCTGCCATATTTATCCACTCTCTGATTTGAACGCGAAAGCGTTGTAGCTTGTTGATGCTCTTTTTGAGATCTTCTCCTAGCCGGTCCTTGTTCGCCGCGTGCGGTTGCGAGGCCTCATCGTACAAGTCCTCAAATTCCACTACCCCATCGTCGACCTTCTTCAAGGTCATCTCTATCTCCTTCTGGAGCTTCCGTGCCGCTGCGGCCGCCATCTTGCCAAAGTCGCTTTTGCTCAGTGTCACCTGAACAAGGTACTACTGGACAAAGAGCAATTATAAGTCGCCTTCTACTCTGATGGAGATGTTTGGTGTTCTTGCCTCCTCAATTAGACGAAACTCTAACTTCTTGTATCTTTCCAATGGGATGAGCGAGGATGTAGTGGTGTTGAAACTGGTGAGGTATGTTGTCCGGGGCAGGTGTTGTTCTTCGGGAAATGAGGTTCTTGGCATAAGGTTCTGCTTTGGTCTTGTAGATGTTGTTTTGTTCTAGTTCTCCTTGTTCGACTTCGACAACACCTTCAAAAAGTGTGTGATGAGGAAAATTCCAACTCCCCGCTGTCGAAGCGCTACCTGGCCTCTGTGACGCACGACTTCTGCTCTGCAGCTAGTACAAGAAATCGCGGTACTCCCATTCCTTTTTTGATCATATTCCTGCTGCTCCTGTTGTTCCTCCTACTACTGAGTAGATCTATTTTTCCTTCATCAAGATCATGTGATAAAGAACAAAGCCTGCTTCTGGTCACAGTACTCTGCCCCATGAGGTTTCCCTTCGACGCTGCAGTTAAAAGTAGAAGAGATGAAGACAACTGCTCCTCCTGCTGATACAACCGACGAGAAATCCCTTCTCTAGTAGTCTCCGTGGTGGTGTAAGGTACAGCTAGGTGATTAGCCATGCCGCTTTGGTTCCTCTTTGTCGAGATGAAGGAGCCAGATTTCTCCAGGTCTTGGTCTTGTTGTGAATCTTCTGGTGGCGAAACGTTTCTTCCGTCTTGTTTCATCAGCTAATCCCACGCAAGCAACATAAAATATCGCCACGAGGCGTGATGTTGATGTTTCCGTTACTCTAACTCGACGTACTCGAGGTTTTTTTTCGGAACTACTCCTGAGAGGCGCGGTAACGATAGTATCTTCGCTATCGATGATGTTGTGCAACTAGCTGCTCCCTGCTCGTTCGTTGTTCTATAGTTCGAATGTTGCTGCTCTTGCTGTACAACCAGAACAATCATGATAGTACTACAACTTGTACTGAAAAACCAGATGATCAATCAAGAAAGCCCAGAAGACGTGGAATATCTTTGTACAGTTGCTTCACAAGAAACAAGAAGATGCCCTTCTTCTTACAACAACGACATTAAAGTAAGTAGAAGTGGAGGTCTAAAAAGTTCCATGATCTTGTTGAACAACAACTTCTACTGCCCGTCCTCAAGGACTCAGAGAGTGTCCCGTATATCTACATGATCTACAACATGATTTTTTCTTTTACAAGTCCTGCAATAAAGGTGAAGAAAATTATGACAGGGTAGATGATGTGCTCATGATGAGAGTAGAGGTCTAGAATCAATGATCCCCGATTACAGTTACACTTCGTTTAGGAAATTCGGGAGCGACCGTTACTTTTGATCTATGCTCGGTGAGTATTATTTCTTAGACGATATTAGATATCAAACAATGGTGTAGGTCACTCCCGAAGAAGTATGTATAAATATGACAAATATGATCAGCCAGATGATGATCTTCCGTGAATTTTTGCCGATGCAGAAAGTTATAATGTCAAGGTGAACAAGGTATGTTTTATCCTTGCAACACACCGTCTTGCTATTGCCCAATATTTAGTTATAATAAAGTTGTCATCATATTTAGTTTTTGTTCTTTCTGGCCTTATAGTACTCTTCGTTCAACTCCTCCATCCCTCATAAGGATGAAGGACTGAAACTAGGGCGTGTGAGAGCAGCGGAAGCACCACGACAGCATTTATTTCATCTTTTTCATGCCGAGGACGTAGTCGTGAACCTGAACCATATGTGTCTGTGTCATTATGATTCTTGTAAATTTCAGATGCAGATGAAGGTAAGATTTGATTCATCTATGAAGATCTTGGATCTGTCGCGTTGAGTGTGATGATTATCTGGTGTGATTTTTGCTGCATCATTCATCGTACTTCAATTCTCCGATGAATAATGTTTTTATGAACATAGAGGTGAAAGGGGAAGCAGATTTTGATCATCTATTGCATGAAGGGATAAGCCTAAGATTAGAGCTAGAGGGAAAACTAACTAACCGGCTGTTTTACATATGTGCTCATCATCTATTCAAACCAAAGATCACATTGCTACTTGCAATTACACCCACAACATGCTGGACAAGGACACAATGCATCGATGAGAATGAGTTCCGTTTTAGTTACGAGTGCCCACCAGACAGTTTCTTCAGTCCTCTACCTTCGTACTTCTTGCTAAAAAGTTCTTCTATTCAAACATGCTGTGTGAAGACGTGTATGTCTCTCTCCCGTTATAATCATGTCTGTCATATGGCGGGCTTTTGCAGTAATATTGATCTCCTGCAACTCAAGTTATAGCTTTTCGTTGACTGCGACTCTCGCTGTAGAAAAGACTGCCGCGGTGGTGAAGACGAACAAACCAAGTTGTCGATAAGACTCGTCCTTTTTTATTGCAAGGATCAGGTATGGTGATAATTGCGTCTTAACATTTCGAAACATTGTTGATGCAATCGTAAAGCAATATCTCGGGATAACTTTGACCCGAGCCTGGGGGAATATCAATGTCATTTGCGCTGCTGAAAAGCAGTTCATCTGAACGCGTCAGCGGTGTTGTTCGTGTCCCGCAATTGGAAAAAATGATAATGTCGTCTTAAGTATTTATCCCTACCTCCGCCATCATCAAGATCGCACCACGTCAAGAACAGCCGCATCCACCCTTTCAAGAACCACGTAAGTCTAAGTAGTTGTAGATGAACCCCTTGTTGAAGACAAGAATTAGTTGTCTTTTCGCACCAGAAAATAGACTCGCTCGTCCTTGCTGATGCCTTTCAGCGTTCGCTCTTGGGCAGTAAGCCTCATCAACAAGCCACCAAATGATAGATGAATGGTTGTTCGTCCGTCTTTTCCGTTTGCGAGGTCGTAGCAGACACCGTGAGTGACGTACCTAAGAAACAAAAAGAATCAATCTGAATCAGAAAAAGATAGATTAGAATCTATCAAACGAAACGTAAACGAAGCTGTTTTATAATTTTCGTGTCCGCTGAGGCTGATGTTGTATCATTAAATTCTGTATTTATTTTCAGTAGAAGTAGATGATAGTACCCGAACTTATCAGCTATGCTCGTTCCGAGTACTCGCGGGTCGTGGTCGAATGCATGCACGAGTTTGTCGGAAACTGAGAGCTGCTTGAGCATTACCACGTGAAGTTTGTCTCCCGACTGCAGGGGGAAGATTTCCGTGTAGACGTCATATTCTAGCTTTGTCGCGTCCTCCTCCTCTGATGCTGCGGTGATTCGGCCGACCTTGTCAAACCGACTGTGGTCCACCTTGCTCACCGTCAGAAAATCTTCGTAAACCAAGTTTGGGGACTGCATCACACCACCATACTCGCTGATGATATCCGAATGACCCACAGAGGTCGAGGCTGTCGCAGGAACCACCATTTTCTTGCTTATTACTCCAAATTACGAATAAGATGGCCGAAACGTACGTAGAGACAAATTATCTTCAAGTAAAATTGAAGCAATGCCCTCGTGGTCAAGAAATGTATTTACATATATCGGCAAGAAGACGATAGGGAGCTGCTTCTAGGTTCAAGTTTATTACAGGAAAATTCTACATCTAGGAGCTGTAAAAAATTATGACCTGGAGCTGGACACAGAGGGATGATAACTTTTTTATGTCGTCTCTGTCTGTCTTTTCGGATCTTCTTCATCAAAGCTGTTGTACTTGGTTCTGCGTTTACTCGTTCAGGCTGATCCGTTTCACCAAACAATTACAATTTGTAGTAGCTAGCCATTTTTCTAGTGGTGGTACAACTTAGCTTCTTCGTGATCTTGTTGGTTCGTATCAAGTGAGCTTATCTTTACCTCTCGTAGGTACACTGGTATCATATCCTCAATGTTATGTAGGATCTCAAATTCATGTTCTGATTTCATTTTTCGATGTCTGTGCACAAGGACAAGAACTCGTGGCGCAGATGATGCAGCCTCTGGTAGTAGTAGCTGTAGCGCGACCAAATACGCAACTACAACTTGTCGTACTATATTAATGCTACTTACGGCGTGAGTGTGTAATACTTTTTTAAGATGATCATCAGAGTCACGTTGGACTTTCAGTTTAGATGAGCTATACTTCGACGCGTAAGAATTGCTCTTCGAAGTTTCCACTTCGTCCTGAAGATGGTCATGGCAGAACTGTAGTCCGGCTGATGTAATCATACTCAAATGAATTCTGACGACATGATCAGGTTGTTTTTCAATTCTTGTCGTACTTGTATTAAGACAGAAGTTGTTTGGAGAAACAAATTTTCATCCTTATCCGCGAAGTTTTTTATCTACGTGATTCAGTCTGCTTTGTTCCATTGTTCCCAAATTATTATCGAAGTAGAAATTGAAGAAAGTAGTAGTTGTTGAGCAGTACGACGTTCCAATTGATATACGGTTACCTTACGCTTGCGCAGAAGTAGAAGACGCATTTTTCCCGAATTATTATAGTTGATTAGAACAAGCATGCATATACAGTTTCAGAGTAATGATTAAGATCAGTTCGCGTCTGCGCCTTACATAATTACGGAGTTTAGTCAAGAACGTCCGCCTGAATGATGAATACTCGATATCGACTTAGCATCTTCTGTGTTTTAAAAGGCTCACTTGTCAACATGGATGTAGTGCTCTCAACATCGTACAACTCGGATACAGGCAGAAGTAGTAAGTAGAAGTTGTGAAGTAGGCTCCATTGGTTAGCAAAATTTTGTCTGATCAAGAAGTAATTTTCCAAGAACATGATGATCGCATTCTCACGAAGGTCAGCGACTGATACTTAAATTATTTTTCGGCGAGGGCGAGAAGTTTTTATATATAAAAAGCCTTCAACATCAGTACTCTTTTCGCCTCCACTCGGCAATCCGATCAAGTGTTGTTCAAGACGATTTTATGTGTTCTTGTGACTGTGAGAGAGATTTTTTGACTGTCGGTAAGTATATGTGAATGAAGAGCAAGTCAGAGGCTTCAAGAGGTTTAACTTAAACTTACGGAAGATTCTTGCATATATGCTGGACAAGGAGGAACAAATACAGTCACGCGAAGAAGGTATTGAACTAGAAGACCGAGTTTCACCTGTGGCTTGGTCTTTAATCGATAAGGAGCACCACAGTTGTAGGAAGGTTTTTCTCAATCTCCATATCCATTGATTGTTATTTTTGGAACAAGTTAGTCTTTCTCAATAATTTGTTTTTGATGCTTATTGATCATTCAGCTGAAATAGATGCAGGCGCAACTAGATGAAACCTGCATTCTCATCTCGCTGCGACTGCGAGCTGTGAGATTCACCTAGTGTTCGAATGAGTTTAGTTTGCTCATGATGAAGACGTGTGAATTACGTGAGTCACGACGTCTACTTCATACAATTATTACATGCTCGGCCTCTCGAACATAGAGATGCGAGCCTTCACATTTCCCGTCAGCTGCTTGCGTGGATTAGAACTAAGAGAAGTCAGCACCTTGGTCCCGTTTTCCCTTTAAAAACCGGACCAAGATGCCTGTGTTGAAGTTGGATTTCTTGTAGCCTTAAGTGGAGAACTTTCGTTTTCTTGCAGCGGCGTTTTCACGACATCAGGTTCAGGACTGCCGAGCCTGATAAGAAGTTATAACAAGGCCTAGGAATACATAGAAATTTAGACAGTAAGCGCGATCCTGCTGTAGGATATGTGCTTAAGCCATAAATCTATTATCTATCATAGAAAACCAGTTCATCAAGTACGGCGTCCCCTGCACATCTTTGGGCGTGAAAACGTCTCGTGTAGGAGGCGGCAAAATCGTCTTGGTATCGGTTGCAGGTGCTTGATTCTCTGCATCATCATAGAAACTATCTGAATCATGAGGTCCACGGTTGCTCAACGGCGTGGACGCAACACCTGTGGTCATGTATTAGTCAAACCAAAGTTGTAAAAAGTATAGCAATTAAGCGTAAGCCTCAGCCTCAGGGGCTGAAGACTGGTATTCTGGATATAATTAACGTCGATCAGAATGTTTTCAGATTCCGTTAGGAAGGAACAACGACGAAGATGAATCGCTCTAAAAATCTTGAAGATACTGTTGCGATTTCTCGTTGAAAACGTTCCTCCGGTAATGCGACGACCAGCTCCGACAGACTCGCGTGCTGGGACAGGTCCGATGTTGAAAAGGCCTCGCATCCTCTGGACCGTATACTCTGCATCATCATCCATCTCCAGAACCTGGACTTCGACATCATCGTCACCCATGATAGAGAAGATATAATCAGAAACACCAGGAGAAAGAACACGAATTAAATAGTGAGATATCAGAAACAATAATACTAGTGGAGGGCTTCGTTTAATGCACTCACTGACTTGGGTTCCTCGGACTAACCTAGCACGACACGACCTTGCATGTGCATTGTGTCATCTATACGCTTACGTGCTGGTCGCGCAACAGAAATACCTGCTGACACTGCCTCTGCTGCGCTTGAACCTCGGATAGCTTCTTTTGGAGCCTCGACACTTCCGCTTGCAGAGGATGTTCCGCGGTCTTTTTCGCAAACATCGATTTCACCTCATCGAAGCGTGGCGGCAGGGACTCCGGATCAAAACCACCATCCTCTATACCACGTATCTGCCTATCATCCAACTTCTCACTCCATCGCTTCTGGATGAAATCCGACAAATTCCGCCTCTTCCGCTCAGCCCGCTCTTGTACTTCTTCGATGTCCGATTTCATAGAGTTAATCTGAAGAAGAGCAGATTCGGAAAGCAGTCCTCCGTCCAATTCCTAATCCAGGTTCCTTATGTTATCTAAGTTTTTAGAAGTCCATAAACAAGTCTAAGCAAAACATATTTTCTACTGGTACTAGTGTTCAACCAAAAGTTCTTCCTTCATCGATTCAGATTCTGATCTTTTAATACCTGCGCGAGCCTCTGTCGGAGCTCCTCTTTGATCTTTTTGTTCTCCGCCTCTAGCTTTTTCACTGTCTCAGATCGACCCGGGCTCGGCATCTTCACATTGCTGTAAGTATGTGCGTTGCAATATGCACATTCAGTCACGGAAGGTTCTTTTTCTAAACTATATTCCAGTAATTTTTCGACAAGGACAAGGTCAAGATATACATAGATAGAAAGAAGTAGTAGCTTAGTTATCTGATCTTCATTTCTGATTCTGATATGCTCAGCTTTGTTCTCTAAATTGACATATTAAGTAGCGGTAGTACGGATTCAGTGGTTTCGAGGGCGTTGCGTTATCTGTTATGCCAGCACTAAGCTGTGACTGAGAAGCGTAGTCGTCTTGATCGTAGCGATCGTTCGGATCCTGGATGACGGAAGATGTATTCGAAAGCCGCTGCCTTGATGCTCCTCCATAATGGTTGTGTTGTGAAGATGAAGAAGAAGCGCTATGTCGTGGCTCTTGGTTGTAGGTTCCTGCGTTACTGGACAACCTGTTCACGGAAGAGGAGGCGCCTGATGTTGTTTTCCCAGCACTATTTCTGCTATTATTGGTAGTTGCCCCGACAGCGCTACCTCGTGAACTAGAGTAACGTTCACTTGTTGGCTCGTACTCGTACTGGTGTCGTCGTGCCTGTCCTCGCCGGAAATCTCCCTCAGCCACACGCGAGGAAGCAGCACCGCCAACGGCGGAACTAGAGGATGATGTATGTGAAGACCTGTGGTGTGCAGATGCACTGCTTCCTCCAACGACCGAGGATGAGCCAGCTGGATTACCGTATCTAGAGGAACGCCGCGCAGCGTCCTCCTCACGCGCACGCCGTCTGTCAATCAAATGCTGTTCTTCCGTGGCACTCAGTCGCTTTACTATGCAACCTGGAGTTGTGTGACATACGAAACACTATCACTACTACTACAAACTACCTAAGCCCCTAGCCCTTCAGTTTTTTAAAACTCCATGTTCAAAACAGCACTCTTCACAAACACTGCAGTTTTGACGTAAGTCGATGTTCTTGCAGCGACTCAATGAATCAATCATATGACCTAGGTGTAGTACAACTAGAATTACTTGAAATTTTCCAAGACCCATATTGGTATCTATAGGATAAGCAATTTCCCTAAAATCCTTAAGAGCCTTCCATAAGCGAAGGGGCTCCCTTAAGGAAATGGCCTCCCTTATTAAGGAATTTCTATTAAATCAACAAGAGTTATCATAGGTCTCCCTTAAAGGCCAAAAATGTGCCTCAAGGAGGCCCCTTAGCCTAAGGAGGCCCTCCTGTAATAAGCTTAAGCTAATAAATATAAAAGGCACTCCCTTAAGGGCCGCCCGACCTCTTAGTTAAGCCGAATCCTTTAAGGATTTCAAGAACCTGGCGCATCGGGGTCAGCCACAGCCAAAGCCAGCCCGCTAGCTTAGCCATAGCGTAGCCAGCTTACCTTGCTAGCTCAGCCGTAGCCAGCTTGCTTTGCTAGCTTAGCCATAGCCCTCTTCTCTTGCCTTGCTAGATTACCTTAGCCGTAACCGGCTTGCCCTGCTTTGATGTGCGTAGCTTAGGCATGGCCAGCTTGCCTCACTACCTTAGCCATGGCGATGCGATAGCCAGCGTCCCTCGCTAGCTTCGCTCTGGCTGGCTCGCGTGCTTTACCATAGCCAAAACCAGGCGGCTAGCTTAGCCGTGGCTAGCTTGCTAGCTTAATCATGGCCAGCTTAGCCATAGCCAGCCCGCTGGCTTAGCCATCAGCGTCACCAGCTTCCTAGCTTTGCCATCGCGAGTTTGCTAGCTCAGCCACGGCAGCAGTGCTTCGCTAGCTTAGCCACAGCCAGCGCGCTAGCTTAGCCATAGCGGCAGCCAGCCCACTAGCCTAGCCACAGTGGCAGCCAGCTTTCCAGTCTTTCACTCTAGCTTTGGCGAACGGACTTAGCGACTTTGCTCGTTCGTCTTACCTGTCTAGTTGCTAACCTATGCCCAGCGCAGCGGGCCCTTGATGGGCCCGTGTTCTGGGCATATACATATGTGGTATGGTAGGATGCCCACATCAGTACTATCTTTCGAGGTCGACGGGAATCATACATGTAATAAAGCAAAAGTTCTTAATTCAAACAAGCAATTTTTACCTGGAAACCAGCCTGTGTTTTGGGCGGACTCCTCAAAGAGGTGCCCGCCCCACCATTCGCTGTTGCCATCGATTTCGACAACGCGAATGATATCCCCAACTTTCACATCGAGTGTGTTGTCGCCACCATCACAAAATGGGCGCACCGCTTTGGCGTAAAAGCAACGGTCTTGCTCCATCTCTTTTGTTCTAATTTTTGATGATTTTTTGGTCTAGATTTTGATGTTTTCTTGGTCTTGTTGATGATGTTGATTCTTGAAATGATCAAACTTGAGCAAACTGATTTTTGCTGTAGTTGTGCAGTTGTCTGGTGTCTTGTTGCTTGTTCAAGGATAGAAGTTATTGATGCATTATTTAAGTGATTCTTCAACGGGCGCCTCGGGCGGAAGCTGCTAGTGCAAATACAGTTACAGAAAGTTGCATTACATGGTCATAGTTGCAGCAGTTAAAGGTACTACTTACGTACACATGATTCATCAATACCTTTAGTAGGCGTCTCTCTTACATCAAATTCAACGGATCATTCTCTTGTTTCGCTTCGTCGCACTGCGTTCACGACAGGTTGATGTGTATCAGAGTCTCTTGTGACTTCTTGTCCCGCTTCAAGAATATCATTCAAAATTTACTCGACATGGAGAGTCCGTGCAGAAATGTATTCGCTCATCTGCCTAGGTATACTTATATATTTCGCTCGAAGGGATTCTTGGTTTCCACCCGTGGTCAGACGAAAGCTATTCATTCAGACGACACACGAGTAAGCCCTCATTCGAAGAAGCTTCTTCCAACAGGATGTTGATCGCTGGATCGAAATTTCCGCTCCTGCAATGGAGTGCCAGTGGGAGCGAGGCGAGTTTCATCAGCACGATGCAGGAGTATAATTCTTCGACGAGTGCACTGGTATTCGACGATGTCCTCTGTTGAGACACTTGTTTGCACTAACAAAGTTCATCTTCATGCTCGTCGTGCTTCTTGTTGTTCCTTTCTTTTACAATGAGCATGCTGGTGCTGCATTGTTACTATGTATGTAAGTAAGTATGTTCATTATTTGCTGCAAGTAGACGAGTATCAGAATCAGTCTCAAAGAAAATAAACTTACGACCTCCAATTTTCCATCGATCTTGAACTTGAGCTATACAGAGTGCATTCACAACAAGAAAAGCTGCAAACAAGTCGATCAATCTTGCAAAAGTAGAAGTACAACAGGTGGTGGTACATTTTCAATATGTAGTCTCCTGACAGACGTGATGGAAAGGCAAATACATTACCTGCTAGACTTCAGGTTATTCAAATTCATATTGATAATCCGTAACTAAAACTCTTCATTTAATACTTAGTCTCTAATATCGATGACGTCGAAACTCGGAATGCACTCACATGATGAAGAAAAATGTTACAGCAGTATGAGAAATTACATCGGAAATATATAGATACATAGCGTGAAAGGCTTTGGATTTTTTCACAACTTCTTGAAGATAATACCAAGACTACTGTACATAAAAGCAGAACTACTCTTCTACTCTATTTTTTTCTGCACTGCAACTACAAAGAGCTGCTAGGACTACTAGGAGCTGCTGCAGCTAAAGATATTCTCAAAAAACATCATGAAGAGATCGTAACAATTTTTCGCTTTTTCGAATGACCGCATCTAGATCTTCGCAGCTGGCATCGGAGGACGCTTCGTCGCCTTTATCCTCCAGGTCTACGCCTGTTCTCTCAGCTGCTACGCTTTCAGCTGCCATCGCGAGTAACGGAATCGCACCTTGTTGGGGTGTGGTCATTACAACATTCGGAGCTAAACGAGTGTTTACCGGAGACGAGGATTCACCAGCACGCGAAGACCCCTCTGCTCCTCCAGTTCGTGGTGATGACGGGATTTCTTTTTTAACGACTTTAGGCAGCTCCGCAATACTGGGCGATTTTGGCAGGACTACGTCAGAACCTGAAGTGTCACTTTCGATGGCAATGTAGTTGCGGTTATGAATCACAAAAATGAAAAAAAATATTGTTATTCTAGTATTCAGTTGTAGACGTAGACGACGCAGAAAAATAACAACGAGAACAAACCAATTTCGAAAAAATCCAGATGTTTTAAGAACAAGCTAGGTAGGTTAAAGTTTTTTGTTCTTGAAGATAAAATAAACCATATTAACTAGTACAAACATGTTTACTATATACTTAAGTACTTACACAGAACGATCTGTCTGAAGCAGACATACGTTTATACCCGAGGTGCCGCAGCCTGCCCCTGGCCGTCGTCCCACCTCTATGACCTCAGCACCGTCGCCCATGCTAAGGCATGATCCAGATGAAGCAATGGTCTCGAATCTCTTCTGTACTTTATCTGGCGTGTCTCCTAGTCTGTTCCTCTCCCGTAACTGCTTCAGCACTGAGTCCAGCGTCGATATATCGAATCGAGGCGAAGACCGCTCTTGAGGAGATTGCTGAGCGCAGGTTTGCTGTCGAGAGCTTGGGCTGTAGTTCTCAATTTGAATGGCACGATTGTAGTTCTCGTCAACAGCTGGACGTCGTGGCGAGCTCTCGTGATTCGACTGACGAGGTTGCGAAATTGACGTAACGGCTCTCGGAGAAGGAGACACTGCGTTCATCTTCTTCCTACGCTGCTCCTTGTTGGACGACTGCATCTGCACTTTCTGATTTCCATCGCTCCTGCGTGCAGGCACGCCAGCATTGCTTACGCTATTATTTGCTGCCACAGCCGAATGGTCTTCCATCGATTTTGTGACAGGAAACGGTGGCTCGTACAGCAATTTATGGAGTAGCTCTTGCGCTTGCCGAGATCCTGGCGAAGTACTAGTACTTGCTATGCCTCTATTTTTAGTGCCATCGCGCCCAGGCGATGTAACGTATTTCTTCGCTCCCGGCGGCGCTGGAGGCCGAGCGCTGGCGTCATCTGGTAAGGCCCGGCAGCTATTGTTTTTCTTGTGAGATGAGGCGAGAAGATATTTTGACGAAGACGAATTTTCTGGAGTAGCTGGAGACCATTTATTCTGTAGTCCACCCCCGAGCCTACAGCGCGAACTGCTTCCACGAAGTGCTGAAGAGCTTTCCACTGATCTGGCACCCGGGCTAGCCTTTTTGTCGCGACAGGAGGATAGACTACAAGGATCCGCCGAAGAAAATGACAATGATAGGACCACTGGCGCTTGTTTTTGGGTATCCATTTCGTCGTCTTCACCTAAGACTCTTTCACTATCCATCAGGTCCGCCACCATGGCTTGAATAGCATCATGACCCGAAAAACTGAACGGTCGGACGGGTGAGCAAGATCCCCATTCTACTTCTTTGCTGTTGCTCGTGTTGATTATATTTGTACTCGCCAATGTTCTCGAGTGTCCTGCTTCCGCATTGGCGTCCTCGGCGACAACACAAGGTGTCGGCGATGGACTTTGAGAGCGCAATGCTGCCGCGTCGAATCGCATGCGGACTGGCCCCCCACTATTTCTGGCCCCTGTTGTGGTGTTCTTGGCAGCACTGTTAGTTGTCCAGTTTGACGGAGGACAATAATAAGCTGGTGAAGTAGGCACAGATCCTCTTTCCGTGTCTTTACCGGCTGAGTTTGGCAAGGCAAAGGCCGCGGACGGTGACGATTTCCTGCTGCCTTGAAACGGATTTCGTGCGGCAGCAGCCTCGCTTCTTCGAGCGATCGCCTTGGGAGAGCTTGCCCTTTGTTGTGCTTGCTGTGCGTTCTCTTGGCCTTCGAGCAATGTTGGCCGCAGGGGTGCCATACGAGGCGACGTGGAACTCGCTCTTGCTGGTGAAGAAGACGACGTGGAACTCTGAGGTGGAACATTTTTTGTCCTGTCCCCAGAATGAAAAGGATTGTCTGGAGAAAGCTGGTTCTTGCGATTATGGTTAACACGTGGACTCCCGACATATACGTGCTTGCGAGCTGCCTCGCGCGTATCAGACACGTAGGGCATATGCTCTCCCACCTTTCCTGTCACATCGTCGTCAGGGTAAAGCGATGTCAATTTTCGCGGACTATGACTCCGACGTCGTTTTTCGTCTCCGGTGCCGTCCCGTGTCTCATTTCCTGCCTCCTCGTCGTTCTGTTCGTCGCTAGAGGCGGGTGGCAATGCACTCGTCACTAGTGCAACACCTTGTCCTTGTGTACTTGATGAAGCAGCTGAAGCCTCGCAAGGAAATTCATTTTGTCTTGGCACGATCGGAGAAACGATGTCGCCAGAAAAAATCTCATTCGATGTGAGAGCCGGACGCTCGCCTACGGAAGCAGACAGAGCCGTAGCTTCACTCCTGCTCGAAATCGTGGTCCCCTTACTGTCTGAAGCGGTGTTGACCGCACTGCTCGACGACCCTCGGGAACACGATCTTCTCTGAAGATTACCGTGAAGACTCGCGGAAGTTCTGGTCTTACTACCAATCCATTTACATCTTTTGATTTCCAAAATCTTGGTTCCTGAGCCTGAAGTTGCAGAAGAGGAAGATGGTGCAGTTCTCTGTTGATCTGTGGCTTCCGCGTGTTGCAGCGTATTCTGGTCAACACGAGCGTCAGCATGATCATCATTAAGGAGACCTTGATAATTCCTTGCAGCTGTCGCGGCACCTGCAGATGGAGGACGCGGAGGTGCTTCATCCGGCAATCCTACGTATCCAGGAGCCACCCTCGTCTGAGTGCCACTTGTTGGGCCGGCTCCTGGGGCCCGCCCCTTTGGTGGGCTAGCATACAGCGGTGTGCAGGAAAGTTCATCGTCAGCCGCTCCGGGTGGTCGCTTCATGGCAGAGTTACTTGGACCACTACCGGAGGCTTTTTCCGCTTGAGTCCTGCCCGTTCTCTTCGGAGTTGCAAGGTGAGCTTGAGCTACATTGCCATTCCTACAGCCATCCGAACTGGTTATCAGGGCACTGCTTGTAGCATCTTCACCGCCTCCAGAACATGTAGTCGCGGACGCAATTCCCGTCTTTTTCTGCCCCTCTGCTTTTTTACTCTCTCGCTCCGCCTTCTTTTTGCGCAGCTTTTGTAGTTCTATCTCAATGGCGGCAATTTCTCGCGCCCGGTCGCCGTCCTTCGCCCGTTGCTCGGAATTTCTGTTAGTATCGTGACCCGGCGCGTTTTCTCCCTCGGCAAGCAACCTGCGACCTGATCGTGCCGTTCGGCCAGTCGCCGCGTCGCCAATTGCGCCCGCGGAGTTTGGCTTGCTGCTTGCTCCTTGTACGGCATGTTGAAGATGTGGATCTGCTATCGCAGTACCAATCTTCACGCGACTGCTGCTCGCAGCTGGGTCAACGCCTGCACTATTTGCCATGGAAGTAAGTGGTGATGGAACAGAAGAAGAATGATTTTTGCTCGAAAACTTGGGTTTTCTGAGATTTGAACCACGATGATGCGCACCTGCAGCGGCTGATGTTGTCGATAACGAGTCACTACAGGAGGACTGCTCCTGTATCGACTGCTCCTGTATCGAAGCTTCCATCAAACTGTTGTAGTTCTCTCTATCTTGCATTAGCCTTGCCCGTCGACTATTTGGTGGAGGCTGCAGTGCCGGTGCCGTTGCAGGTCTCGGCACTGCTGAGAAGTTCGCGGCTCCAGAACTGTTCGCCGCAACACCCGCTAGTCCTATTCCTCGAGGCGACCTTCTCTCACGTGCACTCTGACTCCCTGCTCGCGATGTGGCCACTGACGAACCATACGATCTGCTCGCAGCCTGCGCATGAAGATCTTGGTGTTGGTGTTGCTTCAAACTAATAGAGTTTCCTCCTCTAGGAGAGATTGCACCAGCAGCAGCGGCGAGGCGAGCAGTGCGTCGCGCAGATGAGAGGCTTCCGATGGACTCGGAAACACTTCTCGACTCTTCGCGACAGCTCTCTATTTTTCCGCCGCGTCTACTGGTGGCCAGCATGCCCATGCTGTTCATTGTTCGAGGGGTTTTATTTAGTCGATGTTTTCCTAATTCGGGTCGGTTCTCAATCTCATCAATCCGATGCATCATATTAATTTGTGGCGCAGTAGTTGTGCCTGTGACGCCTCTGTTTTTGTTCCGTCGCTGAGCAGGGTCTTCATGAAATGACCGATCGTCCTCAGGAGTCTGGCCTAATAAAACCCGTGTCCCATGCGTGGTCCATGCTGGTGCCAGCTGCCCCTGGAGGGGGCTCAGCGACGTCGTGCTGCTGTTCGGGCCACGAACAGGATCATCCGCCATATGCGCACTATTTGGAGAGCTTCGGGGCGATCCCAAGTCAGGCGGGTGTAGTTGGTCGTGGCCGTCTCGGTGTTCCAGGTTTGACCTCGTTGTTGACGGTGCCTGCACGACGCATGTAGCGTCCGCAGCTATAGGACTGTACGCAGCTCCTGCTGCGTGCGCTTCTCCTGGAGGGGCTACTCCTGAAAGAGCTAATCCCGACCCAACAGTTCCAGCCATCACAACACTTCCACCTGAGGACCAGGAAGGAACAGGCGCAGCTGCGGTGACACCGACGCGAGATGGCATCACGTGATTTGATGAACTGAAAAAACGCGGCGTTGCGATCACGTCTAGAAAAGGATTAACGAGCTGCGGATGCCGCCAAACTCCTCGCTTTCTTGTGCTAGAAGATCTTGGGTCAATAGCTGACGGCTGCGGTGGACCTGGTACAATCATCATCGTACGCGCAGAGGATGTGGGAGACAGGGTCTTTTTTGTCGTGTTCATATTTTGACTACTCCTGGGAGCCATCCTTAGTATTGGCACACTCCTTGGCTGAAGTTGCTGAGACCGTACCTGAACGACCGTCCCACATACAACTGCGGGCATGACCGGACTTGCGGCAGCTGCAGGACCCTGCAATGCATATGCCGGCGCTGTTCCTGGACCAGAACGACCCGAGTCTGGTACTATAGTTGCAGGAGCAGAACTAGCGTTGGCAACTACAGCTATATTTTGATGATGCTGCGCCATTGCTGCAGGTGCTCGTGGAGGTTGTGACATCGAGCGCAGCTCCCCACGCGTTGGAGAAGCGTCCTTTCTCGTTGCAGCAGGCGTTGGCGTAGGTGGCATAGTTCCCCAGCATGGACTCGGCTGGCTCATCATCTGCATCCAATCTGGTGATCCAAGCATCACGTAAGAGGTTCCCTTAGAGTTCACACCTCCATATTGATGCACATACGAGCTTGCTTTCGAGCTGCTACTGATAGGGGCGTATTGAGGTGATGGCCGCTGCCCTTCTTGGCGCCCTACAGGCTTAGCAGAAGGTGCTTGCAATTGCAGCTGTTGCTCTACCTGCGTATGTTGATGCTGTGGCGGTTGCACTACTTTTTGTCGCAGAATTGTTCCAACATGTGGGGGAAACGAAGAGCGCTTGGGAAGCGTGAACATGAAGTGCTCATGTGGGACCTTCGCTGCGACAAAGGATGTTGGCTCGCGACGCTGCGAGCAGCCGCTGGATGCAGGTTGATGCGGTGTCATATTTTTACATTCATCCTCCTTGTCATTAACGCCAGCGGTAGAGTGCAAGGACGTCGTCCGGGAGTGATTAGCGGACGGCCTGAAGCAACAAGGAACTGCAAAATATCAGCAGGTTTTACGTGAAGATGCTCGCGAAGTAGGAGGTTGCCTAGATTGTAGCTGAAGAGGAGCAACTTCAAACAGGGTCGTATGGGTATTAGAGACACGAATATTACATCGAATTTACAGTGGTTGTGGGTCGGTAGAAAAATAAGGCGGGTATCACATTAATAGTAATACTTGGAAGTAGACTAGAAGGTACCGAACAAGGTCCGTATGCAGTTTCTGGTTGATCTCACTCATACCTTGCACCAGGCGGTCCACATCCCGGAGACTTTCGGTCGTACTAGTTGCAAGGCCATCCATACTTTTTTCATTGGATTTCTAATACAAGGCAAAGATACGCGCGTGCTTGCTAAGCTCGTCTAGGTATTTAGCGGATGCAGAGGCAGGCAAGTAACAAGTTATCACATCCTACTCCACCTATGAATGCTGATCATTTTTCACATGTTGAGTCGTCTGTTGCGCCTGCTCGGCCGCATTGTGAAGTATCAGCATCAGTCGGCGAGATACGAGGAACTAAAGCTGAGCGATGCGAGGCGACCCCAACATCAACTTCCACTTCGTCCAGTTGACCGCTTGATACGAATAGGGACCAATTTCATTAGTACTTACATCAACTTCAACGATGACCTCCTTCTTCTTAATTTTGTACTACTTTGATCATGAACGTTGTAGAATACGAGGATATTGATGATCGGCACCGCCGATCCGACGTCATCGATCATTAGGCGAAAATAGCCTTACGCAAAAAGAAAAACATCACGACTATAAGCGATAGCAAAAAAGTCACGAAAAAATTTGATGTTCTTGGAAATAGGGTTGAAGATAGAGCAAACGAAATCGATGCCTCTGCAAGTGGGTTATTTGGTGAGTGTAAGTAGCAAAGAGCCCTGATGTCCCGAGTGTGCATTCATCGCGGAAGTGCATTCAAGGTCGACAGACTTTAATTGTGTCACAGTAGAAAATGACCCGCTACGCGCGGCATGTTGTCCCGCCGCATGACATTGCTGAGCCTCGATGAAATCGTAAACGGTACCGTGATGAGCTGTGGTTGTGTGCCCTTGATGCGTCATAGTCAACATATTCATCACGTTCGAGGTATTGCGGGTTGACTTACTGTAGTTCGAAGACGAGGACGCATTTCCGGCTGCCGCACTATTGCTTATCAGCGCCGCACCAGACAAATTCCACGATGCTGACAAATTTGTCGTTTTATTCGCGTTGCTGTAGGATTTTTCGCGCAATCTTTGAATTTCATGTTCCATCCACGCTACCTCATCTGGTTGCGTCTCTAGTATGTGGTCCATACAGATATGCTCCATGTATAAGGCAATACATCTATCCGACTCCAATCCTGCCTGTTTACCCGGTTTTGCATGTCTAAGGTGCCCACTGCGCGCGACCGCTCCGATTCGACGCTGCACATTGACACTCTACGGGCTGGCGCACACCTCCAGTGAGCGTAGTAGATATTGCACATCGCGATGGCAGCTTGATGATGCGGCAGCATGCCCAGAAGAAAGTCCAAGTCTGCGTCTCCGGTCCAGTTGAACGCCATACGAGCATGCATCCACATATTCAAATGCAAATACTGAATGATCATCGAATGTGGACTTGTTGTAGTTGCAGGAGCAGCAACGGAATCGGTATTCATCACAAGAGTAAGATTCGCACCACAACCCATGAACATCTTGTGGTCGCCGTGCATTGTCAAGAATGACATAGAAGAAGCAGAAGACGCTCCGCTGGTGGAGCTTGCGTTATCATTCCCTGAAGATGAAAAATAAGGTGCGGGCGGTAGTAGATTCGCTAAAACTTCTTCACTACTGGTATTTGTTAAACGCAAGAGCACGTCTGCGTTATCGATGGCCACATTCCTTTCGCACGTCGTCAAATCCCGACAGCCATTCTCGTACTGCGCAGTCTTTCCCAACATCCCGGTTACCGTTAGCATTTGTTGGGTTTCCGCAGGCTGCGAGAAGTCCGATTGGTAGATACCCCACTTTGCTGCACCAAAAGTGATGTTGTAGCACAAACTCGCTATACCAGCATTCCTCGTCTGATTCCACGCGACCTCCCGGACCGGTGTCTGCGTTTCCCACACGCTGCACATCTCGCTGGCAGCTTTGTGATGCGGAATCATCTGCGCGAGGAAGTCGAATTCAGGATCCGTACCGGAAAAGAAATAGCCATACCAGCGGACATGTTCCTATTGATTTGCGCATAGGCTCTCGCTGCATCGGTGTCCACATCAGGGCCGCATCCAGCCATCATGTCACCGTGCTGTCCCAGACTGGAACTGGATGTGGAGCCTCCGTGGTGCCGGTCATCCATCAACATTTTTATCTTTCTTCCGGTTCTCTTCTTGTGACTGTGAAACACGTCAGCAGCATAATATAGCTTTCATCATACCAGGCCACAAGGAAGTTCTTCGCAAGGAAATGATCTGTCGTCCGATCCGCGCCAAGAATGAAGGGCTGAAAAAATTTTCTGCTCAGAAAACTATATTGTTGGATCTGCATCGATGAATCTGTATCACAATGTTTACGCTTCATCTTTTTGTCCACCAGGTGGTTGGCATTATCCACACTAGTACCACTGAAGAACACACCATGATATCGTCTTCTAGCAAAAACCAGAAGAAAAAGAGAAGTAGAAAATGTTTAAAACTCCTCCTCCGTAAATTTTTTTATCATCATCTTCACCAAACATCAACAATTATATCATGTTATAGTACTTGTAGCAACCTAGGACGAATCAATTCGTTTGTCGTGCTGACGCCATTTTGATTCATCACTTCCCCCTTAGTAAATGGACGTCGACATGTTCCTTTGTGTGTAGCTTTCGATTCCAGTCCTTGTAATTATTCCAAAATGTTGAAATACAATACGCGGTACTCAGACTCAGACACTCCATCTCTCTGTGCCTGCTTGGGCCTGCGTCGTCTTTGTTGTTCAATAAAAAATATCATTTGGCGTGCGAGCAGCGCTATACCGATACCGCTCTTCCCTTATTTTCCCATATATTAGGTAATTCCCCAGATTAGTCTAGTACAGTTTTGTATTATTTCTGTTTGAGAAATATGTGTGCGACCATGACGAAGACGACGTGAGAGCGTGATCGTCGCGATCAAACTACGCATTTCTTAATATCATAACTCTACGTTTTTCATTATAAATGGCGTCACCTTCGCCCTCCCTCTTTCTTTACCTCTGCAGAAGACTGTATAAGTATGGAGAATATTATAGATCGCGTGATTTGTGTTTCCGATATGAATTCTGTTTTTATTCTTACTCTATTTTTCATTTATTTCATTATGCTGAATAATAACACATTGATGACCTCGATGGAATAAATATGTGATATTTGATATAGATAAAAATGTTCATGCTTATTGTTAAGGATTCGATGATAATTGTGAATCAAGATGAGTATGTAATTCTAGCAGCTGTGTATCCTTAATGACTAATCTGTTGCTCTTCTTGAATATCAATTGGAACCAAAAAATAAATTTGATTGTGAACCTCGTCCGCGTATCTTGTTCTCCTTTCTTGTCGTGTTCTATTTTTCTATCATGAATATACAAGGTGCTGCCTTTAATCCACCTCCAGCAGTAAGGCTGTACTCCTGCGCTCTTTTATTTCTATGAGCCACGAAGACCACGATTGCAATATTAAAGAACTTACAACATAAAAGAAAAATTTACATGGTTGGTCACCGTCACGCATATCAAATCTAAAGAGGTAGAGCTGCATCATAAGTCAGAGTCACCGAGCAGATCACTTAAGAAACCGGTATCCACCTACACCGTCAATAGTCGAACGAGACCACTATGCTCCCCTTGAACATGTTCTTCTCTTCATGTTAGTTCAGATAGCAACATCAGATTCAGCTTCGTCGGTGGCGTGCACCTCCGCTGGCACGCCCGAAGATGAAATGGCATTGCGAATTTCTAGTGTTGTTGATGCTCCTGCTCCTGTAAGAGCAGCGATTTCTTGTGCTTCGCGGAGAGCGATTTCGTGTTCTAGAGCATGGCGGTGTTGCGCAGCGGCAATCGAAGCTCTGTTACATCCTATACAGAGTGCAACCGGCATGACCACCGTGAGGCTGAGTACAGTAAGAATCGCAACCACGATGAAGCACCACTGCAAAACCGTAAAGCGCCGACGGTTATCGGCAATCTGAAGCGCACTTGAGAACCACGAAAGCCTAGCGTTGGAGGAAGAAGAACGTTCCACCTCTTTGCTGCTTTTCGCAGAGGCCGATGTGGCGCCATAGCTGCTTCCAGATTTTTTAGAGAGACCTTTTTCGAGCATATCGCCTTCATATGCGCTGTCCTCGACGTCAGACTCGCCAACTTCTTCGATGGCCTCACCTTCGCCTTCCAGTCGCGCGGTTTTCTTCAGAGTGTTCCACAGGCTGGTGGCCACGGCAGGAATGCGGACGCGGGCCTCTTCAACGTGGGCCGCAAGGTATTGGCCGTACAAGGTGGTCGGCTCGCGACCTTCATCAACCCCGTCTTCCTGCCGCGTGGTGACAGTCTCTACGGAAGGTGTTCCTTGATCTTCCGGGATTGGAATAATGCGTTGATCATCGGAAGACTCGAAGTCGGTTCCTGAAACGGAGTTGCTTCCGCTTGCAGTGGCAGACATTCCCGTGGCCGAGTCGACATCACGGCCGTTTTGATGGAGAGTAAAAGTCATCACTCCACGCGGCCCCCGCGCAAACGGAGACGCGTAACCAAGCGCCTGATCCGGCTCGCCTTCCGGCTCAGCACGATTTCGTGGAGTGGTAGCGGTAGACAAAGCTCGTGGCGTGCCGTTCAACGTGATGCTCTTCGCGGCCTGGAGATCATCTTCATCTTGTTCGACACATGGAGTGCAGCTGGTGCCCTTGTTCTTCGCCATCTCCTCTTCGTCGATATCCACCAGAAGACCGTGTTCCTCACCACCAGTCTGCTCTTCCGCTACATCTTCCTCATCTTTTTCCGGCGTAGTTTGAGCCTGTCCTTCGGACGAGGCCTCGTTTTGTTCCGTTGTGCATCCCTGACTGTAGCTAATGCCTGAGGCTCCACCCGGAGCCGACGACGCCGAAGTCGAAAAGATGAGACCATCCTGCTTCGCCCCCCCAGACAACGTTGTAACTGCGCTATCCGCTCCGGATGACGTCAGCTGTCCGACCGCACCAGCAGAACCCGAGAGGGTAACCAAGGTTCCCGTCAACAACTGCTTGTCGTCAGCAGGACTCGTTGACGTTTCGGACCAAGAGTTCGAATGAGCGGCGTTTTCGGTGATGAGTTGCTCCACGAGCTCCCGTCGGTTGACGCAGCGCTTGCTGATGTTGTCAGTACGATACCCGTCTGCGTCTACGGACGACGCGGTCAGCGACGCGGAACGTTCAAAAATCACAACGGTCTTCAAATGAGGACCCGAATAACTGTTCTCGGGAGCAGGAGGATTGGAATCTTTGGAGGTTTTTTTTGAGGCTCCTTCGCTGCGAGACATAAGAAGTGCGTCAGCGTCCTCATAGCGCGCGCTCAAACGGCGTCCAACGTAGTCGCTGACCGTGGACGACTTATCAGTGTCTGACAAAGTGTCCTCGGAGAAGCTGGTACCGTTAGGAAAAGCTTGCGCTCCCGCGAACATAGCAACAGTTGCGTTCGACGTGGTGGTTGTAGAGGTTGCCCCTTGAATCGGCGCACCTTGTTTTTGCGTCGCATCTACCGCATTTTTACTGCAAACCTCGTGGACTCCGAAGTCTGCTGTTTTGTTCGAGCTCAGCCGGGAAGCCTTTGAACTGGTCATGGTGTTCTCACGGCTGGCGATCATTCCTGCGAACTCCATTTCCTTGGATGCCAGGGCCGCACGTTCTGCTTCAACGCGCGCTTTCTCGGCCTGCAGCGCCGCCTCCTTTGCGCCTAATTCCTCGCGAAAAACCTGTTCCATGCGTTCCTTCTCGTCACGCAGCGCTGCCTCAGCTGCACGGCGGGCCGCTTCGCCCGCTTCCTGGCGAGCTCGTGCCACCGCTTCGTCCTGCTGACGCTTCAATTCCGCAAGCGCTTCCTCCTGTTCGCGGCGCATGCGAACCAATTCAGACATGTGCTTCGCGTGCGCAGCAGCTTGGCGTTTCTCCTCCTCTTCGCGCAGCTGTTCCGCTTCAGCGATCGCCTCCAAACGCTTGCGCTCGACTTCTTCGAGCTGACGCGCGGCCTCCTCGCGCTTGGCACGCTCCGCCTCTTGTGCTTCTCGGGCCCATCGAGCGTGCTCCTCGCGAGCCTGTTCCGCCGCCTCGCGCTGTTGGCGCTCCTTCTCAGCGCGCTCAGCGGCTTCTCGCTCGGCAGTCTCCGCCGCCGCAGCGCGCAGTGCACTTGCCCGACGCTCCTCGGCCAAGCGCTCTTCCCCTTCGCGTTGTAGCACGCGCGCGAGTTCAGCGGCAGCCTCCTTTTCGGCAGCAATCAATTGCTGCTTTTCCGCTTCCATTTCAGCCTGAAGCTGAGCACGTTCCTCAGCGTGTGCACGCTCGAGCGCTGTCAGTTCGCTCTCAGCACGCGAAACCGTTTCCGCGGCGATCTTGCGGTGGTGATCCTTTTCAACCAGTGCCTGTTCGCGAGCGGCTGTCGATTCTTGTCGCAGGCGCGCTGCTTCTTCCTCCAGAGCAATCAGTCTCTGCTTTTCTGCCTCCATCTCGGCAAGCAACTGTGCACGCTCCTCCGCATGAGCCTCTTCAAGTGCGGCGACTTCATTCTCGACACGCGAGAAGGTTTCTTCGTCCTTTGCGCGTGCAGCGTCCGCTTCCCGCTTTACACGAGCAGCCTCTTCTTGGAGCCGGGCAGCCTGTTCGCGGGCCTCCGCCGCCTCTGCGCTGAGGCGTTCGCGCTCCGATTCAAGTGCCTTTACACTCCGCTCCTTGGACTCTTTACGCTCTCGCACTTCGCGCTCCAATTCGCTCTCCATCTTCTCCTGTAGAATCTTGGACTGCGCGGCAAGATCTTCTTCAAACTTACGACGCAGTTCGGCCTCGAGAGCTGCCTTTTCAGAGGCAAGTCGCTCCTCGAGCTCCGCGGCTTTGCGGTCGCTCTCGACATTGTGCTGCTCACGCAACGCCTGTCCCGCCCGCTCGGCTTCGGCCTTCTGCGCCTGCTTTTGCTGCGCGAGTGAGGCGAGCTCGATGCGCTTGCGGGCCAGCAGTTCTTGTTGCTGTTTCTCATGCTCGGCGCTCTTCTCGCTCAGCGCGCGCTTTTCCGCGGCCAGCTTCTCTGCCTCGCGCTGCAGCTCCGCCTGCTTTTCGCGCAAAGCGGCCTCTTCTTCCCGCAGGCGCTTAGCCTCTTGTTCACGCAGTTTCTCGACCTCGCGTTCTTGCTGCACGCGGGTTTCTTCCAGTTGTTGGCGAAGCTTTTCCTCGGCTTCACGGCGCAGGTCGTCCTGCTGTCGCTTCAGCTCGGCCGTTCGCTCAGCTGCCTCCTGACGCTTCCGCAGCTCCTCTTCGGCGCGCTCGGCCTCGCGTTCCTCCTCCAGAAGGCGTTGCTGTTCTGCGGCCTCAGAAGCTGCACGTGCGTGACGCGACTGCAACTCCTCGCGGGTCGCCGATTCCTGCATGCGCACTTGTTCCTCGCGGCGCTTTGCCGCCTCAACTTCGCGCTGAGCTTCCTCTGCGATGCGTTGCTTTTCCTCCAGAAGTCGTTGCGTTTCTTTTTCCATCTTGCGCGCTTCCTCCACACGGCGCGCTGCTTCGTTGCGTCGAGCCTCTTCTTCGCGCTTCGCCGCAAGCTCCCATTGACGCGCTTCCTCGTCACGTCGCTGGGCCTTGGCCTCCGCGCGTGCACGCTCGGCAGCGGCAGCTTCCAGCTTTTCCGTTGCAGCTTTTTCAATCTCCGCCTTTTGCCGCTCCAATTCGGCAGCCATCTCCTGCTGCAGGGACAATTCGTAGGCCTTGCGCTCAGACTCCATTTGCTTCTCAACCAGAGCGCGCTCTTTGGCAGCAGCTGCTTCCATCTCCTTCACGTAGGCGGCGTCCTGCTCACGGCGCTGCTCCTCGGCCGCTTCGACCTCTTTGGCAAGTTGGCGCACCCTGTATGGAAGCCGTGGTGAGATAGAAATTACTCAAAGTAGGAAGTACGTAGTGGTTGTTGTGTCGTGAGAATTTCAGTCGTCTGAGCGTGAGCGCTGCAAAAATCCCTAGGTTTTCATGTTCTAGAATCAGAACGGTCTCGTAATCTGAATGAAGATGCACATCCATAGAGATAGAAGTTGTGCTTATGTTAGAGTTAGGTTTTTTTTGACCCATATCGGGTCGGGTTGCTTGGGTTGCTCGAGTTGCCAACCCAAATTTTTTGCGCGGCGCCCTTTGGGCGCAGATTTATGACCCTACGAGAGACCTTAACAGGAGCGCACGACACGACCACGCGCCGCGCCGTAGTTGCATACTGATGGCGGCGCGCTCGTATATAAATAGATAGCGCGCCAATCCATTTCAATTCAGCAACCCCCTCCAGTATGCTTACTGCTATACCCAAGACTGGACGCCTCGCCCGCTGAAGCAAGCAGGCGAAAACTCGCTCTCAGCCCCCAAGTAGATTGGCCACGCTCGCACCCGAAGAAAAAAGGGAGAGATCGCCAACGACTCGAAGACGACACACCACAGCGCCACTCACCCCAAAAAAAACAACAGAGAGCAGGGGCCTGCGCTCATTGTTTTCGCTTCAAACACGCGCCCGCACGCTACAAAAGAAGAGCCCGAAAGCCTGCAGAGCCCTTCGCACGTGGCTGCCCCTTTCAAGAGCAAAGGTAAGAATCTGCGCGCTTCTCCATTTCCTAACTTCGAGCGTACAAATGCCCCCCCATACCGCCCGGCTTCGCCCCATTTTGCTGGGTCAGGATTCTCCTGGCAACCCGTGGCAACCCGTTCCAGATTTGGAACCCCTGCGCTTCGGCAACCCGAGCAACCCGTTGCAACTCGAGCAACCCGAAACCCTCTATTATGTGCTTTTCAATCATTTTTACTAAAGAATACTTTTCTTCCTCGGCAGTGTTTCGGCGCTTCATTTCGAGCTCCAGAGCCTCGAGTTCCGCTTTCTTGGCCTCGAGGGTAGATTTGGCTTCCTCGTCCTCCTCTTCCTTGCGGGTTCGCAGTTGCTCCTCGACTTGTTTCAGGCGTCGAATTTCTGCTTCCTTCGCTTCAATCTGACGGATGAACTCCAACTTGTTTGCGGCATGCTTGGTCTCGTACTCCATGCGCATCTCGAGTTTGAGACTGCGGCGTTTGCCGTACTTGATGCGGCGATCGTTGTCCAGCGGCGACGTACGCGAGGTCTGCTGTTCGTTGTTGGATTCCGTCTCGGAAGAGGTATTGTGCTCCGTCGGCGTCCCGTCCGTGACATCCATCCCGTCCGCCAGGATGCTGGAGGCGATCGTGTTCCCGTTGCTGCCCGCGTCCTCTTCGCGCCCCACGCGGCTCGTGCGTGTGGTCGTGTTGCCGCCAATCTCAGACGGCGAAAGGGACAAGGAAAGCGCATCTGAGGTTCCACGCTGATCGTTCTCCCCTCTGTCCGATTTCGGCGGACTGGACTGAGAACGAAAGCCGAAAAATTGCGAACCCGAAGAAGCCGCACCGTCTGGCGAGATGTTACCACGCTTCGACGCCTGTCGTGTAAAGAATTTGAAATAAGAGCATACTAGGCAATGTTGAGACCAATACCAATAGGCTCCCTTGGTTAGGTTAGGTTGTGAATCCTGTACACCGAGCACCCCTGGGACCTGCTCGACTCCGAGGATGGTGGTGACCTGAGTAAAGTCGACAACGAGCGCCGAGGCTGGTGATCTGAGTAAAGTCGGCGCCATTAAACAGGATCCATTTCCGTGTGGATCTTTCCGCCCCTCTCAGTGACCGACAAAGCACGTTTACATTCTTTCCTTTGTGCTTTACGAGCCAGAATACACCATCGCCCCCGCTACATCCCATGGCCCGTACACCGCGCGCAGATCCACTGGCAGCACGAGAGGCCATAATGCCGCAATAAACGTCAGGAGAGCCTTTCTGCAGAGTGCGAGGCCATACACTCGCGAAAGCAGAGGATAATTGGGGGTCATCATTGTGGTATCAAATATAATAAGTTATCATACTCACGCTAAGTTAACAGCAGAGCATCTGCGCACTAAATCCCCCTGGTGTTACGCCGCGCGCAGCTATCTGTTGCCTCGTTTGCACGTCACGACTACAGCTTTAAACCAGCCTTAACTTGGGATGCTGCACCAATAGACGACTTATCCACGTTGTCTATTTTTGCAGAGGCCTTAGCTATGATTTGGGGGCCTTAGCATCGAGATCGGGCCCATCATTGCACGAGGCCGACCGGTGTGTGGTAGGATCGCGCTCGTGGTTTGTTGTTTTCTGCGCGATCTTCGCCACGGGCCGTCCGTTGCCGTGGTCATGCTAGCCGGAGCTTGATCTTCATTTTGCACTGTTCCACGATCTCTTTTCGTTATCTATCTACATAAGATTTCGTGGCACGCCGAACATCGTTACTTAACGTTGTGGCTAGCGCGCCGGCTGCCCGGAAGGCCGGCGCCGCTCCCCCTCCCTCTTATGATCATGAAGATAATATGATGTTGCGTCTCGATCATGTCTATGAACTGCAGGGAAAAGCAGGCTGTACTACATGAATGAACTTGAACCTTCGAGTTGTTTCCAAAACATCTTCCACCATAGTATCGAAAAAGGAGTAGAATCAATCAAGAAAATCACGCTGATTATGAAAGTGACGAATCTCGATTCGCAAACATTAATAGCATGTCAATCTCTATAATTTCTACCTTTTTTCCTCGAGCGGAAGCGCCGGTGCTGTCCTTCTCCGAAGACGAGTCTTCGGACGATGACTTTGCATTTTCTGCGGATGCCGAACGGCGCGACTGGATGATGTTCAAGATTCCTCGAGAGATACGACGGGACTTATCCAGCAGTTCTGTTGCTTCCCCATGGAGCTCCGCGTCGCGCTCGTTGACCGAGTTTTGACTTCCCATCAAGGCTCCAGAACCTTTCAGCGGCGACGAGGACTTGCGCTTCGCTTTGCCCGCCGCCTGCGACGGGGATGACGCGCGAGCCATATCAGTCGGCAGCAGCGGAACAATAGGAGACGACCCCATGCTTCTGCTTTTGTCAGCGAGGGTTGGCGAACGCGACGGACTGCTCAACAACAGAGAAGTGTCGCTGTTGGTCTGTTGTTCCTTTTCCTCCATCCCCGGTGGGGAAGCCTCGCGCGCGCTTGGTGTGTGCTGCGAAGGGAGTTGCTCAGGCGAATTCGTTTGAGAGTTTTTCGCAGAAGAGGACAATGTCTTTAGGATTTCGCGTCCGGTGGTGCGCATCGACATCTTCAGCTGCTCGTTCAACGATCGCAATTCAGCCACGACTTCGGTACGGCCAGTGTCTCCACCAGGAACCGCTGCCTGTGTCTCTTCACCAGTTAAAGACATCAGAGCGGTTGAGGTAGCCGCGCCGGTAGTGGAAGCAAATGCAGCAGAGAAAGAATACGGCTTGACCTCTTGGCCCATCGCAGCTTGCTGTTCTGATCGCATCAAGCTGGCTGCGCTTGCATTGCTGCGCGTCTCCTCTACGCCACCAGCGGCAATAATTCTTGTAGACGGTGTCGTCTGACCACTCATATCCATCTGAACGCTGCGCGCAGGACTACGACTGTTTGCGCGAGGACTGCGCACGAGGATTCCCATCTGATGATCTCGTGCCGGCACCTGCTGTTCGCCTGAGGCAAGTAATGTGCTTGGAGTGTCCCCACGCTCGAGGTTCGATCGCGGCGTTAAGGGGTCAGCGTAAATCGAGGAAACGTGCGCGGATTGCATCGACACACCCAGCATTGATCCGTCGAGAGGTCCATCTGCCTTGGATGCCATCTTTTCCAGGTAGTCCGCCACACTGCCAGCAGTGATGGGCGAAGGCGACGCGGCCCGTCGGGGCGGCCGTGCACCGGGCGAGACCACGTCCACGACGGCAGAGTCTTTTGAGTAGATGGCGCCACTGCGCTGTTCTTGCTGCGAAAGCATGAGGCCCTGATCATCGCCCTCCACGGTCGTCGCTGGGGAGGGAGAGACACGCGAAGCGTGGTACGCCGCAGCCCGCTCTCGCGCCGACAGTCTACTCGTTGTAGCCTGTGTTGTTCCTGGAGACTTCGCATTATTGCGACTCGCAGAGGAAGGCGCCGGCAGCTTCTTCGGCAAACTCGACACCCGAATGCGAGGATTAGGCGAAGAGGTCTCGCCTCCAGTCGTTTTGCTGTTCAGCATGCGAGTCGCGGCAGACGCGACGTTTCCGGCCATTTTCATTCCGCCAACTCTGGTTGGACTTGCGCTTTTGGCCTTGGCCATCGCTGTAGTAGTCTGGTTCGAGGAAGTCTTGTTCAAAAGTGCGCTGGCCATGGTGGTCTGCTGCACTGGAGATGCCGCTGACAGATTCATTCGTCGAGCATTGTAGCTTGAGGGACTGCGTCCTCCCACTGGCGGTCGTTGCGGAGAATCGTACGCAGAGTCCTTGGAATCTAGCTTACTGTCGTTTCCGAAGCCTAGTCTCTCTTCATTGGGGATGCTGGAGTTCTGGCCCGGTCGCTGAGCTTGTCGCAGCGCTGCCCACACGGCCGAGGACCCCGGACGCTGGGGACTGGACGCCCCAGGAGGAGCGTTTCGTGTTACCGCTCTCACGTTCAGAACAGCGGGCTCTTTGCTGGACGCGATGGATCCGCCCAGGGTGCCGCCAAGTTCGTCCCGGTCTTCCAAAAACGAGTAGTTGTCCTCTCCGCCATACTCGCTGCTTTCGGGGAAAAGAGTCGAGCCCATCAAAGAATTCGGCACCTCATAGTCCGTTGCGACCTGTGCCCGTCGTTGTGCCGCCTCGCGCTTCGACTTTACAGCGCGCTCGAACAATTCCTCTTGCGACAGCCTCCGTGGCGGTACGCGCGCGAACTGTGGAGCACCGCCAGTTGCTTTCGCTTCGACCTGGACTTGAGTAGTTTGAAACGTGCGAAATGATTTCCATAGTACATCACGAAGGTAAAATTATCATTTTTATGTTTAACACCATCGACTCCTCCGAAAAATGCTCGCATCATAGATACACTACATCAACATATTTTTGATTATCCTTTACTTTCACGACAACTTTCGATATTTTGATTCGGATGAAGACTTGATGAAGTAGATCGAGATCTATAAGCACATAGACAGACAACATGCACATGGTTCTATAGGTACCTTGTTCATGAGCGAGTTATTCCAGCTTGGCTTGGCCTTTGCTGACGCTGATCGTTGTCCTTTTGGGTTTGGGGATACTGATAGCACTCCCGCTTTTTTCGACGATACGCGACCTTGTGGTGCACCGCTGCCGCGAATGCTATGCGGTGCAATAATTTTTCCGCCTGGGCCTTGACGCCCAGGCACAGGCCGCTTCATAGTTCCACCAGTGCGTTGTGGCGACTCTGATGAAGCTTGCTGCGCGTGCGCGAACTGTGAGCGTCCGAACAACAACTCATGATCACTCGGACTGCTGCCGCTAGACAGAGACCGAGAACGAGGCTTTCGAACGTCAAAGTCATTCTGCGACACGCCGCCGCCGAAAAGCGACATAAAACCAGATCCGTCCATCTTGGTTGTAGTCGGTAATAAGTATAATTTGCAATTAATCTCAACGCAGCTGCATGTACAATGTAGTACTTGTAAAGATCAAAGTGCCTGATTTCTCACTTCCAAAAAAAATTTGATGAAGATTGTTGATGATGATGATGATGATATACCCAGCTTGTGGCGGATGATGATGATAATCGCTTACCCACAATTTCTTCTTGTAGTTCTAGAAGCGGAAGTCACTCGCTTTCTTTTTTTTAATTATAATTCAAAGCATTTGTGTTTGAAGCTTCTGAATACTATAAGAAATTGGTTTGTTCATCATCATCAAGAAATTCAAGTAGAGGTGGGGAAAGGAAATCATTGAGTCACTTCGCTTGTCAATATCGATGAGTGGGGGAAAAGGGTGAGGTGGAGCCAGACTCACAACACAGTCAGGGACCGCGCCTGCATTGAATGAGGATGAGAGTAGAGCAGTGGTTGATTCATAAATTCAAATCTTCTAAGCGATATTCAAATCTAGTTCGCGATGATTCAACAACTATTCACGCAAGCATCACTCCATCTCAAAGTATCGAACTTGAGTTACCTTGCAGTCACTAGACAGACATGATTCATCTCCGGACAGATGATCGACGAAAGCGCAGACTCGAGCAAGATTGTCTTGTGTTCTCCACGCTCTGACAGAATTGCTCAAAAGTCAAATCAGAAAGCGTTCTACTTTCATGTTCGAGGTTGAACCTCATTACATATTTATAATATGCTCTCGTTACAGACGGAATTCAGCGTGGTACAGAAGTTTCATCTCAATATGCTCATCAACTCTAGACGACAGAGCAGTCAGGCGTTGCTGAGCTAGAGCAGTAACTTTTTCTGATATCACCGCAGAGCCCGGCACGACCGTATCCGTCATTGAACGGCTCGAAAGCAATGGCTGCTCCAATGGAGGGACCGCACTGCTCCCTCAGGTGCGATAGGAGAGCTCCATTCTTTGACATCGTTTGATAGCGATCGCTGAAATCTCGTTCTATACATTCACTTACCCAAACAAATAGTTACTATTTTACATTTCTTCCACATTGATGTCGAAATATTAATATGTTTTTCATGATCTATACCACGTAGTACGAGCGTTACAGTATTATATCAGCAACATGGCTTCCTATTGAAACTGCTGTAGGAGAACCAAGTCATGACATCCGTCATGACGAGCATCAACAGCACAAGTCGTGTTGTATATACATCTTGTGACTGTATCGCAAAGTCTCATAACCCCCACTCCTGCACAGCAGGGATCGGCATTGCTCCTATTGGAAAAATGGGACCGTTTCGCTAGTGGCAACACTTGATAATCAATGTATGACAGGAAGAATCCGAGATGAAAAGGTATCGTACTTCTTCGGTTGGATACCCCCTAAATAATAACGAAAACGACGGTGGATATTTTCTCTTGTCATTGAGGGAAGCGGGCAGCCAGACAGGCGGGGGAACCACGGGGAGAAGAAATTACAGAGCATTATATATGGTTATGCAAAAAATATCTACAAAGGATGAATCAATCATGATTGTATTTCTATTTTGATGAGTGAAGGTTCATGATCATGTTCTGCCGCAGTAAGCTGCGGGCGGTGGCAGGTCAGCAAAACGCCTCGTCTAATATGAAACGCGCATGATAACTTCAAAATCCTAAATAACTCGTTCAGTAAAATGACTCGAATACGATTGCTATGTATGTGGACGTTCGGTTTTTCTTTTTTACCTTTTCTGTTCACTACTGTTACTGCTACTAGTGCCTGTCCATTTTGAGGGCCTCGTATTATGAAGAACAAGCGCCAACCCTAGCCCGATCATCATGTGAACAATTATGATTATGTTTGCTTACTGAAAAGCTTATGACGTGCGAATGCGAGTCTGAGTGAGTTGTATGCGACGCCGGCCTGGTCGTATTAAGTAGATGATAGAGAAAGCACCGCGTTAATCCATCGTTTTAATGCAGGTTCGTCGTAGTGTCTATCTCTTCCACAGCCAAATCGCTATCGTACATCTACTATGTTGTGATGACAGCCGACATAAATACCGTTTTATTCTTGGCTCGCGCAGCTGAACTACTAGTACGTGGTCCCGCTCAGTCTTGATGATCAAGATCATCCTAATCGAAGTCATGATTACTATCCCGAGTATGAACCCCATGACAAAATGCGTTTGAGAGTTCGTCTATGTTCGTAACAAGTTAGTTTATTTCATAGTATCTATAGTCTTGGTAATTTTTGTTACAATGGTGTCCGTGCTCCACTTTGTCTGCGGTCAGCTCCAGTCAATGGGCACTACGACCAACAACAATGGGCAAAACTACGAGTACGTCTTTCTCTGCCACAACAAACAATGCATACTTATTATCATCATCATGGTGGAGGAACTATTCCCCGTTTCCTTTCTGCCTGTGCATTTCTCATACTGTCTCCGTCACTCTCGTCTGTTTTTTGTTGCCTACACCTACTTGTCTACAAGTGCACTAACATTTACTTACGTGACTTGAATCGGCGACGAATCATCTCTCCAATTCATTTTTTCATCTCTCCACTCTGTTCAACATAAAAAATACTTCTATTTTCTGAATGCTCGTGATCTTCGTCATCCTGATTGCTTAGGTAAGGTTCATCCTAGAACTAGGTCAGCGATACTACATATGATTAAGTTGCATCACTTGTAGTCCTTATATCGTTTCATTCTGTGTTTTCGTTCAAAACATCGGGGATTTTTTCCCTTATTCAATCAAAGGAAATATTGCACTTCTTATCAAAAGGCGCTTCGTCGTTCGTCTATTCTTACTCATATCTTTTCCGGGCTCTTTCTTCGGCCGTTTCAACGAGAGCCTCTTTCTCGAGTAACGGCTTCATCAGAATGGACTGCGGTTGCGAGTTGCCTTTGTTCAACGCAGGAACTTGTGCCTGTTGAAGAATACAACCGCCAATTTGTGACCCTCCTACACTAGAAAACGAAGTGGACCGCGAAAGCTCTGGAGTTCCAAAGCCACGATGTGTCCCACGACGTGGTAAGCCAAGCTTCGTCCTCCTGGCAGCCAGGTTGCGCCGTGCGTACGAAGTCTGAAGTTGTTTGTGTGAGAAAAGATAAAGAAGATGACGCGAGTGTTGAGCCAACTCGAGGATTCGCATTCATACTTTAATGGTGATCGTGATTGTGAATGTAAAAATAGCAATCGTACCACCTGCTGTACCACCTATTTCACTAATAAGCTGTTTGATGATGAAATCATTTTCAGTCCTAACATCGTTACTGATACGGAAAGATTTTTTTGGCGGCCACCTGATAGCGAAATAACATTAATCTAAGTCATCTTTTCAACAACTGCTCCTACTTGTGATTATTCCTAACCCGATTATTGCCCTCTGCCTCTGGCTCTGGTGCTACGACTACTACTGCTGTAGTTGGCCTCGGCTCTCGTCTCACTTAATAAATCTATCAATAAAATATTCTCTCAATTTCATCAATCAATCAACATTATTTGTCGTGTTCGTATTGATTCCTGTAGAAGTGCTTTTACTCCTGGCGACGTTCCACTTGTCGTAGAGAGTCGGCCGCTCGAAGGATTCGTGGCACTCCCGCCTTGGCGCATGCCGGACACAATACTGTGCCTTACTCCGGAGCCCCTTGCAGATTCTCTGCTGTTTCTTCGCGACTCTTAGAACTATTTCAGCCATCGACCTTCTAGTGCCCCCCACCACAAAAATCTTCAATTTGTTATTCGCTGACTTTCCTTGCGTAGCACCAGTCCCCTACTTTCTTCATTTGTCATCTCTTCTATAAGACATAGCCATCCAAGAACGGAAGAAGGAGACAGGAAGTCTTTTTGTTCGCATCCCAGTAGGATCAACTAACATCGTTTACAAAACGAAAAGCACTGGTATGTAGGCGAAAATCACTGGTATAGTAGGAGAGTGTCTCGCCGTAACACTCGGTGAGTTCTGCCGAAGTATCAAATCGGAGCTCATCGGGATCCACCCAGGAAATCCACTCGTCCTCGATGTCGCTCGGACTTGTAGATTCTCGTCGGACTACGATGAACGACGAGGACGGGCAGCTTCAGGCATTTTTATTCATCAGTATCAGAATCTTTACTTTTGCAGCTAAGTATAAGTAGAAGTACACCGATCATCATCATGAAGCTCCTGCTACTTCTTCTTCTAGTATCAGCTACAACAATTGAAGTGGCTTGATGTAGTTCTCCCTCATAACAGCGAAGAAAAGTGATCCTCTACTCGGCGCAGCCGTGTTGCGACGAGATCCAGAGGTTTGATGATCGTCGCTGCCATCATGCTCCTCCACTACGTAGTAATATTTTTCTTCCGAAGCACCGACAAAAACCGGAGGCGACCGAACCTTCTTCTAGTTGCAAGAAACTTTCACTCATAATTGATGGTGTATCAACATGAGAACATGTACTACTTACAAGACAGAGTGTAAGAAGTCCTCTCCAGCTCCAGCAGCACCTTTCCCCATAAAAATATGATCTTCTACTTCTTGTTCATCTCTAATCATCTTTATCCTATCTTCGTTATTTACTACTTCTAGAGGTACTAGAGATTCCTTGTAAGAGGGTTCTTGATGTAGTAGGGCAAATGATTTTTGCATCATCCTTCTAGGATACACACATCACATATTTTGAATGTTGTAAGTAGTTGTTGTTAAGTTTACATTTACACTACCAAATATGTTGAGGAAAAGTGAAGTACCTTTGCCTGTTCCTTGAATTTCGTTGCAGCTTGTGCTACTTTCATGCCGATTCGTAGGCTTTTCAGGAGCTTTGCTCCTTCCATTTCGTTCGCTGTTGAACCGGTTGCCTTTACATCCTTGACCGCTGCCACTTGTTCTGCTTTCTCATCGTGTGCTGCGCCCGCTTCCGCATCCTTCTGTTGATCGTGCGGCGTTCGAGCAGCTGCGTCGGCATGGCCCTTATGCAGGTGAACCATTTTTGGCGCCGAATGTTGGTGCAGTGGCATGCTCTTTACTATGTCCTGCAAATTCGCTGGTATTGCCGCCTGTCCTGCCCAGTCCGGATGGTCCTCCTCGTAGCTCTTCGGCTTTCTGGTTGGCTGGCTGTGTACCTCCTCCAAGTCGTTTCCGTTTTGCGTTGCCCTCTCACGCTCCTCCTCGTCAGCGTACGCCTCAGCTGCTGCACGAAGTGCCGCTTCCTCTTCCTCCGTAGTTGGCTCGTGTCCGTGATGTTCATGCTGCAAGTGACGCACAAAGGCCTTCTTGGTGATAAGGCCCTGGAACCTGACAGAGAAACACGAAAGCGAGTAGACCTAGACGGAGGCATTTTTAGAGAAAATCATTATTAAAGAAACGTAGAAGGAGGGATTAGGGAAGATCGTTATTGAAGAAACTACAAGTAGGAATAGTTGTAACAGCAACCCAACGGTTTGTATGAGATCAGAAAGATCGTGGTGACCAGTCTCTGGTAGTACGCTTTTTTATGCTAGGTACATTAAAAATGACACAAGTACAACAAGAGCCGAAAAAATAGGTGAAGGTGCAAGTGTATTCTCATCAAGTAAGTACTTTCCCGTCTTGACGACCGCGACGAACCGCAAGCCGAGTTTATGAAAGATGGTGTGGACCAAAAAGAGTGGCGTGTCTGGCACTACGCGGATGACAGTGTCATCGACCATATCGCTCAAATCTATGGTGCCTGGCGGATGCTCGGTCCTGCCATCGTTCTGAAAGATAACCGGAGTTCCTTCGTGCAGATTGACCCCACCGTGCGTCAAAATGCTCGTCAGGTTTTCTCTCAACTCGTCTGAATGAATGTAGCCCAACAGAACCCATTCGTCACTTCCCGTGTCACCGAATTCGCACTTTACAAGCGGGAATCCGTTGTACATCGGAAACTCCTCGAGCATCTCGATCATTGTACCTTTTGTGGTAACATTATTTCATCATCGCGCGAACAGTGACGCGACTACAAGTACAACATCTACATTGATTTATATTTATATATAAAGTAACACGATATTATCAGAAAACCAAGAAGCACGTGACAGAGAAAAATTTTCCATCTAGCTAGTGCCTAGGAAAAAAAGGGCCATTAAAAATATCAAGTTGCAAATAACAAGCAGGAGGAAGAAATAGACGGATTAGATTCGTCGATGTTGAACGTTCTGAAGCAATATTTAGATTCTCATGCTGACTCTAGCAACATGTCGGTTGACACTTGGAAGATAGGAAGTGCATCTGTATAATGTATACTTAGGTAAGCGAGCTTTCAAAAATGTAAATTTCTATTGTTTAGTAGTAGATTACCAAGAGTATTCGTGTCTTCGATGCAGATGCAGTCAATATCGTCGTCCATGATGTCTTCTGCTTTGCCTCGCAAGCTCATACCATCTGGTTCATGCAAAAAGGGGTATTTTCGCAGTCGTATGTGTAGGTCGTAGATACCCTCGGTAAAGAGGTCACCAGTCCACTTCGCTATCTGCACCGCAAGCATAAATGGCACTGTTTTATTGTGTTTTTATCTTTATTAGCAAAGTTGTGATTCTTCTACTTACTAGCGCAATGGCTTTCTCGACCTTCGTGATCGGACGTGATAATCAAAATAAAAATGAATGAGAATGTTGCGCCTCGTCTTCATTTTCGAAGACGGTATATGAAAAACAGAGAGAGGAATCATGAAGAGGTACCAATGTGCTCCAATGCCCCAGTAAGCTCGAACATGATAACCACAAGGGAAATCGTGACACGGCACACGCCTCCCAAAACAGCAGCGGCGCCGATCATTGCGTAGACTCCGGGATCGATGAAGACGTTTTCCGGCATCACGATTGTATTCACATGCCATAGCGCCATGCCCATCATCCTGCCAATGCATGCTCCGCAGAAGAGTGACGGCACGAAGAGACCTGCAGGAATTCCGGTTCCGAACGTGACGATCACCTGCGCGAAACGGAATATGGCTGCACAAAAGAGCGCAAAGGCCACTTCGTATGAGAAAGTGGGGGACGCGTTCTCTACGTCGCACAGGTTCAGGTCGTCCCGGAGATCGATGATGTTGCTCTCATTGGACAAAAAGTCGGAACAAGGCGCGAACAAGCGGTGAATAACATTGGTTGCGAGCGGAACCATGAACGGGTTCAAAGCATTCAGCACGACGGTGAAGAGCGCGATGAACGCGACCTCGAGCTCGATCGGGATGTTGCTACGCCATCGGTCGCTGGTGCGAATCACCGTTAGTCGCCCGTTCAAAGCCACGAAGAGCGCGCCGACACAGCCGCCTATCACGCCCAATACTGCAAACGCGATGTATTCCACGAATGCGATTCCTTTGCTGTCCGTCACTTGAAACATCGTCAACTTTCCGGTCCCGGTCGGATCGAACCACTGCAGAGACAGCGCAGCCACGACTGCAGCGAAAAACGCGCGACTGCAAGTGCGGTTCGGAAAAAAGGTGGAGACTTCTTCAAACGAGAACAAGACACCGCCAAGCGGTGCACCGAAAGCGACGGAAACGCCAGCAGCGGCGCCGGCGCTCAAGAGCTCTCGAACCTTTGCGTGACTCTCACTGAACGACAAGGGCAAAAGAGAGCTGCACAACATCGCCCAGCAGCAGCTGACATGGACCAGAGGTCCTTCCTGCGAAGAAAGTTTTTGTAGATGGTGCGACGTCTCCTGCACTTGCATGCAAGGTCATCTTCCGTTCAAGGAACGTTGGCAAAGTCGTGCTTCGAATTCGAAATCAAACACAAGCTCGATCAACAAAAGTAAGACTCGATCAACAAAAGTAAGACCGTGACCGTCACAAAAGCAACTTAGAATATTGCGGTACCTTTCCCAAGCTCATCCCGGCCGCCACGACGAGACAAAGGCCAATGCATTTTATTCCTAGCGTCGGGCCACTCAAGACCGCAGGCATGTGGAAACCGCCGAGAATCGTTTTTATCTCCGGAATTCCGCTTCCTTTTGCGGCGGGTGCTACGTTCTTGACTAGTATCGCAGTTAATAGGGCAAGCAAAATGCCACTCACTCCTAGAAGAACATCGGATAGCATGTCTGTGTCGGTATCAAAAGCTCCATTATCTACCACGAGTCCTGCGCGCATGCTCGGTGGCGGCAAGTTCACATCATTCTTGTGAATATCACCTCGGATCATATCACTCCAACGCACGAGCTCGCCTTTGCGCATGGCCACCGGCTTACTGGTATCCGGATTTATACCGGCTCCAGGCACTGCAACGTCTACACACTCGAAATTCAACGTGATTTCGTGCCCACAACATTCTTTACTAGTCGCAAAAATGTTTGTCGCGCAATACCCGACTCGCCACGTGAAAATTTTCTCCACTACGATTTCAATCGCGCTCGCACTAGCCGCCGCCGCAAATCCACCGACTGCTGGCACTAGCCATGAGCTCGCTTCCACCCAAAGACGCTCTAGTTGACCTGTTACAGTCGAAGGAGGAGGATGATGATGATGATACCGATGATGATGATGATGATGATGATGATGATGATGATGATGATGATGAGGATGTGACGTTTTCTTCCAAATTGGACGTCCTCTACATCATACCTAGAACACAAATGATTGTAATCAGTTCTATTCATACTATCAGCAGAATCACGAGTGAACGCAAACATCGCATACAGCGGGCATGCGCTGGCTAGAACAAAAGACTTCGAATTGGTCGTTGAGCTAAAGTACGAGAATCAGTCCAAAGCAAAATACAAGGTTAGAATACAACAAGTAGTTCGTTGAACGTCAGAGCCGCGATCAGGTTATAAAGCTAGTACAGGTAGTTGATTGTAACTCTACTAATCATCATGCAAACTATTATCATTTATCTACTTACCAGCATCACCCTGTTCGAATTTCGTTTGCCTCTCTACGTCTTTTGTTAGTTCTCGTCGGAATGAAACCGTGCTGTAAGCGTCCCACTGGGAATAGACCAATTTATTCTGTTTTGTTGTGCTGCTCGTCATGCGACGACGTAACCGGATGTTGTCAGCACTGCTCTGACTATACTGCGATGTCCCGCTCCCGCCGCCGCCAGTGAGGCTAGTATAAGCTACGGACTCGCTACTTTCACCGCCGCCCACGCTCAAACGAGAATGAAGGTGTGTCACTGGTGAGTTCCTCATCTCTCCTCCTGCGGTTGGTGAAGATCCAGCGCTGCCAGGCTCTCTCCTGAAGGGTAATGAAAGTGGATGTGAAATCCAACTGAATATGGTTTTGGGATAAACGAATATAGAATAAAAGTCAAAGAGTAAGAAATCTAGATTTTCAGGCTATTTTTTATCATCTCCATACTCCGCGTGCTCCGTTCGTCTACCTCGGAATACGATATTCGTAGAACAATATAAATAAATTCCAATTTCCCCACTTGCATCCCACTTGATGTAAAAGGATCGCTGCACTACAACGTCGAGTGGAACATGATGATTGTTACTAGAAAAACAATTCAATCTAGAACTTCCAGGTTTGACACCGCCATTAAAAGTCAAGGTGGACGCAGTAGTAATTTGTTAATCAGTTCCAGGGCGTGGCAAAGGCACCACTCAATGGATTTGGTGTTGGTCACGGATCGATAGGTAGTGTTAGTAGGGTGACACTATACTTGTCTTTCGAAAATCCGAGGGACACGGCTATGCTCTCGAGTAATGTTTTTGGTTGCCCGCAGGGCTGCGGTTTAATACTGCGACTACCAGGCGTATCCATGTCGTCGAAGTTTATGGCTTTTTCCCGTGTGTTTTCTGAACCCGGAGCATCGGGCGCAGCCGCCACAGACTCCTCCTCTGAAGATGCTGCTTGTGTTACACGGATCGGAGCGGGCGCGGGAGCGCTTGCGCTGCCAAACTTCACAGATTTTTTTTCAGTTGGATCCATCTTGTCCCCTGCTCAACAAAGGCAGCCCAATAAAGCCTATTAATGGGATACAAGCCAACGAAAGGTGAATGCTCGATGCTCTTTTTGTTGCGGAAGAACGACACGTCTACACTTTTTCTATCGAAAAAAGTGTACCTCTATTGTCGAAGTTACAGTTACGTACTTCGAAGAGGACTTAGCAAAAAAAATACGTCGGCTGATTAAGGTACTAACGGGGCGTTGCAATGCGTATTGAGTGCTTGCACTTGTTGCACTTCGTTAGTATAAAAATACCAACCGGGTCTGCAGTTCTTCTCATTCTCAACTAGAGAAAGTAGATTATGAAGAGTCTACTTTTGTTGAATATCTTTCTGCGCCAGCATTCTCGGGCAGGCGAGTCAAGTGATGCGTAGCAGGTGATTCTGCCACGTAAAGAAGCTCTAGTTATAAGTACATTACTTAGCAAAACCTAAAGCAAGCTATCGAAGTCGAACTATAAATATTCAAAAGAAATATCGGATTTTGGCTTTAACAAATTCACATGCATACCGATGCATTCAAATCGTTATCTTTGTATCAAAATGTAAAGCCAGATCGGTTCACGTAAAAATCAAGATGTAGTGTACTAAAAAGGTGCAACAAGTGTGTGGAGGACGGTGGGTCGCTAATGATCTAACGATCCTCGTTATACGAAACAGCTTAGGTATGTAGTAATACATGTAAGAAATCATTCGCAATTGTGGGGGACAAGCAGGAAGCGCTTGCTGCCTGCGACGGGAAAAAAGATGATCACAAGGTCTCCGTATTGGTGTATGACTGCGATCAGATACTTAGATACGCTCCAGTACAGAGTGCTCCAGAACAAGAAAATTGGCATTCATACTGGCACACTCGCAAGTGACTACAGAATTGATACAACAGACGGGATCACATTAATACAGTCAGATCGGTGATCTGCTCCATTCGGGGTTTCTCTTTCTCTGTGACTCTCAAGAACCAGCTAAACACAAGTCCTGAATCATTGTTGTAATATGAACCTTCACGTCGGCCTCTCCTCGTCTGCTGGTCTTTCTCTCTCTCTGACAGAAATTAAGTACATGTTGAGGTTGACCTTACAAAGATTCTGCATCGCACGACTGCATTTTTAGTCAGTTTTGATGGAAGAACTTCAGAATAACGAAAATCAAAATAAGTACAAGTAGGTCGACTTCACTCTAACACAGACCAGTAACAAACTCCTCGGTCAAAGTTAGCACCAGGGGCACAGAAACTGAAGAGGATCAATTGCAAAAGAACTCACTTTGTAATTGGCATGCCACCTAATACACAAAAAATACAACTCGGAGCTGCAAGAGTTGAACGAGATCACTATCACCAACGATCAGAGAGCGAAGAATAAAAAGGAACAGATCATATAATGCTACATCCAGGATACTCGCACATTTTCTCAGACGAGATCGGATGCAGCAACGCATATAGCAGAGGGTAGCTCTGCTGGTGTGCAGAAGTGCTTCTAGGTGAGTTGTCATACAGATACATCAACATGGCGTTTGCTCTCTGTCTGTGTTGATTTTATCAAATGACTTGAGTGTCGAAGAGGTCACCTCTCGATGAGGTGGGTACTAATGGGGTATCTTTTAGAAGCCGAGGACTCTAACAGCTTAGATAGAGAAAGAAAATGTTTACCAGGACGACAGTAACATCAGTAACTGTAACAAGATTACAGGAAAAATAAAAAACTTCTCGATCTCATGATGTTTCTAATTATTATTCAATCGACTTGTTGCATGCTGACTCTACAGATTGTCACTGCTCTTCCAAGTGATTGCATCACTAACATGACCTTTATTGATGGTATCTTCTCCTTCAAGTAAAAAGAAGTAAAATTGCTGTTTATATATATTTAACAAACAAAAATAAAAATCCTAAAATCAAAAAAAACTCAGCTCAAAAAAAACAAAAGTATGCCTGTATCTATTTCTCTGATCTGTACACGGAGTGCTATGCTGCATCTATCGCATCTAAAAAAACTGGATCAAATGAGCAGCCAAAAGAAATACTGAGTTTTTTACTGCAGACGCAGTCGCTACTCCATTCTGTACTAGATGATAAAGTCAAGAATAAGCCGTCAAATACCCACTAACCCTTCCTAGCCCTGATTTGATTGGAGAGAAAGGAAACGGGCACAAGGCCACGACGAACAACCAAACAAACAAGAAATAACACAACCAAGGCGCCAACGACTGACCTTCAGCCCATGCGGTCCGTAACGTGAATTGTTAGAAACGGCGCTCGCTGTCAACGAGTCCAGGCATGAAAACTACAACTACACATGGGTGCATGCTCGGCGAAATAGAATCCGGCGCAGCATGATCGAGTTTCTTGAGAATGCCATCATCATTAAATTTTAATTTTCTTTGTAGTTTTCAAAACTTCAAATCTTTAATCTTATAAACTTAATGTACATCACAAAGCTACTTGTTGGGGGATATGACTTTTTCTAGCGCGGGCGCGAGGAGGGAAATCATTGATCTTCTGGAAATAGATCTACTAACACTACAACTTTCAATTTCAACTACAAAAAAGGAGGAGCAATAGTACACGCATAAAATACAAACATTATCTCCAGCCTAAAACTAAATACGTAGAAACTGGGTTAGTAATTGGGTTGCCGGTCTACGATCGGCGATGTGTCTTGCGTCAATACGCTCGATAAGCAGCAGTGCTGCAAAGAGTGCCTCTGTGGCGACGACGGACTCCTCTGTTCCAGCACGAGCTGTGTTCCAGAAACGCTTCGCTCCTTCTGAAGATCCTTGATGTTCGTTGTAGTCGCGCTCCTCGAGGAGAAAGTCCTGGTACTCCAATTCAAGCCAAGCGCGCAGAAAAACAAGGTGTCGCAACAGACCATGCACTGAAGCCGCCTCAAACTGTAACAAGACGACGTACCAGCAACCTACAAGAGCCGGAAGAGTGCTTGCACCAGCACCCAGATGATCATGATGGCCCCCGTTGGTCTGGTGCGCACTATCACCTCCAGCTCCTCCGCTAGTAGCCGGAAGATTACAAGAGGTTCCATCTCCTGAGACCACCTTGTAGTTCTTTTGCAGCTGTGGAACGAACTTGAGTAGGAAATGAAGAATTGCTTTGAGGCAGCGGCGAATGAAGATGCTCTGTTCAACGGGGTTTGGCGCTCGCAAAAACGTCGAGAAATCTTCCTTGACAACGGCTAAGAGCGCACTTCCGTGCTTCACGAGTATGTCGGCGAGCGGGGGCGTCGCTTCGGGGTCAGACCCTGAACCAGAACCAGCTCCCGCCGCTGTTTCCTCGTGCTGCAGCTGCTTGTTGTAGTTGTTGTAGACACTGTTCTTGTTACCAGACAACAAGTGCTGATAGTTCTTCACATTGGCTGGAGATTTAATTGTATGCCCACAAGGCCCTACGGCAGACGATTGTTGCTCGGGTGCTCCGCCTAGTTGTAGCCCTTTGTTTGCGTTTGATGAAAAATGAGTACCCGCTTCTTGTTGTCCCACAAAAATAGGCGACGCGAATGCACCCCCTACCGGCCGATTAAGATTTTTTGCTCCTCCTAGTCCTACCACCTCTTGGTCGTCTGATGTACGTGTACCACCTCTTGCGTACGTCGCCAACGCCATTGGAGCGGTGAAGCCTCTTCCTGCAACCAAAATGTTTCCTAGCCCCTCGGCGGGTATGCATCCCGCCTTCGTGGGCGACAGTTGAGCAGCCAGGCTTAAAGAAAACGTGCTAGAGAGCACGGTGCCCATAGAAGAGGAGGTCCTCGAGACTCCCGACTCACTCGGAGGGACTCCTCGCAATGAAAGCAACAACGATGCAGAGGCAGACGAGCTGTTGTCCTCCTCCCCATCTGACAAGGGCGCGCTCGACGAAGACGTATTCGAGGACCCTTCCGGTCCGCAGTCCTGTCCGCCCTGCCCTCCCTCTCCAATATTATCTTTTGAATGTTTCTCTGGCTCGTTTTCTTGAAGATCTGATACTCGACTCGTTCCCGCTTCTTCTGCTTTTGGGGTTAGCCCAACACCATTGACGCGATCCATATTGAATATCCTCTCATCCCTGGGCCTCCAGTCGCCTGATTCGAGAGAAACTTCAAGGTCAAAGACTGGCTCTGCGATTCCACTTGTTGTCCGCTGTGGTGTCGCTGCTCCCACAGGGCTAGCGAATAAAGGGCTCGCCGCCAACGAATCAAACGGACTCGCGTCGGGCGTGAGCTTCGTCGCTTGAAGAGCAGCCGAGATAGCATGTCCAAAATGCACATCTACAGCACCTTTGTTTACACCAGATGTTGAAGTTGACGACCTTTCTTGCTTATCTATGTTCGCGTGTGTAGCTGCTTCTAGATGTTCAACAACATCAATAGGAGGCACTTCTCCGTTTGAGGACTTCTTCCCCCGAAGCGTATCGCTGCTTCCGTTTGACGACGTTTTCTTCTTTTGCGGTTCGTCGCTATGGTCGGCGGGCGCTGGGCGGCTCGCAGCGGCAGCGATAAAACAACTCTCAAAAGGTGAGGTGCGACGCGACCCTTCCCATCGCTCTCGCTCTTCAGGCAACAGCGCAAAGTTTTTGAGGATAGACAGCCCATCTTGAGAAACCAGGACTTCAACCTTTGTCAGAATTGCCATCTCGAGAGCGTCTAGATCGTCACCTTCTGCCAAAAAAATCAGGTACTTTTGGTCCCAATACCTGAAGGCCTCCTGTAGCAGTCCGCGGTATAGGGCGGAGAAAAGGTAACATGTGTCTTCTGGTGAGAGACTTTTCAGAGGTAGTGCTTCTGCGCTCTCGAGACCGCTTGCTGGAGCGAATCCTCCTGGAGAAGTAACGCCTGCACCTTTATATGCAGCTCCCCTGGAGGTCGTGATCGCGTTCTTACTTGACGAACGCCCACGAACTGTGCCACTTGACGTGCCTTTCATTCTAGTCGTAGTGCCCTCATCTGCCCAGACATGCGTGCCCGCTACCAGTGCATCGTGACTTGCATGCAGACAGCGCCGCATCCTCTGTAACAACTGGATAAGCGTGGCCCGTCCCCGTGGACTGAGGAAGCGCAAGGATGCTGAGGAAATGGACACCTCACCGCGGCTGCTGCCCGATCGTAAGAATTGTGTCGCTTGGTAGGACGGCGCAGTGCCTGCCTCCTGATCGGCATGCAAGTTCTTTCTTGTTCTCAAAAGGTAATGCTGCTGTTGCTCCGTTGGGGCGGTCACGAGGGGACGAGCGGTTTTCCCATCACGCGTAACGCAACTCATCGCGAATCCACCAGTCAACAAGCCAGGACTCTGTGGCGGTGGCTGGACAGTCACTGGAACGGGCGAGGTTTCCGCCGACGCGGGCGCAGACGTTGAGGAAGACGACGGCGTCGGAAATCGAAGCCCCAAAAAGGGCGAGCTCGCGCTGGGCGGGCTGTCAGCGGAATAATGCTCTCCCAAGCCTGCATTTCCGGCTCCTGATTCCGTTTCATCATCGGGAGACGTTCCCAAGATAGCCGCCAAGCTTTTGTTCTTATTCTCGGATTGCCCACCATCTTCGGCGCCAGTCTGTAAGCCAGCATGCTTGTTTTCAGCTGCAGCAGCAGAACTATCATTATCAACATTATCTGCTGGCGTCGGTTGTATATTTTCTGCGCTTGCCGTAGTTGTCACTGCTGACTCAGCCACAGACGACCGCGCGCGATTAACCTCCATCGTGAGGATCAAGAGGTGCTTAAACGGGTCGTTGAACAATGGGGAGTTCTTCATCGCCTTTCCCTCGCCCATCCCAATGACACCCCAGCGCCCGTACGTGATTTCGAGTTGACGCATCTCCTGGTGATTGCGAAAATCAAAGTAGCCCAATTCTTGCTCGTAGAATTCTAGAATTCTCCGGAGGACATCGAACTTATTTCGCGAGTAAGCCAAAGTGCGCTGGAAAAGCCGGATCTCGCCGAATTTTGAAACTTCGTGATGCGCCGCCCACAGCCACGCTTCGCGCCGGCGCAAGGCGAGCCAGGCCTCTCGTTCCAGCGCAGGTTGATGAATAAGACATTGCTGCCACTGTGGTCCTCCTGCCCGAGTTTGCTTCATCTCACCTGTAGCTGATCTACTTTGCGGAGCGAAGGAAGGCGAACCCATGCCTGCTCCCGAAGCTATTTTTTGGATTTTCGTTTTTCCCCCATCGTAAAGCGCGTCACCACGACGTGAAATCCCTTCGCCTCCCAGATGCTTTATTCCACTCTTCGGTACCATCCTGGCTGGTGAAGTAGCGGTAGGTCCTCGCGTTCCCGCTGCCTGCAGCTGGCGTACGAGGTTGTTACTGTGGATCTGCCGCCGCCAGCTGGCTTCTTTCAGGCGTGCGATGATCTCCCTTCGTCCGGCAATCTGGGTGTGCATGAAACCAAGGAAGTCACGACTCGAAGCAACTGTAGTTGCATCGAAAAGGCTATCCATGCGGCGAAGACTCGTTGCTGACGAGCTAGCAATCGAAGTGCGTGTGTTCTCACGCTGGAGCATAGCGGACGCTACTTCTCCTGATTTCTTCACTGCTTCATCTCCTCTGGTCTCATCAGAATTCTTGAGGTTGTCCTCTCCTTCTCCTGATCCCGGAGGACCAGACAAGAAATCTTGTTCCTTCATCGGTGGACCAGGGGACAACCCGCCAGTAGCACGGCCATCGCGCTCTCGCCCTCGCCGCCTCCTGGCGTTTTTTGCCGAACCTGACGAAATCGAAATCGTCCGACTTTGCAAGACCCGAGTACAACTTTCTCCATCCTCTTCCGCAGGTGCCGCATCCTTCGGCAACGTATGCAGACTTGCGGTGCCTCCCGCAGCAAAGTCCTCAGACAATAAACTTGAGGTTGAGACGGAAGAGAACGCGCTCAGAGCTAATGATGGCGGTGACCCCTGTACTAGGGACGGAGGAGCCTCGAACGGTGCATTGCGCATCTGCCTGTTGCTTACCCGACTCTTCCCGTGGATTGTCGCAGGAGCGGAGGTACCACGAGGAATATTCTTTCCCTTACGATCTGGTTCGGTGTCTTCATCGTCCGCTGCTTGCAAGGATTTTCTCTTATTCTCCTCCAATTCAATCTCTTCCACTACAACGTGAAGCTGATTTTCATCTTCGTCACCCTCTCCTTCCGGAGCTTTCGTTTTCCGTCGCTCTGCTGGAGTTCTCTGATCTCTCCCTCCAACAGCAGCGGCTACGCCATCCCCGACGTCTTCGTCGGAAACTAGGAGAAATTTCTCTGGAATTCTTGGGCTATTTTCTGGAGAAAAGTCGCCGATTGTTGTAGTTGCTCGCTTCAAAGACAGAAGGTGACCTCTTTCGTAAACGAAGGGCTCACTGCTCTTGCCCGCTTGCGTCAACACAGCTAGAGTTCCTGTGCTGCGACTAAATGGAGAGGAAAGCGTATCGCCACGAGACAAATCGTTCGCGTTTTCTTCACGCCCATCGACAACGCCGAGTACAAAATCGAGGGCAGAGTTACTCGAATGATCCGAATCTTCGTCGGAAACCAAGTCGTCGTTGTTGAGCGCCCTCCTTGATGAAAACATGTGACTCACCTTGGGAGCGGCCTTGGCTTTCCCACGACCTCTCTTCAGCTTGTTGTCGTGTGGTTGCCCTTGCTTGGCCGAACCGACCGCAGGATTGCTGCTCGTATCTCTTTTCTGTCCCAGGCCTTCGGGCTCGCTGTGCTCAAAAGAATTGCTGCGATCACGAAACAAAGACATGCGGCGATCAAAAAACTCACGATTGTCAGCCCGCCGCTCGCGTCTTCGTCGCTTTTCTTCTTGGATCGGCACCACCGGACTCTCGCCTCCTCGATCGTCCCCCAGGTTGATGACCACTTCATCATTGTCATTGTGCTTCTCTTGTAGTTCCTGACCTACTCTTTTCTGCTGAGCACTGCCTGCAGTGTCGTCGGTTTTCCTCTTCGAAGAAATCACACCGTGTCCGACGACCTGACTCAGAATGATTGATCGAGTCGCGCTAATCACCGCTGGCCTATTTTCCTGTCCATCTTGAGTAGCATCGCTAGTAACGTTAGTCTTGTTATTCAACATCAAAGAATTTTCTCCGGGGCCACTACTAAGATTCGCAACTACTATTGACTCTCTTGCTGGCTGTCGCCTCTTGCCTCGTGCTCTTTGCCTACGCCAGAAGTATTTCGCTAGAGATTTGATATCCTCTCGCAAAACAGACTGTTGCGGTGAAGCTGTTGTGCTGCTAGAGGAGCCTGGTGCACCGTCGAATTTCATCGGCATCGCCCTTTGGAGGTAAGAAGAAGAACCTGCATGGGTTTGACCACCTCCGGTGTCTGCGTTGGTAGTCCAAGCTTTGTATTGTTGACTTTGGTCAACTGACGATGATGAGCCAACGGTCGGTAAAAATCTACTGCCGATGCTCCCACCAAATAGCGCATCAAGCGGACCTGGAGGGAGATCATCTTCTACACGTACATCGTCAGACACCACGTAATTTCTTGCATTATCATGTTTTTTTCCGTTTTCTCGAGGGCGCGCGTCATCCACTTTACGGTTGTCCGCAACATGGCCTTCAACGGCGCCTAGGTCGACAGCGGAGTCCTTGGCCAATGCTCGTGAAGCCGCCCTCTGAAGGACGTTGTCGTTGTGCTCACTATCTTCCCCATTTTGTTGTTCTTGTCCTCCGTGGGCTTCTATTTGTTCCTCCACGCTGAGATTCCGAACTTTCTCCTCAACGCATCTGCGAATTTCTCCGCTCGAAATCGAATCGAGGTCGCTCCACCTGATGCTTCCGGACCACGACTCCGTATCCGAACACTTCTCGACGTAGCTCTCGTGGACAAGGGAGTCTACCAGCAACTCAGTCACGCGCTTCGCGGAAGACGTTTCGAGCAGTACAGAGGCAAGGCCTACGATCTCATCTCCAGCTGCTTCACACTCACGTCTGTCTCCGACGACGTCGAGGTGTTGTTCTATCTCTATTTTGTCCACCTGCGGTGCCTTCTTGTCTACTTCAAATGGATGTTCATCTTGGGCAGTTCGTGCAGCATGGCTTATTATCTCATCGTCCTCCGATAATTTTAGGTTATCGCCCGTTGATATGGTTGCATCATTGGACCGACCTGTGTGCGAGGAACCCTCGGAAGTCTTATTGGACGCTCTTACTTTGACTTTTTCTCTTTCAGTCTCTTCTGACTTCTGCTTTACTTCATCGCCTGATTCCCTGCTTATTTTCCCGTCCTCTTTCTGCGGAGGAACAACTTTTTTGTCAACATCAACTTCAGCCTCCAAAGGCGGTGGCGGGTTTACCCATCGCACTCGATATTTCAGATTCTCTTCCAGTGTAAGCGCATAACGAGCTCCGCATGCAGGACACGCCACAGCAAGATGCGCGTGAACGAAACGCCGGTCTCGGTCCTCCAATACTATAGCCTGTTGACATTTTCCTGCTTGCGGTGGACGAGCAGCAGATTCGCCTCTAGCATCCTCTTCATGTTGTAAGTTCGTTGTATCCGCGGAGCCGGAGAATGCCAGTGCCAATGATCGTGCCGTTCTCTCGGCTAAAGAGGAAAATGCCCCATGTTTGCCATCGGAACTACTTGCGACCAATTGATCGCTCGACGATCCTGCTCCTGGCCCAAGATCGCGCGGGCTGACTTTATGACCTTTATTGATGCTGTAGACCTTACTGCTCTCAACCGGAGACACACTCGCAAGAATTATACCAGTCTTCGATTTTTCCCCACCCCGTGCACCAGATCTCCGTCGAGCCTCGTCGCCTCTCTGCGCCTCCTGTTCACCAGCACCAAGAATACCAAGTGAATCATTCAAACACGTAAACTCCACAATGGTGGTGAACAAAACGCGTTTTTCCGGCTCGGGTGACGGTCCAAAGGGCCTCCCACGCAACTCCCGGAGCTCCTCTGCAGACAAGGGCTCTAACGGAATCTCCTCCAGATAATCTTCAACATACTCCTCCGAACTCGATGACATTGTCGTGGTGCGATGTCCAGAAGGACATCAACTACAACATGAACATTCATTTCTACGAAAAAAAAATAACTTGGACGCTCTGGTAGCACCGAGACGGAAAGAACTTCATCATCTTTAACTTTCCTTACTGAAACTACGACTACTTACCGAATTGCGCCACGCGTCGGTGCTCGCCACTACGATAATTCGCTCACTCTTTCACAATTTTGATTTTCAATATTAATTAGTGATACACCTACGAGACACAAAAATGAATCCCAAAAAAATTATAGTAGGAAATAATCGCTCAAAAGAGCAAAAGCTATCTGAAAGCATCACATTCATACAACATCACGGTCGGAAGACGAAAGAATGAAACGAAACGACGAAAAAAACGACATCAACTCACAATGAAGTAGATCAAAGAAACACAAACATTTCTTTCACGAAAACGCAATGAGTAAGGATTATCAAAACTGCGGGGAAGATTCTCCCTAGATACTCCTTGCAAGACCTTGCACTTGCTGCGTAAAGACAACATGCGCTTGGGTTTCTGGACTTTTTTTCGTGAATCGTCCCACTCTACTCTGAAAAACCCAAACTTCGGATAAAGCAACTTTTGTTCGATCAAATCTACTAATTAAATTGTTAGTACTTGATTGATGTCCTAGCTGTTCTTTATCTCTTCATCATACGCATACTCAAGACCGTCGCTCGCAGCTTTTTAACAAAATCTTCGATACAGATATTTATAAAAACTACGAGCACGGCTTCCTGGTTCCCACGAAGTAAAACTTCTACCTTTGTTATCTAGAAAGAAGGACAAGAAGGATAGTCATCTAAATAAATGGAACATCGACTATATTTGTTTGCGTACATCGGATAAAGCAAGGGCATTCAAGGTGGAGGTCGGGTCAGAAAGTGGGGTAATCCTGAAAATGGATTTGAAGTACGTGTAGCTAGTTGCATAATTGTGGAGCTTTCAACTCACTCAGGGATCGAAATCACAGACGAAAGAAATTCGAATTCTATAAATATGACGATGTCATCGATCTATCGTGTAGAAACATAATCAGAACGGCTTTAGGACTACGATGAATTCACAACCACAAGTATCTAAAGAGGTACTAAATAGAGAGCCACGATCCACCATCGGTTTGTTCGGTATCGGTATCGAGGTGAATTAAAAACCTCACTTAGGCAGAAGGCCGTGATGAACATATGCGAACTCCAAGAACAAGCCGCATCTTTTTATTGGGCTGTCAATACAATCACTCATGTCATGATCTCTCTCGTTGGACTCTCGATGAAGGGACGATCTACTTGCTAAGTTTCATCGTCTTGTTCGTTCGTCTCTCGGTTGCTCCAAGAGAAAAATAGCGAAGATGGCATGACGTAGAACACTGTCGGTCTTTCAAGAAATTACATGCATCCGTCATCCTTTGAAAACGCTCTTGCTCGACGTAGGAGAAACTTTGAATCAATTATATTGCTCCAGCAGGTGTTGCTGTTGCAGAGGAGCTCAGCGATACGATTCACTGGGAAAACGAAAAGGGACTCCTGAATTCTTTACTCGAGTCGTGTATGTTTTGCTTACCCCTGTTTTTAATTACGATATGGTTCTTTGCCAAAACAATTCTCACTTGTTGTCGTTCCCACTGTAATCCTCATCGGAGTCCGTATATGTAATCTCCGTTAGCTTGATATCATTCGCGTTGTGCTTGTCTGGTGTAGAGGCTCGCTTCTTTAGAGCTAATTCACGACAATTGATGCCCTTACTTCAACATTATGTCGTAGTTGTACTTACTTCAACTTCTCATTCTCGTACTACTTAGGAAAGTGAGAGGACAACGAAGAATCAGTGAAGATTGATGAATCATTGAGAGCCATAACTTCTCTTTCGACATTGCGAGAAGGTCAGTGATGGCTGTATCGTACTTGTCATTCTCCTCATCATCGTTCCAACCAAGCGCGTCAAGATACTGCGAGCGAGCGTCCGAATAATTTTCTGTTTTCTTGATACGAGAGCTCCCCGTTATGCGACTCTTCCTCACAGAGGCGGAGGTGGTAGAGATGGCGTGACCACGAGTCATAAGCTTAGACTCTCGTCTACTCAAAAAGATTATCGTGATGTTGCTTTTGATTTCTACTTCCACCTTCGATCCTGCGCCAGTGGATGTCATTTCATCAACTACAATTACAACTTAGTTAAACCATGATATAACTTAAAATGTTTAAATTATCCTTGTTGCTGTTTGTTTGTTTATTCGTTACATTTTTGAACAGCACTGGTATCCTGTGATTCAAAATTTTGTTGTACGACCTCCTTGGTGGTTTAGAATTAGGTGCAGAAAATTCAGGCAGTCATATTTATACATATCGTTATGTATCTCTACAACTAAGTAAGTACTTCTGCGATTGCCTTAATAGAGGTGACAGATGGACCACGGAGAAGTCTTTCGACGATTGATTCCCTGACTCTGTCTTCATCGTCGGCATTTTCTGTCAAGAACTCGAGTACTTCTTTTTCTTCCTCCTCCACGATTTCGATCTGCAGGAGCTCCAGCTCTGAAAACTTCCGATTGTGGAGTACTACGAGCGCGTACACGAGGACTGTTACCTGCGCCAGCGTTGCGGCTGTGAGAGCCCACCCGCTCAGCGGCAGAAGTGCAACCCGCAAGATCTCTGCGTCCTCCAGAGTCATAAAACCGCGTGCTCTCGCCGCTCGAACGAGAACAAACGTAAATGGTTGTAACTCTTCGTCTCCGTACGGCTTCAAGTTCAACAAGCGCAAATCCGCGCCCCTCTCGTGCTTTATTGGTTGTGGAGCTTCCTCCTTGGTCGTGCCTGCATTTTCCACCACACCACCAGCATCATCTACCCTTCGCTCTTGCTCTTGGTTCCCAAGCAGAGGCACCCTGTCTTCATCTGAGAGTCTTGCAGCACCCGCGGGGAGCGAGGTAGATGAAGGTTTCGCAAACGCCGGTCTCGCAAACGCCCTACCTGCAAACTGTGCCTGTTTTCCTTTCAACAAGGGCAGGCTATCTTCCCCTTCCTTGTATTTCGAGTCCGTAGCACGACCGCTTGATAGGAGACTTGGAAAAGACACATCTTCATCTTTCTGTATCCTCACAGATACAGACGGGGCACCTCGTGCTTGCCTCTGTTCCTTTAACAGAAGCTGCTTATTGAGCAGGTGTGCGCCTTGTGCAAATTGTTCTCCGAGGACGCCTGCACGGGACGTTCGCAAAACCAAGGCCAGAGAATCGCCCACGAGGGCCGAAACGAGCAGCACTTGTATGTAGTTGATGGGAACGGCCTGAAAAACGCCTTTCGGCGTTAAGGGGTGCCACCGGCTGAAGGGACCCAACGCGTGGCTGAGTTGGAACATGAGAATCACGAACAAGCCGAAGCGCGCAACTCGCGGCACGACATACGCTAAAATCGCCAGCGGCCAGGTGACTAAGTCAGCACCCGTCTCGCTCAGGTACTCTATGTTGAACTCCAGTCGTGTGCAGCGGTAACCTGTACCCACTTGACAAGTGTACACCCACGGCACAGCGTTCTTCACTGCGACCGAAAAGTCATGCCAAATCATGCGCTGTTCGGCTCGGATCTCCTCGGCCGACGGCCACGACGCTTTCTGTTCATCAACAGCACGATCGCCTTTCTGAGAAGTATCTACTTCTACAAATGCATTTGGTGCGGACACCTCTCCTCCAGAGGCTGCTCGGGCACTCCTTGGCGTTCTAGGGGTTCGTGGACCAGCACCTTCACGAAAGGTTGCAACGGCCTTATCTGTCGTTGGCACTATTCTTCTTGGAGTAGATGGCGCGCAAAAATTAGAGTTTGTGGGAAAGTGGATTCTGCTTACCATAAATGTGCACGAGTACGACCGAGTGAGCGGATGTTTATTGATACGGCACCAATGGAGGAGCGGAAGTCTGAACGAGCAGCTGGAAACACATGAAAAGCGCATGATATTGATTGGGTCTCAAAACATCCATCTTCAATACGGTCAAAATGGCACCTATCTATGCGGTATGAGAAAAGCCCGCTCCTGCTCGGTGTCAAGGAAATCTTCAACGAACCAACTTGCCAATATACGAAATGCAAAAAAGCTAAAACATGAAGCAAGATGAACATCACCGTATCTATACTTCTTGATTATCGTGCTTACAGAAGAAGTAGGAGTAGGACTACGATCGGATTCAAAACAACTAAGCTGCCTTAATGTTGTCAATTGGAACTACGGGTCTTTCCTCTGGAGGTGTCGCATCTTCGTCGTCGACGTCCTCCGAGGCGAGAGACGCACCAACATGAGTATAATGAATGTCATATATATCAGGTTCTCCGTCACTATCTTGCAGCTCTCCCCTTTCCGCATCCACGTCCTCGCGCCGACCGCAACAGGAAGAGGAACCCAAAATCTTTGTCTCTACGTCCTCTTTCAGCGGCATCGCCAACTGACGATCCGTTTCGGTATCAAGAACCTCCTTTTCTTCAGCGTTATCACCTGCCTGGCCGTCCTGGTCATTTTTCCCAACTGTGGAGGTAGAAGAAGTGCGATCAGTAGTTGTACGGCTGATGAAAGACGCGGCATCCGGTTCCTCGTTTTCAATCGAGGCAGGAGGAGAAAATTCTTCGTCTCCTCCAGACAAAGATACTAGAGATGCAGTTGGTGGTCGCCCAGAATCAGTTGCTATCGTATTCTTCCTTTGTACCACGCCTTCTGGAGGTTCTTGACGTTGTTGTCCTTGATCTGATTGTATCTCTCCAGACGCTGTTACCTCTGCTTGGGCTTTTCTTGCCTCTGCACCGGGTGAACCTTCACGAGACAAAATTACTGTCCTATCAGTCGCCTGCGCCGCCTGCAATTTTGCTCGTTCTCGACGACCAGATTGAGAGGTGGACAGGAGGACTCTTCCTGGAGTATTCGGATTCGGTGGCGTCACGAAATTAGAGGCTTTGGGAAAATTCATAAGTACGCATCTAAATTCCCATTTGGGAAAATTCATAAGTACGCATTACAACGCATTGAGATTGATTGATGTTATTAAATAAAACAAATCAATGACATACGGATGAGACCTGTATGATCTACTTGAGGTAACAAAGTGAACTTGAACTCACAACTTACGGATAATGACTAGGTCTGAGATCATCCATCTTCAACGCGGCCAACACGGCACTGCCTTACGTTGTATGAGAAAAGACTACTCCTGCTCAGTGTTAAAAGAACCAAGTGGCTAATACACAAAATGCACAAAAACTAAAGAACCCTGAAATAGATGAAGATCTAAATCGTTAAACAACTGATCAGGAGTATCTATCTGTATCATTACAAAAGGAGGATCGGAATACCTAGAAACAAATAGGCCTTAATGCCACTTGAAAAAGGTGCTGCACCATCGTAGTCGCTGTCCTCGGCATCATCATGATAATCAGCCTCTTCGTCGTTGTCCAGGACATCCCCACGCCCATCGCCCGCAGTGCAACAGGAGGTGGAAGCCAAGATCTTTGTCGACGCTGCGTCCTCTTTCATCGCCTTCGCCGCGCTAGGATCCGTTTCGGAATCAATTTGATTAACGCTATGAATCTAAATTGTAGACAACTTCAAATTCAATGAGCGTACAATTCGAAAAAGTGGATGTCTCTTGCAAAAAGGCGGTCGACATTTTGATTTGTGTATTCTTCTTGCAAATATGAATGAAATTTTATAGGGAAGCATATTCATATTCATAAGCTTTATAAGCTTAACACCATGTACGTACTCCGCAGTAGCCGAATCCTCTTCGTGACTGCAGGAGCAGGAGGAACGATCGAGATTAGATGGAGCGAGGCCGTGTTTATCCACTAGCATTGGAGGCCTTGGACAAGCCCACGGCACAATCGCAGAGTACAGAAGGCCAACGAACCAGTAAATGGCCAAAACTCGAAGGCAAAGTATAGCGAAGTCCCTATTGGGGATGAGAAACCCGATGCAGGACCGACAACAGCTTCCTTTTTCTCCGTAATTTAGAGTAGTTTTTTTCCAGTAAGAACTGTATCCTGAAAATTCTACTGTTTTACTCACTGCTTAATACTTATAGATGCATATTCTTTATTATGCACAGTCCATGCATAAGAATGAATAAGTATACTTGCACTTCTACGAATGGTGTCACTGGACACTCTGAGATTAAATTCTGATGGGATCCATTCCACCGCAGTGGTCGTAATTTTCCTACCTGGTCTTGACGAAGGTTAAAGTTCGAGTTTTTCATTTTTTTTGTGTTGGTAAATAAGTGGTAGCTAGTGGAGTATAGAAAGATACAGATGGATATTTTTCAAGAGCACTACGTAGCCTTAAAAAGTGGTGTTCTCCGCAATCGTCTTGAAGCGCAGATTGCATTTCCAGGTACTCGCTCCACAGACTTTGCGCCCTTCGACTCCTTTTGCTTTTAGTCTCACGCTCATCTAGTACGCCCGATGAAGACTGCCGAAAATCCTCCCGACCTTCATCTTCATACGTGTACTCGTTCCTCAAAAGAGGCTCCCGCTCCTCTCCGAAACCACCTGGCTCAATGACGATGAGGTCCTTTTTGTTATTGTCAACATGCTGCGCATACCCTTCGTCCATCTCTTCCTGTTCTAGCTCTTCCGCTCCTTTTCCATCTCCTAGTGCAGAAGAGGTGGGGAGCGCCGACGAAGCAAAGTGTTCGCGAACAAGGGAGCTGCCACCTTGCTGCTCGTTGTTTTCCCGTCTCATCTATTTACTTGCTCGTCGGCGTTGTCTGAAGTGGATATGTCAACAAGACATGCGTCTTGTTTTGTGCGTTTCGTTGCGGTGGTCGCTGTGCATAGTAGTCTCTCTTCATCAACGCCAGTTAGTTATAATAGCAAAAAAGTTGAGTCAGCAAATTAGACGATCTTTCAGTAGTACTACAACAACGAACCACTCGTTGTTGTTGTTCTGCTTCTTTTTACTTCCACAAGAGTGTTAATGAAAATTATAAAAATTAATCCAGAAGCAGAGCAGGAAGTGTGTCAAGTGATGTAGCCATTTGTTTTTTTCCTTGAGTATTCTTTTCACGAAACAAAATTCATTGGCGTCTCGTCTGATCATCTCTATCCTACACGAAGCTTCATTACCTGGTTGTGCCAGTTCATACAACTTGGTAGTGGTTACAAATTATACATACGCGGAAGGTACTTTTGTCGACTTCAAGTATGTACATGCTAGACAAATAAAAACGGACGTGGACAAGCTGAGGGCAGGAGTCAGAGGCTGCGGCCAATACAGAGCCGTATAAGCAACAATTTCAATGATGCTTCCTTTAAAGTTGGTACCGACATGTCTCGTGACACTTGTTCTCTCCACCACGTCGTGGTAGAACCACAAGTAATTTCTACAAGATTCGAACCGAAACCGAAGATGTCACAAATAGTAGAACGTTCATCTTTGTGACACGTTTATTCTTCGACAATCCCATCCCTCACACTTTTTCACCGAACCGATAATATCACACGCTCACTTTCACTATATCGTGCGTTACCTACTTTTAGGCCCGACATAGCTTCATCCAGTCTTCAGGTTTATACCTGTTTCCACTCAAACGGCAAGAATATCCACTTAGTGCACTACGCCGCATTATCTGTGTCCTCCTGTTCACGATCTCTATTATTTTCTATACATGAAAGCGAAATCGAACACGTGCTGATCTGATTTCAATCTAAAGGATGTGAGCAGGACGACTCAGGCTCAGAGAAGGACGAGGGAATGATTAATGATGAAAATAAAAATAGCAACTGTATCTGAGTCCATCAAGTAGGGGCGCCTGTGCGTCCTTGCGTAGGTGGAGGGGGGTCAACAGCAAGAATAGCAGGGGGCGAGGAAGTTAAAAAAATTCATATATAAAAAAGATCACTCACGAAATCCTCGTGAATGAAGGTGATGACGAAAAGCTAGAAGCACCTGCTGCTGCGGCACAAGATGCGTCGGGGCGGGACGCTTCATTATCATTATGCACTGAAGGAGAACCCTCTTCTACATTGACTATAACCCCGCACCTTTGTTGCTCTCTTCATCACGTAGACTGTTGGTCCATACCTTTGTCATGCATGATCTTTCTGTTCATCATCGTTCCTATGAACGGTTATTAGATCTGCGACACCATTTTCTTCGGCTTCTCTTTTTGTTAGCCAGAGGTTGGGTTCTACGTAGACTCCACGAACGCCCGCTGCTTGAGCCGCCGTAACATCGTCCTCCCGATCTCCCAGGTGAGCGACTATTTTACCAAGTTTTGAATTCTTTCTCAGCTCTATCAGTGTCTCCTTCTTCCACCGCCAAGAGCCAATGCCTTGCGGGCGGTGTCGGATCTCCGCGAGTGGAAAACCGTGTGCTTCGAGCCACTCTCTTGTCTGCTCCTCGGTGCCAGCGCGACGCCCAGACACATAAATGATTTTCCTGATCCTGTCAGTACTGCTTTTTGATGAAGCGTCGTCTGGTGCGGCAACAGCACTGTCCGTGATGCTCATTTGTTCAACATTTTCAACCACCTGGTCGTCTCCACCTGCTTCTTGATTCATCGAGCTGTCGTTTTTACAACTCGCCCACGGCAGCAAGCCTACCCATGCACGAAGAAAGGTACGGGACCACACAATGGGTTCGTCCATGTGATAATGCTGTCCGTCGAGTAAGGTCGCCCAGTACGCGCTCGACCGCTCATCGCCTTCTTTCAAGGCGATTTCGATACGGTTGGTAATATCCGCGATGGTGCCATCTATATCCACAGACAGGACATGCGCTCGCTTCCTCGAAGATTCTCCTGTTCCTGATCTGCCAGAAACTCCTTTAGTACGGCAAGATGAAGTAGTAGTGTCTCCACCAGAAACATTGTTCTGTTGATGTGGTTTGTTCCCATGATAGTTTCCGTCAGCATTATCTTTCATGTACTTCTCGTAGTTGCTACCGCTTGATGCTAACTTGTCAGAACTCTTGGATGAGGATGATGACCACGATTTATAGTTCTTGTAGTCGTTATCCCAGGCATGTCCTCCTTCAGCAGATTTCGCCCATGGAGTTTCTCTGTTATCCGAGGAGGACCACTTTGCTGGTCCATGGTTCCTTCGTTGTTTTCGTTCAGGAAGATAAGGATAACCGTCGTCGTCATGCCTAAGATAGTCGCTGACGGCGTCCATGTCACGCGCGTGGTTCCTTTCATGGCCATCGATAATGCCTCGTTTCGCATACGGTGAAAGTTGCTGCACTACCTCTGCGCCCCTTTGGTGGTCGTGGTGTCTACGAGGTCTTTCTGAACTCGAGCCAGCACCACTGGCCACTGCCTGTCCCCAAGCCGAGGAAGGCGAGGAATGCCATTCTCCAGAAGTGCTATTCTTCAACTGTCGCTTTCGTTTTTCAGGTTGCCTGGTACCTGCAGAGGTGCTCGAGCTAGACGCCTGCTCTAGCCAAAAGTCGGGGTTCTGCAGCGCTGGCGGTGCGCCCCAAGCATCATCTGCCATCTTGCTGGACGACGTAGGCAATGGCAAATTATTCGTTAATATGCCTAACTCTACTATCGCAATAGGCTGTGTTGTAGTTAAAGACGCCGTGTTCTGCTGCTTCCCGGTGAACGCAGGAAATCGCCGACGAGAAACGAGCGCGCAAGAGTCACCTAAAACAGCTATCGTCGACTCTTGAGAAAGATCATGAGACGATCTAGTGCCTCGAGCGATTCGAACATTTCTAGCGCTAGAACCGGAACAAGGAGTACTTCTCAAACTAGAAGAACTTTTAGGGGATGAAAAACCTCTTGGAACCGGGTGAATAGGCGGTATAGAATAATTTAGCCTTGTTGTAATTGTAAGGAAATCGTGACTCGCGGATGATGCTGCCGATGCGCAACCACGGCGACACGCAGAAGTACGAGCATCAATTTGTGTCAAACAAGTTGTCGCTGTCGTTTTCAAACCTACTTGATCTGTAACAAACTTCCGATAAAATCCTGGCACCCCGAGTCGAGAAAAATTAGGATTCAAGGACACTCCTGCCCGTGAGGCAAAGGAGGATGCGCCATCAATGCTGATAGCATTTCTCATGTTTTTTCCGAATAATAAAGTTAAAGACATCCTCTTCCTCGCGACCATGCATTATTAGCACCATAGCTGTATTGTTAGTAGGTAACTTGTACCGGTTCTTCGGCGCAATCATATAGCATGATGCCTCCACTATTTTTCTGATCAATTTCGACATTGATCTTTATACGTTGCAGTTGAAAATGAACTTTATGGCATATTAGGGGTTTATGAATGAGTAGGATCATTTGATGACAACATGCATCCACTTCAAGCACTGTGTAGTACAAAAAGTCCTATGCTACTGGAAAAGGATCTTGATACTACGAGGTACTGCTAGAAAGGATCTTTTCCCGACGTCCAGGGGACAGGATCTTCACTCATTTCTTGATCTTCAACAGATCGCGCTCTCGTTGATCCATATCGCTATGTTTCTTCTTTATCCTACTTGTCTCGATAACACAAATCATTGTGGTGCAGAGTTGCTATTGAACGCTCACCCTCTCGATGTTTCCGCTAGTAAGATTCAACAGAAAAGGGACAAAGGAAACCACTGCACTAACACGCACACGACGGGCACGCCGCTCTGCCGAATCAATACTCTTAGTTGAATGATGTTACAACGAAGGACCTCCACATGCATATGCACCACGAACTTTGCGGTTGAGGTGTCGATAAGGCTCGGCAGCTTAGTGAACGCTCACTGATCGCTGCTCGAGTAACCGTCTTTGCGTGTATCTATACTAGGATGTAAGAAACTCTGACAAAAAAGTTCATTGATGTTCACCAGAATGTTCATCTGCGCTGAAGTTGATGAAGTACCTCTTATTTGATGTAGAAATAAGTTGTACTGCTCTCCTTGTCCATTACTAATCTTAATCTTTATGGTCTCATGATTTCTTTTTGTCTTTATTCTCTTTGCTGGACATAAGCACATCATGCATAAGGTTAAGCAGCTTCTTGTCGTCCTCTTTTGCGAGTGATCGTAGTATGTCTGCCCGCGATGCGCGTGCATTTTGTTCGGGAGCATTGCGTGCTTTGAAAATCTATCATGCTGCCTTGGCCGACTACTTGTTCACCCGTCCATCACTCATAGCTCGGTGGCAGGCAACCCAGCCCCATCCCCAAGAACCAAGCGGACGACTTCTACTTGTAACTCAACAAGAAAACTAAAAGCTCATGCTAAAAACGGATTAGAATTGGATTTGGAATGCGTTCCTGAAGCAGACAGTCAGTGCTCCTTTGTAAAAATACTATGAATGAATCTGAAACAGAAGAATCGAATGATATAGTAGTGAAGATAGGAACTCGAATGCGTTGTTGTAGTTTACCCCTCCACCAACTCTGGATCCCAGCGAAATGTGGGAGACCACAAGGAGAAGAGAGGCATAAAAACGACTTACATTAAATTGATGTGGTAACCAACATACTAAAAAAGCAAGATTGATGTTGGTGACTTATCAGCCTGTCTGATGTAGTTTCCGTATCTATGGTAATGGAGATATGCGATCATTATGCAAAGAAGCTGTTTGAAAAATCGATGAAAATGGTCGTGAGACTGTTGTGTTAGGACGTTTCCGCCCATGCCTGCTCACGATCCAACGGCTCACAATCGCACTCCGAATGCGTTAATGGCCTATAATTCTTATAGATACTTTCTAAAACGTAGAAATCCCAGAAGAACAATAATTCTCATTCTGACCCCTTGGTCTTCTTGCGAAACAGGCAAGGATATCTTCTTGTTTTTGAGCGACTACAGGTGTACTAGTTCCCTGTTTTATCATCAGGACTGCAATCGCGTTTGCAGAACGGAGCTACTTCGGATTTGCGAGAGTTGCAGTGGGCTCGTAGCCTTGAACCAATGAGGACTGGGCCCGCGCGCGCCAGGCACCCGACGAACACCCCCGAGCGTACTAACAGATTGGCTTTTACGCATCGATGGTAACCTGTTGAGCAATGAAGTTTTCAATTTTCAAGGTTAAAGTCATTTTTTTATATTGGAGAAAATTCAGCGAAGGACTGCAAAAATCCGGACAAATTTCAATCTTGCCGGGCATGATACGAATCCGCAGAACACTCGCCGCCTACTGCGCTCCCTTCCGGAAAACCTTCCCCCAATTGCGAGCCAAGAACCTCGGGCGCCCTCCAAGTCCCCGCGCCCCTCCAGAATCCCCAGGCACACACTTGCAGGCTGGTGCGGTGGACTCTGGAGGGGCGCGGGGAATCACATGAAACGAAACCAAAAGACAGAAAAACCAAGAGGAAGCAAGTTGCAAAAGCCGCTAAGCGGAGCACTTCCAGGACGAGGAGGCGACAATAGTGACCGTTTTTGTGCAGTTCTTAGCTGACTTAGCGCCATTCTAATCAGCCACCTGCGGAAGCACCAGAGGCACAGCGAGCACGCCACACCGTCGAAACCTAACAAAAAGAGGAGGCGCGAGCCCTTTGGAACTCAAGCGGCAACCGGTCCAGCCCTTCTTGAGAAATGCCACGAAATTGACTAAACCTCTCTACTGTTTGCCGCTTTCCTGACTGCAAGGCCATTTTTGGAAAAAAATCTGAAGACATCTTTTCAGTTTTTTCATCAAAAATGGCCTAGCGATCAGGAAAGCGGCAAACAGTAGAGAGGTTTATTCAATTCCGGCGAAACCCCCGCAAACTTCCCCGCTGAAATACTTCAAAAGAGTGCGAACAACGCCAGCAAACCCCCCCGACAATCTGCGCACACACGGCGGCGCGCGTGAGTGGTCTGGCCAGCATTTAAAGGCGGCAGCGCGTCGCTCCTCTTTGTAACTAATCCCACCCAGCGCGAGAGCCTCGGGGCGCCGGGTGGTCAAAAGTCCAACACTGAACAAGACCAAAAGGCCCAAGAACGAAGAACCTCAGGCGGATTGCCTCAAACCTCTCCGATTATAGCGAAAAACCTGACCACAGACAAGTGGAGTCTGAATGGAGAAAATTCAACGAAGGACTGCAAAAATCCGGACAAAATTCAATCCTGCCGGGCATGATACGAATCCGCAGAAAACTCGCCGCCTACTGCGCTCGCTTCGGGAAAACCTTCCCCCAATTGCGAGCCAAGAACCTCGGGCGCCCTCCAAGTCCCCGCGCCCCTCCAGAATCCCCAGGCACACACTTGCAGGCTGGTGCGGTGGACTCTGGAGGGGCGCGGGGAATCACATGAAACGAAACCAAAAGACAGAAAAACCAAGAGGGAGCAAGTTGCAAAAGCCGCTAAGCGGAGCACTTCCAGGACGAGGAGGCGACAATAGTGGCCGTTTTTGTGCAGTTCTTAGTTGACTTAGCGCCATTATAATGATAGGTGTTGATATTGTTTTTGTTCCTGCGCAACTCGAGTAAAGAGTAAAGGTGGAAGCATTGAGACTGAGAGTGAATACTTATTATCTGTCGCCGCTCCAGCAAGCCCAGTTGCACTTGTATCCTGCTGAGTAGTTCCAAGTTGAAGCTTTGACGTCAGCCCGGTCGCAAAGATCCTCGGTGGTGGTGCGTTGTACTTCTTAATACCTACGCCAAAGCGCACAGGATGGCCCACCGATCGAGCATTGGCTTGCTCATCGTTTTTGATGTTCTCAACGGCCGCACCAGAGATAGTTTGATTGTCGTGCTCATGAGGACTCGTACCAGACACGGCGCCGCCGACAAAGTCTTGTGGGCTTTCTTTTTTTTCCGATATTGCTTGTCTTTGCTGAATCGGCTGGAAGGGTGTCGAGACGCGGATGGGTGAAGGGCTTACTGCGCGTACGAGGGGCCACGCTCCTAGGATGCCGCCGTGCTGGTTCGCCGTTGTCGACGTTCCCCCGGTAGCTGGTCCGCGCGAGTGCGGTCGGTACAGCCCCTGAGGCGGTGGCCCGAGGACCGACATGGCACCACTTGCGAGGCCAACAATATTCGTACCGCCAGCGACGGGTGAAGGTGCGTGCTGATGCATTGATACTGCGACTCCTGCAGCGGAAGCAGGCTGCGACAGCACAGGATCAGTGGCGTCCGGTACTACATTCTGGTCTTCGTGGACCGTCACTCCTGCTGCCACTGCGCCTCCTGAAGACGCAACGCTCTCTGCTGCCGTACTTCCAGCAGAAGGGTCAACCGATCCACAAGGTACGCTACCGCCCGCTGACGCTGACGACGAGCCCTTGCGGGTAGGATACCGCGCTTGTGCCAGGGAGCTGCGGTTTGAGGACGCAACGGAGCTAGGGTCCGAGGCTGCAGCGAGAGCGCCTCCACGCGCACCAGCGAAATGCGTTTTTCGCCACTGCTGTAGAGCGCTAGCCGGATGCTGCGGCGAAGCTCCTCCAGTCGTGCCAGTCACGCCTAGAGGTCCGCCAAACCTTGATGTAGGGGCCGTCCGTCGTCCGCATTTCGAGACGGCTACACTGGAACCACGAGCCGCACCTACACCTGAGCCCACGCTGCTTGCACCCGACACCGTTGAGCCGGCACCGGAAAAGAATAAGCCGGCAGGAAGCGGTGTAGGACTTAGTCGCCGATTTTGAGCTGGATTTCCTGGGTATAAAGGACTCCGTGTGAGCAACGCTGCTGAGCTTGTGCCTGTGAGGACACTTCTCGTTCCGGCCGAGGCAGAAGCTGACTTCGTTGGCTGATCAAGACCGCCTGACGCTGACCCTCTGTTGTTCAGTGTTGTTGACCCTGCTGAGATCGAGGTACCACGCAGAGCTCCCGATGGCATAGGACCGCCCAGGCGGCTGTAGGACTGTGTATGCGCGAGCGTCCTTTCCGCAGGCAGCAAAGCGCTGCTTGGCGAGACGGCACCCGGTGCTGCAGAAGAAGCGCGTGCGGCTTCCTGGCGGCCGAGTTTCCCTGAAGGACCAGACTGTCCTGTAGTCCCCGGACCAACTCGCGGAGGTGCAGCACTTGATTTATGAGCGAGTGCTCCTTGGCCTGCCCTTTTACTGTTGTTCCCTTGTTTGGTGTGTCCTAATGAAAGACCTAGATTTTGACCACTGGTAGCACATGCCCCACCACAGGACACGCGCGATTTTCCGCCAAGAAACTCGTCAAGATCCTCTGAGGTGCAACTATAGTCGTCAACAAATTGTTCGCGGGATCGCGCATTTGCAGCAAGAGCATAGTGTGGATCAGTGGGACTGCTTTGCGAAATCTCTTCTCGAGACTGGAGCAACCCGAACGAAGAACACGACAGTTTGCTAGAATTTCTCTCTGAAGGCGCATATCTATTATCGGCTTTTCCAAAAGACGAAGCTGCACCGACAGCGGAAGGCGTTGGACCGCCGCCTGGCGCACTGGCGAGACCAAAATCGCTGGCACTGCCATCAGCGTGCTGGCCACCACTCTCATCATCGTCATCGTCCACGTCTAGACTGTGGGGGTTTACGATGTAGCAAGGCCGGTCTTGCTCGCCAGGCACAGGTGGCGGCAATTTTTCCAGCTCCAGGCGAGGGATCGCAGAAACGCCATCAATTCCACTCTGGGATGATTTCACCGAGTTTTTTGACGATGCTCCCCGAAAATTCCCCAATAGAGCGCTTCCGACCGACCCTTTGGATGAGTTAGTCGCTGAAGCAATTGCGCTACCACTGCCTGTTGATGTTGTATCATCACCACCGCCAGTTTCAGGTGCAGGTGCATCATCGGGCCTTCCAATACAACAATAGCCGACTTCACCCATCTCCTTCTGCGCTACTTTTCTGAGTGTCTCTAAAGCGCACCGTACTGCGGTCGGAGCCGCGGCGAAGCGCGGTTTTGGTTTCGCGGCAGCCTGTCCTTTTACGAAGATACGCAGGAACTCGAGGCATTCCGCGTACTGAAATTGCATGGCCTGTCCGAGGACCGCAGAGAGCGTGACTTTTTCTAGCAGCATCTTCAAGCTCGTCTCTCGCTCATCGGGGCCGTGTACTCGGCCTGCATGCGTCAAAGCGCGGTGCTCCTCGAGCTGGTACAAACTTCGCAAGATCTCCTGGATTGCCCTTTCATGTGTCGGGATGTCTCTACTATGCAACAAGTCCAGAAGTTTCGCGGAGCTCTCCCAATACCGCTCACAATCCATGAAGGCGTGTTGCGGTAGCTCGCTAAGGCTCACGCTCTCCTCCTCCCCTGGTAAGCTCGCGGCGGAGTTGATTCCTCCTTCAATACAAGAACCTCCATTTTTGGGTCGCTCCATAATCTTAGTCGAGGTAGCGGGATCGTCGACCTTTTGGCTCTCACGGCTTGGTGGCCACTGCGCAGTAGAAGACGAAGAACCGCCGACAGTATAACTCCCCAAAGCTGAAGCAGGGGCGACAGCTACACTCTTCTTGCTACTTTCTCGGCTTGCGTGCTGACTAAGACTAGTACTGTGGTGGTGGTCTCCTCTTATAGGACCCTCAGAAAAGCAGGAGCTACTTGACCCGCCTGTTTCCTCAAGAAGACCCGACGTTGCTGTCGACGCGGTCACTCCCGTCTTGAAACTGGAGGCTTTATCGCTAGTATCGCTGCTGACAGCGGCGCAACTGGATATCATAGCGTTTACGACGGCATCTACATTGAAGCGCGATTCCTCCCCCGTCGCTTCTGATAATTCCTTTTGCCCGCTCTGCAGCAAAGGCTGCTGAGCGCTGTGTGTGTGTTGTGCTTCGAGCTGGTGCTGCTCCAGGTCGCGTAGGATGTTGTCGTCCAGGACTCCTACTTCCCTTGCATGTACATAACGTTGGTGGGGTATGGAGGAAGTCCTAATATAGTCCTCAGAGTCCTGGTTCCGCCGAAGCGCACCACAACCAGTCAGAAGCGCATGCTCCGACAGTAGTTGCAAGAGCGGATATGCCGTCTGCATCTCACTATCACGGTCTAGGCGAAGGCAAAATGTGACAATCAGACTTGCGGTACCTGTGCGTACAAGAATAAAAAGAATTATTCAAGAATTCAGGATAAGCTGCTCAGCAGCAATTGTTAATATCGGTTCTTGGACTATATATAACTTGTACATAATTTTTGCTCGTTGTACAATCCCATTCCACACGACAACGCATACATGCGCCGCACCTCCTTTCAAAAATAAACGCGCACAGAGGTGCAATTCAATGACAAAGTAGACATCTTTCTACCTGAAAATGTCGGATGTAGCAGGCTTGTGAGATAACTCCTCTGAGAATACCCGGCCGGCACTCCTGATGGCTTTAACGCCGACTGCAAGCACTGTAAGTAGAGGGCATGCGTGGTCATCATTATCGACGAACAGTTTTTCATATCTGCTTAAGTTAGTAAAAAAGTACCCGCTAGCACGAAGCTGTAGTACTGTTTGTCGTCAAGAAGGAGGTCTATCATTATAAAGTCGCGGCAACGTCATTTACTAAAAGTTATTTATGCTTACCTCGGCATGCTGGTGCAAATTAGTATAATTGATAGTCCTAAAACATTGCAACAAGTATGTTAACATTCTTAATCATTGAGCTAGGTTATTAATCTAGCTTAATCAGCCCACTGGTCACTGCCACAAAACTCCCTGCCTCATATCATACCGGAGACCACAAAACTCCCTGCCTCATATCATACCGGAGACTAGTTCGCATCTTCGTCGGAGTCCTTGCCTATACTCTCCGGCCCCTTCCCCTCTAGCTCCGGCCCCGACGGTCTCCGACCGTTTTCTTTCGGTAGCTTACGAGAAGGCCCCCGAGCCTACTTCGAAAAAAGATGCCGGAAAAATTCCCGACGACGGTAGGCGCGCAAGTTGGAGATAGAAGTCTGACGAAAGAAGACTGACCAAAGACAACATCTGACCGACGACACGAAAAACATCCGGCACAAGACGAGAGACATCTGACGCAAGACATTTCACAGGAGACGTCTCACGACAGACGCCCTGCGAAGGACATCTGACAGAGGACATCTCACAAGAGACGCGTCACGAAAGGCGCCTGGCGAAGCAGGGACATCTGACGGAAGACCGACGTCGGGCGCAAAGCGTCTGGGCCTGACGCAAGACACCGGACAAAAGACGTCAGACGAAAGACGCCCGACGCCTGACGAAAGACGTCTAAACTAACCTGGCGAGCCACGTCTGGGGAGAGACGCGCGACGCAACACATCTGACGAAAAAACATCCGACGAAACACATCTAACGAAATACATCTGACGGAAGACATCCGACACAAGACACCTGACAAAGCAAGATAACCTACCAGCTGCACGCAGATAGACCCAGAAAGTACGCTTATGCGTGCTTTTTCTTGACCCATCAGGGTCGCCCTTCTTGCCTGCCACCGAGGCCCCGCAGGTCCTGAAGCTCGGGGGCCTGCAGGTCCTGAAGATACGGCGGCGCTCTTCGGGTCTTTTTGTTGGACTACCGTGGGGGTCAGTCTTGCAAATTCCCTGCCCAGGGGTCAACGTATCTAAGTCGGTTAGCGCCGAAAGTCTCGCCGTAGTCAATTTTTCGAAGTGAACTATCTAAAGCGAACCCGTGGGCTGTCTCTAGCTGTAGCCCGTGGGCGGCGAACTGCCAAAGCTAAACCTGAAGCCGGGCGAAGCTTGTTGAAGCTAGTAGAAATAGTACTAGATCATTATATATAATTATTGATAATGCCTTGGTACTAGATTAAGCTTATGATAAGGAGTAGTACCTCGGAGAGGATCTTCACGTTTTGTTGCAACTGAAACGCAGCTGGGCTCTGGAGTGTCGGATCTGCCGAACGGAGTTCTATGAAACGAATTAGTGTTTTCTGACCATTTCTGTCAAACGTTGCAATCTGAAAACAAGAAGCAGCATGTCCACTCCGCCGACTTGTCCCATATGCATAAGCCTCCCGCAACTTTTGTAGACCTGTTGTAAAATCGAGTAGCACGACTGGAATTGGAAAGTACTTCTTACTTTAGGCGGTACAAAGAGAAAGAATCATATTCGAGATGATTTGTGGTTGTTCGAAACGAGTTTTGATGATGCGAATCTATTCGGCACATTCTTGCCTCCGAGTCTTAGTCCTATTTTCGTTGCATCAACCTTGTGAGCCAGGAAATTCTGTAACGTAGTTGTACCCTGGTCACACTTTATCCTGATCGCGTTATCGATGCTAGATGTTCGTGGCGCTGGGTTATGTGGAGAGGTAGTTGGCACGCCGTGGCTTCCGACGCCCGTGGTTGTTGACGTTGTAACTTTGGGAACCCCGTCGTGTGTTGAGAGGAGATCGCGCATCACGCCGTCATTAAACTCAACAAAACTTGCCTCTACGTGATCTTTTCTTGTCGCGAACATGTAATGCATCGTACGAGGAACCATGCCATGATCTTCCAAGTTCTCCTCGCTGCACAGCCACCCGCCGTCCATCGTGTATCTGTTGCATATGGTTGATAAAAAGAATGCTGATGAACAACATGTTGATCATGTTGCTCCTGGACGCAAGATAAAGATAGCAAACGACGATGAATTATGATCGACATTGATCTGAGGATACTACAACTGACCATGTTGTTATCCCCACTAAGTACTTAGTTGTAAGCCGGGGCAATTCATTGTAAGCATAAGCTTCATGATGTTCATGTTCATCTATCTTCAAATGAAAAAAAGTGCTCTAGTAGTGGAAAATACGATTTTCCCGAGCCTGCTGCGCCGTAAAAAAGGAAAGTGACATTCTGCTTGTTTGACAGCGCGTTGCGGAGGTGAGGAAATGCCACTTCCTCAAACACGACATCCTGTATGCCCGCAGCAGAAAACACACCCGATAGAGGGAGGCACCTACAGTAGATGCGCATAGCCATAAGGAAATATGGAGAGGAAAACATCAAACAAGTTCTCTTGAGGTTTAATCTAAAAAACAAGAAGAACTAGGACTAAATCGACATTAATTGATTGAAATAAAATGAGCCAATTTCGCTCGTCATGATGATGCACAAACGCATATGCCTATACCATTATATCTAAATAAATATATTTATAATGAAGACCAGCGAGCGCGAGGTTCATCTGTACTATTCATTGCCATTTTAGAAGTTGTGCCTGTCTTTCCAAACGATGGCATTTTCCTGCAATCGAACCGCCTCTGGTGCGGGATCTCGGTTAGCCGCTCGAGCGAACAAATTCAATCGCATCGGCATCGTGGTTTTTTCTCTCGACGTCGCCTCCGCTTACTAGGAAAGATGTTGACTTCCGGCGGTGCCTAGGCCTAGCAACCCGAAAGCAGCGAATAATTTCCCAGTAAGAACAGGAAGCCTCGACCAGCAGCTACTGAACGAGTTTTGTTTTGTTCCACGGGCAAGGTCTCATCAGGTCTGGGTGCTGCATCGCAACCGAAAGAGGCTGGAGTTTTCTGGTTGTACAACGAAGTGCCCTTCATCTGATAAAAAAGTGAGGCATGGCAGTTACTTCTTTGTCGCACTCGCAGCGATACAGGATCACCGCTTCACCTGCGCTGGACAAGGTATACCTAGACACAGTCCATATCCGAAAGCCCATCAGATTGAACCTGCTATCGCATGACGACAGGACATCAGCGCTCACAATGATGAAAGTCACTCACGGTCACGACGATTTCTCCTGCTTGTTTCTCCTATTTTCTGTTTTCAGTCACAGACCTACTCTTCTATTCGTCCCACCGAGGAAGTGCATCATGAGCCATGCGTTCCATCACTATCTCTTGTCTTTTTTTCTAAAAGTCCTTCGTTTGCCGCGGATGATAACATTGAAATCAAAAAAGAATTCTTGAATGATCAATTTCAATCATGGCTTGTTAGATGACGATGAAGTCAAAATCAATGTGTAGACCGAGGAATAAAACTTTCTTAAAAAATAAACCGTTTTATTCTTTCAAAGTAAAAAAATAATTGCCATTTCATTTTTCTACTTGTTGTACACCACGCGTCAGCTTTTGGCTAAGTACTTCCCGCCTTGCTTTTCTTTCTATTTCGTTCTTCTCATGGTCTCGTTTGTTATTCAGAAGTAGATCTCGGAGTTCTCCGGGATCTGAATCTGAATCAAAACAGATACTGAAAAACATGGAAGCTAAAGGAACGTGAGTATCAGAGTGAGGAACACCAAGAACCAATTGCTGCTCGCAACCAAATCAGCGAGGAGCAACGCAGGGACGACTTCGGCGAGTAGTTCTAGTTGTTCTTGTTGCTCGAGTGATGAAGCGTTGTACTAAACGTGTCAAATTATAATTCGCTTACGCAATTCAACTTCTTGTTGGCTAATAAATAGAAGATGGTTAACATCCCATTACCTTGCTTCGTGACTATGGCCCAAACCACCGACACAACCCAAACTCCACGCCACGGGCAGACAATCTATACGGTTTGAAGGGCTAAGCCTATAGAGGTAAAAACTAACCAGCTGTTTTAGTTTAGTGCTTTGAGCGCCGCTGGAACTAAGCCCCAACCTTATGAAAAGGAAGAAGCCAATCTAGATTTGCGGCACACCTCTGAGACAGGGGAAAATCTTAACAAGATCCTTGAGCCAAAATGGCTACTTACGATTACGAATAAACTTCTAGCCGAAGAGGAAGAAACAAGAAGAACCGTACAAGAAGCACAAGTACAAGTACAACCGAACGCGGACATCAATTGAGCAGCTGTTTAGAGACCACACTTGTGAGTTGTGGCATATCCGTATGGAGTGCTCGAGTCACTATATCCTGCAGAAAACGAAAAGGCGTCATGAAAAGAAGCTAGCGACGTCAAACGACGGCTTCAGGTGTCCCAGCCGGCGAGGGCACCGTCGTCGTCTTCGGAGCTGTCCCCACAGCAGGGCCCCGAACCGCGCATGCTTCTGCCGCCAATTCGCGCTGGTCGGAAACGGCGCTCGTCAGGCGTGGTTGATAGCGCGCCAGGCATGGCAAAAGGCATTGGGATTCTACTTCCTTTATTAGCAGAAGGTGCGTCGTCTGCGTCTCCACGCGCTAATAAATCTTCAGGCGTGGTAGTTGAAAACGAAGATAGTTGATGAGAGGTTTCTGAATAATTGACGGCATCGTCGCGAAGATTTCTGCTGCTCGTGGACCTGGACGGAGACTCCGAATAAAAATTGAAGTTATTCATCATGGAGTTGGCGAACGTGGGCCCCTGCTGCTGCTGTTGCTCCGTTCGAAAAGAATAATTTCCCTGGATTGATGATGAACCTGCACGAGACAGCTGTGAAGACTGCATGACCCGCGATCCACGTAGCTCTGGAAGTCTCGAAGGCGACGAGGAGGTGTCTAGTGTTCCTGGAGAAAGCAGTTCTCTATTCTTCTCGGCTGGTGTCGCTGTAACAACGGAGAGAAACGAAGATACAGAGAGCTTCCCGTCATCCGTTGGAAAATCGTAAAAAGTGACCCCATCAGAGCCGCCGAGCAACATGCGAGCCGGTCCTGATTCGGACAGAACCAGTAAAGACTTCCTTGTACCAGCCACGCGCGTCGAAAAGTCGTATTGCAAAGTAAATTTCGGGCGGGCGTCATCTCGCAGAACGGCAGAGGGTGGACTAGTAGGCTTACGCGGCTGAAGATGCATTTTGTTCGCCTCGCATCGATACAGGGCAACGCTCCCATTGCTGCTCGTCAATGCCACCTTGCCGAAGGTGGACGTTGCGCCTGTTGAAGAACTTGAAGATCGTCCTATGCTCATTCTGTTCACTGTCGAGCCTGGTCCAAATGATGGTGATGAGGTAGAAGATGCCATGTTCGAGTCGCTATAATCGTCGTACGCCGAAACGGATATTACAAAAGTAGATCGGGCTCTACGTCGATCGGAGTCAATATCTCCGTAAATCTGAAGACTAGGATAATTTCCTGGGAGAGCCGGTGGGTTGAATTTTCCATGTACCACAGCACCGGAGGCTAACGAGATCACAAGCAAGATAGGCGCGCTTGATGTCGATTGCTGCAGAGCATGCACGCCGCCGCTGTCAAACATCGATGAAGAGGACGTGCCCAGCCGAGAAGCTGAAGCGGCAGAGCACATGGACACAACAGCGACGGTGTCGCACGTGTTAGCAAGAACAGACATGGAGCGACCACTCGAGCGCAAAGCGTGTGAAGGCGCCGCGGGATCGTACTCAAAGAACAGGACACAACCATCCTGGGTTCCCGCCAACACACTCGAAGCGGATATTCGGTGAAAAGCGGTTATACCACATCTTGAAGATGCTGTGTCGCCGTCCCCAGGCGAAGAGTAGTCAGCCGCTGCTGCGCCTCTTAAGCGCTCCCCAACAACGCGCTGTAGAGCCATGGAGTAGAGAAAGCAGCGCCCAGTTGACGTGCCGCAAAGAAGAAGTCTCTCTTGCGCGTCATACAACATCGCTGTGATACCGTCCCCCGTTTCCGCAGTTGCGTTGGGCAGATACAGGCTTGTGTTTCGCTGTGCTGAACCCGCATTGCCTTGATAGGGAAACCCTGAAGAACCAGAAATAGAGCAGCTTGTCTGGCTAGGGTAAGCGGAGGAAGACTTGATCTTCAAATGCACCCCGTCGCTTGTTACGCTGCTCGAAATCGATCTGCTACTCGACTCTTGTTCCGGGGCGCCCAACGCTCGGCGATACACTATCTGACCATTCTCTAAACCACAGAAAGCATCTTCCACAAGGTCTCCAGCAACACAAAGTATGTGTGAGGAAAGGCTCAAGGACCAAATTTGTTCAGAGAGTTGGTCTCCGCCTCGTGCGCGCCATAGTGTCAGTGCGGAGCAAACAGAAGACGACCACTTTTTCCCAGGTGCAATAGAACCCGCAAGCGCAACCCGAGCCCTGCAATGGTTACAACATTCATTCACAGACCACTCGTATGCCTACAAACACTCGAAGACGAGAATCGATAGGACGACTATTTTCTTTCTCTTTTCTTGTCGGATTCTCAAGCGCATTGCGGTTGCATCTGTTTCTGTCCTAGTGCATCCAGCCTCCTACACGAAGTGTATTAAAACCACTACTACTCTATTTTGACCTATAATCACTTCAACAAGTTCGATTGCATGCAAGACCAAAAGCGGAACAAGAACAGCAAGAGAAACTTGATGAACTTCTACATGTTATATATTTGATTCTTGTGGTGGAGCAGACCTAACTAAATAGAAAAAACGAAAACCAAAAATCATAAAACTTACTACGTTCCTGGGCCTCCCTGCGATGTTAATTGCGTTGTCGGGCCTCCTGTAGCCAAAGACGTGGAGCTACTGCTAGCGTGCGCTCCTCGAAGAACAGCGTGAGTCGCAACTAGCAACGTGCCCATTTGACTGTTGTAGCAAAAATCTACAACGTTTTTCGTCCGCACCGCTGCCACTTGAACGGGTAGGGACTCGGTCTTACAGCTGTTTTTCGGCCACGCGGCTCCACCTCCAACGCCCCCATTGCTAGTATCATAGGCAGAAATTCCGTCACTCAGGGAGTCACTGCCTTCTCCCAACTGTAGCAAGCGTCGCACCGGGCGAAGCGCCATAACCGCCGGCCGAGAGCACAGTGCATCGAAGTAGCCCTGCATTTGCTGCACCCGCATTTGCAAAAATGGACCATCGAAACGGCGCGTTGTCGTCTTCGGCGGTGGTTCCGGCAATCCGCGCCCAGCACAGGACCTGGTCTGCAAAAGAAGCTCCTCATGCATCGTACTGACGTCAGAATACCGAATGAAGACCTTGTGCAGTTTAGTAGAACCGAGACCTCCCGTCGACGAACCCGAGGATCCCGCACCGCCTCTACCCGACATTCTCGTGGCCGCACCTGGTCCGCTGGAAGATGAACTTCCGCCGCCTTCATCTCTATCCTTGAAAGCGCCAGGTGCGCGAACAAGAAGCGTGTAGCTGACGTACTGCCTTCCGCTGACACCTGCGGGGAGCACACCTTGAATCAATCCAGTCGGCTTCTCCCGTACGATGTCATATCGATCCACGGTCACTGACACCCCGCCTCTACTTCTGTGACCACCCTCATCCGGAACCGTCCTAGTGCTAGTATCCTCTCCGAGAAAATACGATGACGACGCCGATGACGCAGCGGTTTGTCCATACGACCGTTTTGTCGGCGACCGCAAAACATCATCGAAGCCTTCAGCCGTCGAGCAAGTACGATACCCCAGCATGTTTGGGATCAGTCAAACTACCTATGTATAAATATTATTTCTTCAGATGCTCATCGACAACAGCGTTAGAGGTGTCTCAAAGATCCCAGTCAATCTCACTTCATCGTCATGCGTGTCATGATGAGAACCCAGACCGAATTATGAGCTCCCTGTCCCTACTTCTAAGCAACACATAACGATACGTCCTTGTGGTTGTGATAAGCAGTCATTCACCTATCAGTTACTTATCTTTATCGGTAGATTCCTCGAATTTACGAACGGTCATACGCGGCAACACTTTCATCAAAGGCGCAGAACTTCTTCGCTTGCGGGGCCGCTTGCTCTACTCTCACACTCGGAGGGTCACCATCAGAGGACATGGTGGAACTCAGGAAGAGATGTTGAAACAAAATAGTCGTATATAGTAATCGTGTAGGTAGGATCGACCTCCCTTCTTCCCAAATAAGCGGGTACAGCCTCACCACAAGGAAGACGCTCAGAAAACTGGGCAATCGCAGTAAATGTGATCGCCTCCTCCTAATTCGCCCAGATCCAGAGGACATTTTTTGCAGAATGAAGAAGTCCTCCATAATTATTATGTATTTTCTTTTCCCAAGTCCAGCAATCAATTTCTAAAATTCTTGTGTTCTTAAAAATCCACTGCGCAAAAGATATTCGCGAAGTGTTGGAGTTGGGAAATACGTTGTTGGGGTCACTGCTAGTTCACTCCATGGGCATGGGGCATAAAGCAGCAGTCGTAGTTTTTCAGAATCAGTGAGATATGATGTCAGCTCTCTGGCACTCGGGAGATTTTTCATCGTTGTGCTGATATGCGTCAAGTGTTCTTGTTCTACGCCCTCAACATTTCCATCAGCTGCAAGTCTCCGGCGGAGGTCGTTTTCAACCTCAGCTCGATTTTTTTCCATTTCCATCTTCTCGAGGTTTTCCCTTTCCCCACTTGAGCTTGGCGTTGAGCCACCAGAAACATTTGAAATAGAATGCAACTGCCTGTGGCGATGTCGCCTCAGCAGGTCCAGGTATATCGCCCAACCAACCGCAACTCCAGGAGGGCCTAGTTCCTTGAATATAGCTTCACGTTGTATCTTCATTGCTGGTCGTGTACTACTACTATGTTTACGATCATCCTGAATAGTACCTACTCCAGTTGTTGAGGTCTCAAGTTGAACCAGTCGTGCCATGTTGCGCGCAAATCGCGAGAAGACGAGCAAGTGCTCTTTCCTGCTACGCTCAAGCAGCTTCAATCCCAATCTTGAAAAAGCGCTATCGCTCTTGTCCTTCTCCTCGTCCTCGTTGCTTTTTTGTTCAAGCTGTGTTCCTACCTCAGCTTCCAGAGCAAGCAAACCACTCTCCGCAGCACAGTGGGGCCAACACAACGCACACCAAGTTGATGCATCTTTGGGACCTCCTGGCGAAGATGATGAGCCGCCGCTATAATTTTCGAGGTACAATTGACAATCTGCATCTAGCTTTTTCAACTGGCCGTCCCTCTCCTTCATCTCTTCTTTACTACAACTAGCCCTCTGGCCAGCCTGTGCCCGCGGCGCCTTCCGTGGTATAACCAAGTAGAATTTCTTTTTTGACTGCATATGTGGATAATGACACCATATGCGTCCCCTTGAGTGCCTCTTGAGGGGGAGGAGACACTGCGGGTTGCCTCCAGTCGGGTAAAACTGGCACACCGCTGCGGGTAGTCGCAGGAGCTCCTCTGGAGGAGACCTTATTGTCTTTTCTGTGCTATCCCATGGTGGATTGTGGCTCGTAGTAATTCGCCGAAGTTCGTCAAAAAAGATCTGTACTCGCAGGTCTTCATTGTTTTGCTGGTCCGAAAGATCGTGTCGTTTCACCTGGTGCTGTACTTGGTCTTCTTCTTCAACGCGTCGTCGCTTCGCAGTAGGGAACTCCTGTTTCCCCATAGTATCTCGTTGCCCCTCGTCCTCTTGCTTTTCACCGTCGTCGACAAAAAGCCACTGCAGTGCACTTATGGAAAGTACAGAGTCGGAGACTCCTCGCCTTAATGGAAGCTTAGCACCAAAGCAGTCGCAAAGAATTTTCTCCTCATAGCGTGATTGAGAACGCGGCCCAACTGATGTTTGTCTTGAACAGGAGCTTGACATCGGCACAGGCAAATCCAGCTCTAGCATTTCCCTGCTACGATCCAGCCCTATTACGAAAGGAAGTACAGGAGGTGGTCGTACTATGCTTGTACTCACATTTCTTGCCTTGCTTGATGAGCTAGAGGAATTTTTACCTGCTGTCGAAGAACGAGGTATCATGATCTTTTCGTTCTTGTATCCATCCTTTGATTCGTCTTCTAGTACCCTGCTTTCGTTCGATCTAGTTTCCTTCATCCTCGCCTTGAATCGCGATGCAGACAGTCCGGAGCCACAGCCGATGTCCACAACTATCGGACAGGCTACGTCTGGGCTACCGTCTGACCTAGCGTTACCGACTGCAGCCTGTCCACTCGGGTCTCTATCGGTATCGGTTCCAGCTGTACATTCTACCAGGAAATGCCAACAAGCGACGTCAGTGAGCTCATCCTGCGTGCGCTGCGTGGTTTCGTGATAGGCAAGAGCCCGGTCACGATAGTAGTCATCCGATCGGCCCGATGAGGCCAACTCAGGCGCCCCGAGATTCTTTCCCTTCATATTTTTCCTGACATCATCCGCCATAATTCTGCTGTTATAGAGGACATGAATTTCACTACCGCTACGCACTGTATCACTACATCGTGCCTACGGACGATAGCACATTCCTGTATTCAGAAAATACATTAGCAAGAGTTGTAACAGACTGCTACTTATATATCGTGGCAGGATGATCTCATGAAAACTCAGGTGCTAGGAAGATGAAATGCAGACGAACACGAACTGGAATGAGGAAACTGCACAACTATTGACACTTCTGTATCTATGCTTGGAAAAAGAAGCGAAGTTTTCGAAATTCCAATTTCAGTCGAGGGATGATCCATGTTAGCATTACTCACACTAGATCGAAGAAGAAGATGAAAATCCTTTCACAGAGACCTGTTTTTTCCTTTCTTCTTCTTGCCTTGCAACCATTTTTCTGGATCTGAGTCTAATACAACTGTCGCGAGACCGATCACGTCGGTCTAGAAACAGATACAATGAATGCGAAGCCGAAGGCGAAACGAGCACGCCTCCTGTTGTACTTCATCATATTTTCGCCATGAAAAGGTTGATTGAACACAATCAGAATAAATATGAATAGGCTCTTTGCAGGTGCCTTCAACGTATGGATCATCTCAATATAATTTGCAATGGTAACATGAGTTCTTGTTGGTTTTAGGGAGACCATTCAGCATGGTTTTACGTCTACCAAGTCAGTGGTTCTAATCCGATTCTCTCGGCGATGACTCGAACTAGAAGCGCCATATTTTGACAAGCCGATCTTTGCTGCCGCTGCACGCTTTGCACCCATCCTGCGCCCAGTCTACTGCGTACACCTCATCCGCGTGCCCCGGGAGGTCTTTGAGCAGTTTTTTCTTTGCTACTTCCCAAACTTTCATAGTTGAGTCCGCGGAACCAGATAAAAGGAGGCGAGAATCCGCACTCCACGCCATTTGAAAAACTTTTCCCACATGTCCTAGCAAACGTGCGACAAAGCGGCCCGTTCGGCCGTCCCACAGTCGGATACTGCGATCGAAACTGCCGGACGCGATCCATCGGCCATCGGGTGAAAAAATGGCCTGTGATACGACCTGTTGGTGGCCAGTAAGCCTCTTTTTGCTTCCGTCTTCGGATGAGGAAGAAGAACTTGACGTCTGCGCCTCCAGCGGTCGCCACAAAAACATCGTGAAGTCGTCGCTTGCGGAAAGTAGTCGCTCCCCACCAGCAGTTTCTATCGCTTCCTGGTATCGTGCTAAAGCGAGCTTAAAACGTTCTGGATTGTTCTCTTCGCACGTGCTGCGATCCACCGCCTTCGCTTTTTTTACTTCTTGCTGGGCTTTCGCAGAAGCATTTTTGGCGGCAAGCTTTTGCTTCCTCGACTGCTCCTGTGCCTTGGATTTGACAGCCGCTACATTTTTCTTCACCGATGTTCTCAGATTCGCATTTTTCATTGTCGCGATATTGAGTTTGCTAACTGCCGAGGATGCGCTGCTGCCTGCCACAGTCATCGTGCTCACCTCGTCTTTCTTTGTTTGCCCTGTCGTTTTCGCCATGCTAGCTTCATTGTTGACAGCTGCATTGTCACCAGCTTCTGCCATTTCCACGTCTTCTTCTGCCATTTCTTCGCTTCCAGCCCCGAGTTCCAAGGCACTTGCCTTCTCTTTTAGTGCGACCACGCCGTGCTTAACCTTGATTTCCGCGATCTTCTTTGGTTCGAAATGTCCGGTGCGCAGTACGTAGTCCACGTTGAGAGCTAGACTGTTGATCCAATGCGCATGCCCTTTCAGCGTTTTCACACACTGACCGTTGCTTGCGTTCCAGCACTTGATCACGCGGTCTCGTCCTGCTGTGTACAAAACACCACCCAAAGCGTGGCGCTCCCCCGACCAGCGAATTTGCATAACCGCTGCCGTGTGGCCACCCAGAGTGTAAACACAGTTCCCAGCTACGGTGTCCCAAACACGAGCGTCACCATCCTTGGATGTCGATGCGAGCAGCGGCCGCTGCTTGGAAACTGTAGAAATATAGAACGGGGGAAATATTCATTTAAGAAGGCCTTCATCTTCTGTCAGACAAGAAGTGTGGTAGATTCTATTCATCGATTCGATGAACGAGCATTCTTCAAAAAGTCAATACCGTTGTTAGCTGGCACGCAATGCAGAGGCTGCCACGCGAGCGAAGTTACAGGTTCTCTGTGGCCAGTCAAAGCAAACTTGCGAGCGCCGTCATGAGGACACCAGACCATGACCTTCTTATCCATACCCGCTGAGGCTAAAAGAGCGCCACACGGGCTCCACTCGCATGTCAAAACATGATGACTGTGACCTGGAAAAAATCGGCATTTAGGAAGGATTGACAGATGACAAAGTTTTTGTTCTCTCTTAGTCCTGCTTCTTGTACACGATTGTAAGTGTTAATTGAATAAGTGCAAGAAGATGTGTTGCTAAGGGTAAGGAAGTAGCAAGAAGAAAAAACTACTACTACTAGAAGGAAAGCTCCAACTACGAGAACAAGATGATGCTGCAGTACCTCTGAGTGTAGCAACGCAAGCTTCCGTGTTCATGTCCCACAAACGAAGGGTCGCGTCGCCGGATCCTGTGGCAAGCATGCTGCAGTCTGGAGAAAATCTAGAACAAAGTACGGCTTCGGCATGGCCTTCCATCGAGCTTGAGCACCTGGTAACGGGCCGCACGCGAAATATCGCCAAAGGATAGAAGGTCACCTGCAGAACACGCTCTTGCGTGAAATAGGCACTTGTCAGCCCTGCCACAGCGTCCGCGAGCGTTGAATTCTGCGCCAGCTCTACCAGTTTTTCCTCGGGTCCGAGTGCGAGGCACGTCGTCGAGAACGGTGCTGGTGTAGGAGCATCATTTGTCTCTCCTACAGACCGAGGCTGAGCCTTTTTCGAGGACTCGTCTGAAGTCGTGCTCACCGGGCTAGCAGCTTCGGTAGCCGCCGACGCATCACGTTCATGATCTCCCTTTCCCTCACTAGCGGCTGCTGAGTTCGGACAGTCAGCACTCTTCGCGGCAGACGGACTTTCGGAAGAGGACGATGGTGAGGAAGCAGTTGTTAGTTGACTCGAAGAGGCAGTGGATGTTGCTGCCGAGCTTCGGGGAATACGTCCACTGGGATCCCTATTGCCAGCCACTTCAAAGGTGTACTGTTCAGCCTCCTCGTTCTCGAGGATTTTGTTCAGCAGTTGCGCTAGCCCGCCAACGTCCGTCGCGAGTTCTACATCCACCTCGGGCCCACGAGCTTTCAATTCCGCATCTCGAAACTGGAGAATGACACGCCGTCCTCCCGCATCCGTCACCGATGTTGAAACGATTGGAGCACCCACCATTTTTTTAGTACTGCTTCGTCACGTATATGATCAGATAAGAGGTGCTTCTACTTCACGCATATCCTTATCCTCCAACTACAGAGACCACTAGTATAACTACTTCTTAATAAGAATGTTAAACAACATCGAGTGGTCTAAGTCAGTAGTATTAGATTGACAATTAGTACAGTAAAACGAGTCGCAATTATTCAAGAAGACTTGTAGTAACAATATTCAACAATGAAGGGTCCTGAAATTCCTCTTCTTGGAGGACAACACCTGTTACGTTTTCAGTTTCACACAGGTATAGCTTTCGAATAAGGAATATGATGTAACACGAGCTTTGTACCTACTAGAAGAAGATTAATATTTATACGGGAAGATGAATACAAGTGAAAAAATCTGACTAACGACCTTGAAAAGGCCAATATCTTGATCTTGTTATTCCGACGTTCGGCAAATTTCAAAGGATCTGATCAAGATCATGTTTCATCTCTGGAGTCTTGTGGAAAGAATCTAGCTGGACCGAAGATCAACAAGAAGCACATGCCCGCAATAAATGGATTCATTCATTCATTCACTCACTTACCTAGCACGAGGTTACACTATGCATAGGATCTGGATCTGGATTTTGTGCAGAGTGCATGGTCGGATACCATAAGTCGAGAGAATCACTTACAATGCAATACTATAATTAATCTCGCACAGAATTCAGTGCAGCATGCCGCACGGTAGGATCTTGAGTTCGGAACAAGAATGCTGGGATCTTGAGATCGCAGCGTTACCGTTGGATCTTTAGTTCTCATTGGTGAAGAATGCTGGGGCTTTCTTCAACAAGACAAAAAGGCCGACTGCTAGATCAACACAAGCGAGCCCGCCATTTTGATCTTTAGGGAACTGTGATGTGGTTGTACAGGTAAGTATGTTAGAGACCAAAGTGGGACTCCTGCACCGCCTACTTAGACAAGATGCATGGCTTACTTGTCGTCGTGGGGCTGCTGCTTCGAGAGTACGCCATCGATCTACAATAAGACCACCATCAGATCGTCCGCACTGCTGGATTTCCCACAAAAATTAAAGGTGGGACCGCTCAAAGACTCCACTACTAGAAGTCGATGTCCTCGGGGTTGGTTGAAGTCGCTTAATATTTAGACATCATAAAGATGATGATGATGATGATTGATGATGATGATGTCATGTCACCTCAGGTACTACATGGTCAAGAGATGAACAAGGGGATCAATAACAATATTATTTACACATTATAAAAAATTCTTCACTTGATGCAGATCGATATGTTAGATTTTCCGGAAAGTCTGGATGAAGATCCGACCACCACATGAGTTCGGGAACGCCTCTGCAGGACGTCCCGTTCTTCTGTGAGTCTGGTCCCCCTTCTACATTTCTCATGATCATTCTGTTCCTCATCGAGAGCGATAAATATTGTCTTAAAAGACTTAGAAAGACAAAGAGCAGTATCTAAATCTATTAATTTGAGTTTGTTCTAAATAGAGCTGCATGGGAATCGATCCTAGAAGAAGTCAAGTCGTAGCGTCAAAACGTTGAAGAAGATGAACGCCACTGGTGTCTGTGTCTTCTTCAAATCAGGAGCATCTACTTTGCCTGCGCAGTAGCAGACGAGGTGGATCAGAATCGTTCTGGAGGATCATGATAGCTACTTCTTACGTTATATCTTTAGGCTATGCGTCAGCATATTACCGTAGCATCTTCACAGGTGAGCATGCCAGCTCTGAGCGTGAGAGCTCTTGGGTCATCCTCCCCTTCCAAAAAACCTCAAGAAGTTGCGTTCTGTCAATCTCATATGAAGAGTGAAACATCATCGCTGGCGACATTTAGAACCATCCAACTAGCATGGGAGTTAGTGAAGCTCATACTGGTGATACCCCTCACAACGCGTGATTCACGAAGGAACGAATCATCTCTACTAAGAATTATAATATACCGGAGTTAGGCGGGGAAGCAAGAAGCATTAATATGTCAGTCGTCCCACTATAAAAGAAGAATGAAAGTAAATTATAGACGCACCAGTTCTTCAACACGAAGTCGAAGCGAAACAAGTACTTAGAATCATGATGATTATCTCAGGAGAACAACAACTTTTTCCAAGGGATGAAAGAATGTTCAATCTAAGTAGAAGTTGTACTAACTTCTCCCTACCACCTTCTTGAATTTACAATAAAGATAGACAAACTTAGAAGAAGCAGAGGGAAAATGAAATTCAACAATAAGATTTAATGCTTCTAAATTGTTCTTCAGGTTAACGCTGCCCGAAGACATTTTGCGGCTGCCTTGAAGATGTAGCATAATCGAGACAAACCGGCTTTCATGTTAATTTCCCGCCTCATTGATTCATTCACCATGGCCAACCTCCTTTTTTTTTTCGGGGGGGGCCTGGGTCTATATAATGTTCCTCGCGATGCGAACATTTAACTACCCGGCGAGAATCCTGAAGCACAACGGCCAGGCACAAAAAACTACTACACGACGAAGCACAACGGCCACCGCCGCATAAAAGCTTCTGTATATCCTCAATTATGGCGTCAGTTCAGCACGGCTTTCCCTTTCGTCCTCTGTTGTAGTAACTTTATTCCTTGATCAGGCACCCAGAACGAAGGAGATGGTTCCACTTGATGTTGTTCTTGTGTATTGTTGCGCAGGTGCTGACTCGGCGTCCTCTGTCAGGTACAGCTGCAGCTCATGTGAACATAATTAAGCAGATGAACCCGATCCCTTCCCATGTAATCTTCTTTCGTCAATTGCACATGAGACGTCCTCTCGGAGTCGTCATATCAAGCTATTGATGATATTAGATTAATTTCCATTATATTCATATAGTTGTGAAAGAAGACGAGGGAAATTAGCCGGTTAATATTCTTAGGGCTTTGATGAGCGTCGCTGGACCTAAGCGGCCTTATAAAAAGGTATAAGCCCAGCTAGATTCGCATGATCTTATAGTTTGTTTATTGATATACAGGCAGTAAATTCATTCATTCATTTACCTGTTCTGGAGGTTTCTTTTGACGCTTGAGCGCCACCTCATGGAATATATCCTTCAAAAGCCTATCACTACCACCTCATGGAAATAATGCTAAGGAATCGACAAGCATAATCTGTCATTGTAAGTACATTCAATATTCAAGCAAACATCAGCCACCTCCCAATGCATCATCTAACAATAAATAGACTTTTGTTTGGGTTTGTTTCAAGAGGCGGAAACTGAATAAATGGACGATGCTGAAGAACAGTAAACCCGACTATAGCACAAAGCAGGCTGGTGACTTGACTTGACTGGGGTCTCCTCCTCAGCAGCGTGCATCGAGCACCGCACGGGATCGGTGAAAGTCATACTCGACAGTGTCACGCTGTTGGTGGATAGGTTCGTTGGTTTTATGAAGTGTAGGTAAAGAAAAACGATCTCTGTAAGCAAATAAAACAGTCGCGGACTCGATAGACTAGGTAAGGGTGCGTAAAAGATTCACCGCAGAAGAGCCCCGGGATCTACCTGTGCATTATTTTTGAACTTCTCGTTCCTCTTAAAACATGATGAGGTGAAGGTGTTCATCTTCATTTGCGAACAACCTCTTTATATAATATTTCTAGCTGCTGCAAGTGCACACACCCACACCTTCTGGTTCTCCAATTTCCAGTTTGCACTAGATGATAGATTAGATTACTGCAGATGGAGTCAGAATGAATGAAAAACCATGAAGCAACAACATTATCATGTCAGTCGCAATAGCGTGTATACCAATAATACCACTGCGACACCAAACCTTCTCAATCACAAAAGAATTGGGTATAATCTTTGAATATTATTATCAAAAAAATAGATATACTTAATCATGACAGTGCGAACTCGCCCTACTCGTCTGGACTCCTACTCTTGGATTCGAATGCAGGACAAATATAGAATACAGACTCAAAGGGGAGCAAGAAGAGCCGATGATCGTGAGCGTTCTTCCCTTTCATCAACTCGGTGATCACTTGTTCATTATATATAATGTAGGAGTTGTTGTTGTAGGAGTTCCTCTAATATTTCGATTTCAGCTCTGATTCACTGTGTCCCTCCAAACCTTCCTCTTTTTCTTCGACCTCCGTCTAAAATGAATATTTATGATTTGAAAGTTGTCCTAGATGTCCCAGTTTGATGTCCTCGGACCAGTTCATCACCATCTCAGCATTCATATGCTTGAGAGAGAAACAACGCCCATAAATATCAATCTTGAAAATCGACCGGAATCCTCTAGTTCGGAATAACCAAATTATGACGAACTACAAGAAGTAGAAGAACAACTACGATTAAGCTCTTTCTTTTACCTTTTTGCGCATTGGAGCGCTTTACCGCATTATGGAACGGCTCTCCCGTAGGAGAAGAGGCCTGCGAAGGAGGCACAGAGGATCTCGCCACGGTACGCAAATATCGGTGGATGAACGGCACTGACGGCGTATGCTATGACCTTCACCTCTTTTGGCGACAGGATCACTTCTTCACCGCAGCTTAACGCTAGGCTGCAGCCACCCTCCTTGTTCTGTTGCCCACCTCCTCGTCCATGGTTTCGTCTACTCATCGCTTCATGCTTGTGATATCTGTTGAAAAAGTACATCTGTGCGTCCTCGAAGAAGTCTCGACTCGGTGCCTGCCATTCCATCTGCACCACAGCCATCAGCACCGCTGCGCGCTCTACTATCTCCCATTGCAAGTAGCTAGCGGAATCCTCTGCGATTTTGTAAGCTTCTAGCGGACACGCAGACATCGTTCTCAGCAGCACCTCATCCGAAAACTTATTGATAGAGCTTGTCAACAAGCTCGACTTCGGCAACGTCAAACATGTAGGTCCTTCGTCCTGAGATTGAGGTATAATTGATGTTGAATCCGTATGCGATGTTGAAGAAGATGATGAACTCCCTTGTTCCTCATTCATGTTTTTGTTCTCGTCCTGCGCATGAGGTGCAACTACATTTGTTTTCTGATTTTTCTTGTGCTGGAGCTTCTCTTCCACCATCGACGTTGACGAGGACAGGACAGGAAGAAACGAGCCTTCCGCGGACACTTTCCCGAGTCTTGAGAAAAGAGGAGACCCCGTCGCCGACACAGAACAACTAGTGTTTAGCATCGTGGACCCAACCGATCCCAGCTGCGCGGTTCGTGCGGCAGCTACAACAGGCTGCCCCTCTCCATCTTCGTGGTAGTTATGCTTGGCAAGGGCTTCCCGTGTTAACAGCGAGAACGATTGCGATTGGGATGCTGTACTCGACGAAGCTGCGCAGGTTGTTCCAGTATCAGTACTTCGACCACGGCGATCCGCCATCAGGATTGGATCAGCACTCGTTACTTGCTTCACCATATTCCCCGGCTGCACATCTTCACCGCGGCCATGTGGTTCTGCTACGGTTCCTCTTCCACCACTTGTACACGAGGAAGTAGAAATTCCATTTGTCGTAGTACTAAATGAAGTTGTCGTTGCGCTTCTCGTCGCAACGTTGTTGTTACTGTTCTTCTGCATTGCTTGCAGATTGCGGCGACTTACGACGCACGTGTGTCGCAGCAAGTCTAGGCCATCAACAGGTTCATGTTGGATCTTGGTTCTCTCGACCTGACCTGCTTTTTCTCCTATATGCTTGTCCCCTCCGTCTCCTCGACTGCAACAACGAATTTGCGTTAGCTGTGCAGTGAGAGAGGATAACTTCGAATGCCACGGCAGCGACGATGGTGGTCCAGCACCATTGATTTCTTCATCAGATTGTGTGCTGCAAGCGGTCGTAGTGGGCGAGCACTCCTCCACAAACACGGGAACGAGTGTCGAATCGACCCCATCCATATTGCGGATAAACTGACGCATTATTCGGGTAAGCATCTCGCCTTCATTTGCATGCAGCGTGGCGCAATAGCCCATGCCACCGGACTTTTCAATGTCAACCGCCTCCTGGAGCGACATGTTCACCAAATTATATTTCACTCGGGACGATTCGAAGTTCTCGCGTTGCCCAGTGGATGATGCGCGTTGCAGCCGCAGATCCGAAATGATCCTAAGCTCGCCACAATCATCTGATGATGTATTAAGATAAACATAAATCTATGAGGACTTCTCCTCACTCATGAACTAGAAGTACTAAAAACCCATATGCATTACGGAGCGCGCGTGATCGTGATGATGAGTACATGGATTTTGATGTTCAACATCCAACTAAATTCGTCATCTCTGAATCCATCATTGATGCAAGTGGAGTATCTCTTCTACAGGTGTATTTTGGGTGTTTGGCATTGAGATAGTAACAAATAAATCCTAGTAGACACGTAGGCTTACAATTTTGTAGGATGAAAACTTTTTAGATTCGTTTGGTACCATGTGACTTCTCTCCGTCAGCGTCGAACGCGATAGGGTCGTCCTCCGTGAAGGGTACATATCGAAGTCTGTTGCCCTTATCACTGATCACTCGATTACGGATGCACATTTCCCGATGATACATCACCGCGTCTCGCTCATGCCACAGGTCTTTGTCGATTGGACGCCAGTAAGTCGACGACACCGGCAAAGACAGCCAAGCATCGCTGCTGAGAACCTCCGCTGAGGGAACTCGCCCTCCTGTCTGCTCCCCTCGTCCGTCTTCCTCTTACATTATGAAGAGAGAACAAAAGAAGATGCAGCCACGTAACTAGACTACAACGCGCGAAGAAGTGCACACTCATTATGAGCTGTTGTACCTGTAATTTCGCTTGCCCGATAGTCATAACACAACGTTAAGTTCTAAGCCTAGTGAGAATCTAGATTATAGCTCCATCTGAGTGCTCCAAGGACAAAGGTGGGTCACAAAAAGCATGAAGATGCTAGAAGGCGTCACTTCGTTCAATGCACCACATGCTGAGGTAGATTCATAAGCTGGTGCTCGCGCGGGCAGAAAATATGCGGAAAAAAGAGCTCCCATTTGGGTTCCACACCAAGGAGGAAGAACTTTGCCATACCCTGCGCGTCAACAGTTGTACCCAGACAGAATGCCATTTTCATGCGGGAAAGAAAAAATGATGTCGTCCCGGATGTGCGCTTATACCTGATGAGTCATATTGACACTTTTTTCAGTGCCGCCGTATTATGTTAGAAGTTGTTCCATGGTGAGAGGACCATCGTCGCTAAAGCTAATTATCTTAGTCCCTGATTATTACATCTTGTCGTATAAAATCAAAATCACCAGAAGTACGCGAAATTGCACGGCGCTTCGTAGAAACGCATCCGGGGTACTGCGTCTTGGGAGGTTACAAGTCCGTACTGTTCACGGTGTCTCCGAAGAGCATGCAGCAATCTCCGAGGTATCGAGCGCGAACGCAGTGGACCCCTTAAGCCGGTGCGGACCCGAGTCTTCTGATATAGAAGACGCACCTGGCGCTCGGCGGGTGCAACTTCATGACGGGTATCCGCAATGGTTCGAACACGCCCTCTGGTAGTCTCCGTGCGATCGTTTTCAGTCGAAGATAAGAAAACCGTTTTCCCTTCTTGCTCAGTATTTTTGTCCACGACGGATACGTGTTCATGATGTTCTCCCTCTCTGCACCCCGATAGCATATTCTGCTGTTGGTCTGCTCCAGAAGCAAAAGCGTGAGTTTCGTCCACCGCGCCCGTAATCTGAGTGGCATGGTCTCCGGAGGCGCAAAGATAAAGCAATTCCTGGTACAAATTGTGCTCATCCATAGGCGCTTGCTCTTCCTCGACTGGCGTCCGCAATGGAACATGCAGAAACGTGTTTTTGTCTTGCACAAACGGCATGCCAATGGAAAACGGACCACGACTCGAATCTTCTCGCGCGTTAGAACAGAAATGACGTCAGTCGCTTCCGCTTCACATATTAAAAACACCGTAAAAGTCAACCCATCACCATCTTAAATCTACACTTTCGTTATCTAGTACAGGCATAGCGACGAACATCAACGACAATGGCAATGACCTATAAGCTAGCATTAGTTCTTGATTAAAATGCCGATGCGTGGACGATTAAGTAATCATAGACCAGGTATAGCTTTGCCAGTAAATCGCGCATGGTTCCTGAGATCTTGCAGTAAAAAGCGCGCCCTTTTCATGTCACGAGAAGTCACAGTAAGAACGGTTCACTTATTGTTTACCAGGTTGTATCGAGTAGGCAAGTAGTCCATAAGAAGCTTCGGCGTCTCGCGCGGACCAACATTGCGGCGCGCGCCACCCAACGAATCATCTGAATCGCCGTCAGGGGATGTGGCCGTTCGATTTCCATCAGTTTTCGAACCTCCAAGCTCCACAGCTATTAGAGCGCTTCTCAATTACGTTGGTGGAGCAGGCCTAACTAGAAAAAACAAAAACCGAGAAAAGAAAGGCCAGGCAAGTAAGTATCTACAGCTACTAACTAAGCGCCGGCGCTGCCGTGGTCCTGTCAGCCCCAGAGGTCTCACCTTCGAAGGCAGACCGGAGCCCTGTGTAACGCCTCCAGTGCTCCTGTGCAACGCTATTAGAGCGCTTCCCAATTACAATTATTATTTGTGGTGGAGCACCAGACCTAGTTAGAAAAAGCTATTATTTGTATTTGTACTCACTAGGGTCAACAACGTGCATTTTTTCAGAAGTTTGTCGCTCTTCGAAAAATCAACAGATTCGGTTTAATGCTTCATTTGACCAGAATCATAATTACATTATCAACGTGATGATCTCAACGCAAGTCAAATAACTTGCCTAGGCAGTGACAGCGTATCACAACAACTAAGAACCCGGTGCAAACAAGCAGCTACGAACCCTACGTACCTGTATCCTGAGCCATAATAATAAAGCGGCCGCGATGGTATTGTCATTCCAGGAGGACTTTCCTGCGTCGTTGGACAGAGCTACCACAACGGGCGCTTCTTTTCTACCGTTAGTGCCGCTACAACTGGAATCATTCCTCGGCGACGTCAAACAAACACGCGTATGCTCACCGTCACCTGTTTGTTTTTTTTATAGAACACCAGAATCATTGATGAGCAGAAGCAGACCACCTACATGATCTAGTCATGTGTATGTCCCTGTTATGACCGTTCTTGATCACCGTATAGTTTTTTTTTTTGCGCTAGGACTATATGCAGCCGCCCTTTCAAACAGTCAATTAACATGCTCAACTATTGTCATCCAAGTTACATACTGGGGGCGCATAAGAATGGCAGCCGACACGAGATCATCTACATCTGTTAAAAAAGATCATAAGATAACGCTCTCACTGGAGACGTTTGAAGAATATTCACTACACGTTCTCAGCGCTGGCTGGTCGCTGCAGATATAACAGCAGATGAGCTACAATAATGAATTTGGTAGAGGAGTGATCATTCAAGACTAATTCAATTGGAGCTTCAACTACCAAGCCCCTTGTATGTCCTTGAAGACGAGATAATAGAGATCTAAGTAGACGAATTACTTTAGAGTTACATCATCTGCATATCAACTCAAAATTCTTACGGAAAGTCGGAACGGGCTCTGGTGCCATTGCTGAGGTGTCGACCTCCTCCTTGGTATCGGCGTCCTGCTGAGCGCGCCAGGTATGGAATGAAAACGTCTGCATAGGAAAAGCGTCAGGGGCGCCGCGCTTCGGTGGTGGTTCACCTGCGAACACCAGCAAGGGAATTCAAAATTAGAACTGCTCAGATAGAAGCGGTGGAACAAATGCGGCCATGATCTATTTCTACATCATCACTCATCATCAAAAATAATTCGACGATTATCATAAATATTTATAATAAAGCAGTTGCAATATGCGTAAGTCAATCAATAGGGGAAGTGGAACAACTAGAAAAGACACACTGACTCTGCTTACTCAGCTTAGTAAAGTAAAGCACATCGTTTACTGCAGGCAGAATCCTGACCATGTGTAGAAGTACCGCGCAAGACTCGCAGCGTGATCCACATGGATGGGGGGCGGGCTGAACAGACGTAGTCGATGTTTTCCTTAGACTCGTGAACGTGATCGAGGATCCACCTAGACCGGGCATCCAGAACGAAAGGCCTCTGTGGCTGCAGAGCTGGAGAAAGCTTCTTAAAGCTAGGATTTCTAAAATGTAAGTTCATTATGATCGGTGCTCAATATACAGTACATGTACACGTTTGAGATTTACGCACATCAAAATTTCAAAATCTCCACACAAGGAGCCCAGGTGGTACTAGGTTGATTTTATCCCTGGTGCCTCTCTAACTCCAAATCTGAAAATGAAAAAGAGATGAAGGAATGAACATCGAAAGCCAGCCATAACATCTGAGAGAGAACGCGCTTCGGTCAACTTCTCGCTCGGTAGACGCGTGTCAAGACCTATTCGCCGCGCTATCGCGGCCCACTTCTCGTTGATCCGGGCTGCCTCGGTCAAAGTTTGTATCCCAGCCGGGCGCGATCCCACAAGAGGTCCTAGAGACGATACATCTCCGTCCTGCCCGTCTTCTAGCGCCATTCCCTGCAAACTACTTGGTATTTGCGCAATGGGCAAAAGGATGCGGGAATGCAACAACTTGTGCTGCTCCTTCAGTTCCTGCCGCAGCTCTCCGAAGCGCTTTCCGAGAGATGAGTCGTTCTGCAGCTGCTGCGCGACTGCTTGGTTACCTTTTCCAGGGACTCCTGCAGACTCTTTCAGGCTGTCTTGTTGTAGTTGTACTCTTGCTGTACAAGAAGCCGCATTAGATGAGAGCGGAAAATCGTTTTCTTGATCCAAAACCAACTGGAACATCTTGGCATTATCGTGTTCCTGCACGGCCTCGATGCCAGAGGCTGTAAGCAGGAACGATGCAGAAGCATCTGCAACCAAATAATTACTCGGTGTCGTTGTGCTACATCCTTCCACTGTCAAAGAAGAAGTTGCAGACTCCTGCTGTTTTTCATCATTTAGATCGGAAGTTTCAACATCGGCTTTTTTTCCGGCTTCATCCGCGTCGCTTGAAGGCTCTCTTCGATCTTCTTGCTGTCGGCTGCCGTGTTCGTCTTCTAACTCGTGCGCGTAACGAACTTCCTTCACTACAGCTGCAGTTTCTTCGAGTCCTTGTCCTGCGAGAGCAGCAGATTCGGCATATAAGACCTCTTTCAGCGCGTTCGGACCTGTCAACAGATACAGATCGAGAAGTTTAATCTTCTCGGAGCGAGACAAGTGAAGCAGTGGACGGCCCCCCTTCACCTGCAGTACCCGCTCAGCGATACGGAAACGGGTATCGACCCCACTCTGTGGCAAATCACCATGATGACCATTTGACGACGATGCGCTGTCGAGATAACCATTGCCGTCATCACCCCAAAAAACGGAAGTGCGTCCAGAAGCGTCACCACGCAACAACTCATCTAAATCTCCATGGGATACGGCGGCGTTCTTCTTAGGAAATTTGCGCGCTACCTTCTGTGACTTTTTCGTGTGCTTGCCTGGCACTCTTTCGTCGCCTTTAAGGTCATCGTCGTTCTCAAGAATGCTCTCAGTACCTGAATCACTGTTCTTGTCGACCGGCTGGCGCTGGTCATCACCACCCTGCAAGAGGAGCTCCCACGCGAGCCTCGAGAGCGGCGTCAAGTGGGTCATGGAAAGAAGATGTTGCGCTCCGTTTCTATCGTCCACAGTCTTCTCAGCAGTAGTCTCACTCTCACCGTCTAATGCACCGGCAGCCGCGCGTCCTGCTCCTGCTTCGGTCGCTCTGTTGCCGATGAATACATGACAAGCAGGCACCATCGTGGTGGCCTGTTCCTCCTCTGAGTTCCTCATATCCTCCTCACTGATTTCACTTTTGTTTCCGCCTCCTAGCGCTGCTTGCCCTAGCGCTGCTTGTCCGTCCCCTGTTGGCTTCGGAAGGCTTCCTACACCAGCCGTTGAAACTGCTGCCTGCTTCGCATCCTTGATCGGCCCAGATCTTATAGCGACGGCAGCGCCACTGGTTTTATCTGTGCGATCGCATTGTGAACGTAGCCACATCTCGAAGAGCATCCGCATGCTAATGCTCTCTGACACGACCCTTTCATCCGCCGTGATTCTCATCTCTGGCAGCACATCTTGATCTTCTCCGAAGTTGACCGCCTTGCCTCTGCTTATTGTGTTCGGTGTAGTTTTTTCGGCACTTGCGGTCTGGACGACCAAAGGCGTTTCTGCTCCGGCTGGTGCCTTGCGTAATTAGATAGTGCTAGTAGTTTGTTTCTCGCTGCGGTCCGACAAGTTGCAAGTTATGATATGTGATAATTTTGTTTCTCGCTGGGTTCCGACGAGTTGCAATTGATGATGTGAGACAATGGTGACGGCTGCAGCTTCAAGTTCAACAATTACAATAAATAAGAGCTCCGCCAGCCGCTCCTTACAAATAGTACTGGTTCACTATGGAGTTATTCCAATTAGTTGTGGTCCCTACTAATGGTGAGAAACCTGCCATAATTTCTTAGGCTGGAAAATTCATCCTCTCCAAGCTCGAAGGCCCAGACGGGTATCGTGATTGGTATATGCACGCCTTCGAAGAGGTTGCGCGGAGTGCGAATCTTAAAAGTACGTCCGAAGAGGAGTCTGCCTCCGTCATTACGCAGCTGGTTTCGAAATCTCGTGAAAAGACCCTCTACCAGTTGATTATTCCTCAGCAATCCCTCTGTCCCATCATTTTTAAGAGTCCTGTGCCCTTGTGGCTGGTCTGCTGTTGTTCCTCCTTCTTCGTTGGCAGAGTCAGAGCTCCCATTATTTCCTGGCCCGGTAGAGAAGTTGGGACGCGACATCATCGGCAAGCCATCGCTACTTGCTCTCTTGATCTTGTACTCTTGCACTCGCTTTATGGGGTCCAGCGTCCAGACCGGTGTCGTGCAGCACAGAAGCCACTGGCCCGACGGAAACACAATCAAGCATAACAGCGAAGATGCAGCCTCAGAGGTGGAAGTGCTACTTTCGTGGAGCGAGGCTAGCGCTCCGCTAATTCCACCGCGAGGTACGCGTGGATTCGTTTGTTTCTGCTCGTCTGACTGCCGAGCCGAACCGAGTCCGAAACGGGCTTTTAGCTGGTTCAACGCGCCCTGGTTGGTTCCCGTCGCGATGTTGTAAAACACCATTTTAACACCGAATGGTTTACTGAACATGGACTCGCGGTAGCCTCGGCGCTGTCGTCGAGCCCAGCCGACAGCATCAATTTTCAGCTCTTTGGCAAAGCGCACAATGCCCTCCAGTCGCATTTGATGCGGCACGCCTTCCACCCAAATCGCAAGATCCGTCTTTCGAAGACAAATCCAGCACTTATTCGGCTCTATGCCGCTGTCCGCCGACTGAGTTTCCGCGACCGGGCCAACACGCTGCGAAAAAGGCTTTGCATCAACACTAACTCGACCAGCAGAAGTATAAGGAGCACCGCGAGCAACCAAATTGGAGTTGATGGATGATGTAACAACGCCGCCTTTACTCTTCCCTTGGATGTTGTCGTGATCTCCTCCTGATTTTGCCCCCGCTGCGTTATTCCGTCTCTGGCTTGCGGCACTGGAGTCGAAGAGTCCGCTCTTGGAGCCACCATATTGACCCTGTCGCTGGAGGTCATGGTTCCTCCACGACGATGACGGTGGACCAGTGTAGTTATCCTGCACATTGCTCGAACAGATGCGCCTATCTTTTCCCGTAGTGGCATGCGGTGGCGGCTGAGAGGACGAAGCCGTTCCCGCTCCTTTTCCGTGGTAGTGATGGTCACTATTATCCCGACGATTCGTTCCGGAGGGAAACTGATCAGGGTAGTTGCGAATATTATGGACGTGATCCACCTGGTTCACCAACCTATCGTAGAGAGTGTCCTTCCCGCGACTATACGTAGACGGCTCGCTTGGCGATACCATGCCGCGCTGATGAAGCGGCGCCTGGGCCGTGTCGCTTGGCCCTACAGGCTCTTCGTTCCGATTTCTAATGCCCTTTTGGCGGGTACCATCATACATCTCAGTAATGCCTGTCCGTTGTCCACCTCCTGGTCCTGGACCCTTCCTCAATCCCCTCCCGGACGGACCGCCAGATTGCCACCCCTTTTCGTGACCTGATCTTTGATTGTGCACCACCTCACTTCGGGTTGCTGCCACTGGTCGTCGTTCACGATTGGACATGCCGCCGGACGAGGCAGCCTGCCCGTTGAAATCGACTTGGTAACTTTTCTCGTGATGCTGCCTCGCTCGTGAATCGACGTCGTAAAGAAAGTCGCTGAAATCATCGCGCAAGAAGTTGGGATCGTTCCACTCCGAGTCTTCACAACCTCCGCACCGTTGTTGAGCAGTATCTCCACCAAGAGACGCGACGCTACTATAGTTATCATTATTATACGACCCTGCTGCATTTTGCTTTCTGTGAGGTAAGCTTTGGCTTTCCATGTCACTGGAATCGTATCGGTATTGCAAATCCAGCACGCCCTGACGGTTCGATCGTATGCTCTGATACCCCGGAACGATGTTTGCGCCTTTGCGCAGGTAGTCAGCCGGACGGCCGGGAGCGGTCATACTGCGGACAACAGCATGATCTGCTACTGACCGATCGACCACTCCCTCAGTTTCACGCTGCATCGAGGAAGAAGCATGCACAGGTGTCGAACCCTTCATGATCCCAGACGATTTCTTCCTATGGTTGTAAGATTGGAACCGCAGATGACCGCCTTTACTACCCGGCGGAGCTTCGAGCGAATCTTGAGCGTTGCGCATATGAATATTTCTTGAAGCCGCAGCTGCATAAGCACTGGTACCCGAATTAACGCGATCGAATCTTCGAAATTCATCTTCTTGCATTGGATTTGACGACACAATCGTAGAAATCTCACTAGTACCTCCTTGCTTTGGGCAGTTGCTGTGACCTCCGCCACCACGATCTGCATGCCGAGAGCTGTTATCCAGAGTATGCCGCTGCTGGTGTTGCGGCAAAAACTTGCTTCCATAACCTTGCTCCCTTGCGTTTTCGTTATGCATGTCTCCTCTATGAAACCGGTGGCTTCGTCCCTCACCTCTCTGCTGGCCGTCACCTTCCAGCTCTACCAACCGCACCATTTCCTCCGCCTGTTCTCGCGCCGGCATACCCTTGTTGCTAACTCCTTTGCCCGTCTTCCCCCTCTGCCCGCCCCCTCGTTGCCGAGCGACTGTAAAGGGTGGCATTTTCTGATTATATGAAAAAGTAGAACAACAAAATCACTGAGCGTGATTCAACATCAACATAAGTAGATGGGTAGATTGATATGATCATGATCTGAAAAAGTACTTCTAGGGAACAGAGTATATCTGCAAGAACTACAACAGGTCAAGATCGTCCTCGTGATCCTACCGCACAACCACTAATTTACAACATACAAGCACTTTGTGTGTACTTGAGACAGCATGCTGCAGTGTGTCCATATCCAGTCCACTTTCAGCGAGAAGTTCCACGCACAGTTTTTCACGGTCAGACAGCTGCAGTGATTGTCCGTCAGGGTGTGGCGGAGGACGTGCCGGTGGACCAGACGGTGAGCTCGAACTGTGTGTGTACTGCGGCGGGGGACTACCACTGGGTGGCCGATTTCCGGTGTCGATACGGGTGGTATTATTGATGAATGCGCTGCGATGCCGCGGCACTACCTTCAACTATTAGAGCGATATTTTACATCGATGGAGGTTCCCAGACATAGTAATTCGACAATACTTCTGAATCTGGAACGCAGTTGTAATCGAACTACTTATTGCATATTCATAGTTGTTTAAGCAGCCACAACATCACGCAACCGATTGCCTGACTCAGGTGCCTAGTTGCTTTAACCCGACTCAAATGATAGTACGCCTCGACGCCATACACCGCAAGCACGGGCAGGAGCACCATGCTAAGAAATGAAAAAAAGGATATCTGCAGTATGCGGTATCAATACTTTGCACTGTATTTAGAAAAATCGTGAATATAGATTAGCTGCTCAAAGCCTTAGCCCTGAGATCCTCGGAAAAAGTCATCATGCTCGTGGTGAGACTGCAGTCCGGATCGCTGGTCCTCAAAGTTTCTCAGTAAATCCGTCCGGTCTGTTGCCACTCCTGACGTCCCCGCAAAGTCGCCAGCTCGTCTTTCCATTTCCGCCATATTTCGATGCAGCTGATACAACGGCGGCGTCGTGGATACATTAGATCCACGTCGTAGGCCTGTGCCGTAAGACAGATGAGCGTCGCGCTGCGCGGCAGTATAATGGCTATTATACCGACAAGTAGTGTTTGCTGACTCCGCGCGGCTATTGCTCGCGTCGCCGCTGTGTTGATGAACAGGTGGAGCCCCCGCTTGGCGAAGCCGGTAATTCGCTTCACCAGTTTTGTGTCGTATCTCTGCCGGTAATGTCCCTTCTCCTGCAGCGATTTGCTCTTGGTGATGGGTCGCCCCCTTGTACGCTCCACCTTCCCCATAGTCACCACTTCCAAACGACCTGCCTTGTTTGCCTCCCGAGGAAAGAACGGAGGAAGGTGCTCCCGTGAAGGAGCTCCCTTTGTCCATCCCAGTTGGACCTTGCAGTTGTCGTCCTCCTGGTCGAGGCGCGCCTCCGTGGGATAGGCCCCGCCTTTCAACATCAGGGTGAAAATTCGATCGCATGGCTCTCGTCCTCGCGTCGATTGGTAAAAGTCACGAGAACCGAAATAAGTGTTGGTGCCGTGTCTTTCAATGCAGGTAAAGAACGTTCGATACACCGTCCCCTTACAATTGAGAGGCGCCAAACGAATCTTCAAAAGTGATCTCGTCGATTAAAGCGAAGAATTCGGTAAGAGTAAGACAGGTCTTGTCAACGTAATCCACGACAACGCGATCGTCACGTTTGTTCTGACAGGAGGAGTTTCTCTTGCTTCCTCTGATAGCGTAGTCTGCTTGAGATTGGGGTACTACTGTTCTACCACTGCTACTGCTGCTTCACGCAGTAACTAATAAACAGGCGACTCTGCGTATTTCTGCTGTGGCCACGGAGTTTCAGTGGTCGACCGGGAATGCGCCTCCGCTGCCATGAATATTAAAGAGGTATATGAAATATCAACAACGTGCCCGCCAACCTCGAACCAAAAACGACTGAACCAAAAACACACGAACCAAAAGCACTTGAACCCCAAACACTTGGACCAAAAACATTTCTTTGCACCAAAAACGTAGCACTTGCACAAAAAACACTTGAACCACAGACACTTAAGCCAAAAACACTGCAACAACTAAAACACGAACCCACGAGCCCCTGCACTGATGAACTTAGGAACTCACGAGCCATGGCATGGAAAACATTTAAGCAGCTAGAAGCTTTAAGCGTAATCTTTGCTGATAAAATTAAAAATCTTTCAGTTTTCCAGTTTCAAATTTAAAATTTTTGAATCTTGTAAGTTTAACATTCAAAACTGTTGACTTTGTCAATGGGAAGCAAACTCAAAACATCTCGTCACAAATACCCCGGCAATGCCAAAGATCACCATGCCCCCAATGTCGCCGACGGCTCATGTTTTGCCTCCAATCACACCAATCTACAGTGTCGAAATTTCAAAATTTTGCATTTGTAAATTCGAATCCTAAACTTTTGACTTTATCGGAGAAAAGTGCATGTATGTATGTAGGAAAAGGGACACGCCAACACGTGGGGCCTTGCACGGTGCTGCTGTGCAGGGTTGGACGACGTCCGTGCTCAGTCTCCAGGGGAACTTGAGGCCGGGCCGGGGGCCTTGCCGTCACGCGCGCACGTGTTCCAGGCTGGCGGGCGAAAAACTCCAGCCGCGGAGCCGGCGGCAGGTGTGCATCAGAGAAGCTCCGCTCCAAGTGACCAGGTCCGCCTTGGCCTCCTCGACTCAGCTACCAGAGCGGAGCGATCAGATTCAGAGCCCAGATGTAAGCTTACTTTGTGTAAGTTTGGCGCGCTGCCTGCCCGCCAGGGGCTAGGCATTGGCGACCGGTGCGCGGGTCCGTGGTGGCGGTGGGGGTCCAACTACCCTCAACAACGACAAGTCAACAAGCGAGGAGAGCGCAACGAACTGACAAAGAAAGAAGGCGGGCGGGGGCGGTCGGATCACGACGAGGGCGAGGCAAGCCACCAGACCGCACACAGACACCACACGACACGGGCCGAGGAAGCAACCGCCCAAGGCAGCCAATCGGCCCGCCGAATCTCCTCGCGGCTTCACAGCCATGGCCTTGCCCTTTTGCCTTCCTTTGGAAGAAAGCGAGGCGGCACCAGCCTGCCGAGGCGGGCTGACTGTCGGGCTCTCCTCGCCTTGGATACCCAGAAGAAACGAGGCACAGAAGCCAACGCGCCTCCCGCTCCTGCTGTGCCGCTGGCGGTTCATCTCATGAAGAGAACCAAGGCCCTGGCACGCAAAGGAGGAGGACGCCCCGGGCTGGCCGTCTCTCTTTCGTTCTCTTGCATGCCCGGAGGGATAACCATCAACCACGCCAGTGGACCGCCTCCAAGCATTTCCCTAGTAAGCACAGACAGGGGCCCCAGCCCCACGCGCCCCAGCCTCCCCCCCATGCTGCGCACCAATCGCGGCGCGCCTCTCGCAAAGCGTTGCGGCGCTTCATTGATTGCGTCCCGCCTGGGGCCAGGCGTGTAGTGTCCGGGCCCCCTCTCAGAGGTGGCGGCATCGATCTCGCCCGAACAGGCGCGGGCGGTTGTCCTCTCAGAGACACTTGCCTGCCTTCCCTCCAGGGGCGGAGTTTTTCATCTATTTTTTGTTCCACCAGGCACTTTCTGGTCTTCCTTCCCACCAGGGGCGGAGTATCACATAAAAATGAATTTTAAAAAATTTCAAATTATCCAAAGACTCAAATTCTATCGAAAGAAAATGAGTTTTAAAAGTTTCAAACTCGAGAGCTTCGACTTTCGCTCAAAGAAGGCCAAACGTAACAAAAGAGAAGCAGACTCGCGGGCAAGTGATTTCGAGCTATGTCTTTTCAATGTCAGCTCGCCGCCCCCGCTTTGCGCCCCGACTCCTGTCCCGCCGATCAACTCCGCCAGACGGTTGCCGGGCGGGGAAAGAGCCGGGGAAGCGGAAGCACGCCGGGACCGAGGGATTGCGTGTAGGGAGTGGAGGACTCTAGTTGGAGGAGTGTGTGCTACCGGGCGCCCAAGTCTAGTATCTATTTTTGATACTTTGGATACTTACGAACAAGTACGTACCGGTACCGCTATAGTATATCTGTGGTGGAGCAGACCTAACTAGGAGTACCACTATAGTATATCAAAAAAAAAACATGCCTAATTAATGAACGAGATAGAAAATGAAACACGTCGCGTCATTCGTCTCCGATTTGACCTGGCAAATCAACCTTGAGACCAGACCCTAGGGAACTAAGTCGAAACCGTTCCAACCAAGAGTCTACCCGTAACGTACTAAGCCGGAGTCGGAGAGAGCATAATAAATAAAACTTTGAAAAGAAAAGGAAGTCAATAAATGTAAGTCATTGTGTCTGTCGTCCGAAGGAAAAACATAATCTATCAGAAATTCTTTCCTCACATTAGAAGTCTGCTCGATACCTACACAAGAAGCGTTATTCTTACCCCTTGAAGATTGTCACTGCTAGGATAATGATCGCATATTTTAGTACTACTACTATGTATCTATACCTTCTTCGGATAATCATATACAAGACGAGTGACCACAAGAAACACTTTTTAATTATATTACACGACAACAACGATATATCAGCAATAAAGCATCCCGCGTTGTAAAGAGATACGGCACCTATTAGTAAGTCATGGCGAACTAATATGCGCAGCCCCCAAGGTGTGAGTCCAGACGAAAATCGCATTCACCCGTGGGACCACGATTAATTTCGAAAAATGCACACGACGAGGACATCCATATCAGACTTTACGATCGTTCAAGGTGGCTGGCGCTGGTATTAACACGCGGACGCGCATTATAAGAAATATAATGCGAAAATCAAAGTATTTTCATAATAATACGAACTTACTTGGCAAAAAACACGCTAAATATTTCTAATTCTGACAGGAAATTCTGTAACATCATCAAATATTTATTTAAATCTCCTCTTTACTAGTCATTTTCTTAACTTCCTGCATAATAAACCAAAGAAATAGAAATACTGTCATGATCTGGAACGAAATGAGAAAAACTAAGTAGGCTTCGGATGTCGCAATTAGCACAGTTTCAGGGTGCTAACATGCGGCCAGGCATCGACGAGAGAACCAAAAAATTGATCATACGTTGCTTGATGTTCTTCAATCAATCAAGAGGCTCCCCGCGGACTTGCCGCACGCGGGAAGAGGTGGACTCGAGTCTTACACCCTTGTAGTTGTTCTTACTTCTAGCTTCGAGGATACGTTTACTGAATGCGTATGCGCATGCGGCTGTGCCGGTGAGGGAATAAAATACTAAAATAGGGGACCAGACTTCAGGTAAAATGAATAAAGAATAGCACCCCAAATTCTCCAAAGTTTTAGCAAAGAAAGAAAATTTTTTGATCTTCAGTCAACCGACATATTTGTCAAAGTTTGTAAGTGGTTAAGCTGGTAGAAAAGGAAACGGCCATTATCTCCCCACGGGAAATAAAGTGAGAGAGAAAGCGAAACAATTATCAATGGAAGCTACATCTAGAACGGAGTGCATCATGCATCCTACCGTAACGACCTCTTCCTGCGCAGTCCGTCGTAAAAAATACTGCTTCTTGGTGAGAGAAGTCCACGAGCCATGGGAAGAAGGAGGAAAGCGTGGAATCTCGAAATCAATAAGATACAAATCAAGGACAAGGATAGAAAATTATTTTTTTAACTCACTGGGGAAGATAGAGATTGCCGGACTTTCTGGTACCAACATGCAGAGTAGAAGAAAAGGATTAGAGAGCCACACACGCCACTAAAAACAACTGTCACAAAATGATGGTGGATCGGGTTGGCTCAAAGGAAGTCGGTGGAGACGGACCTTACAAAATCCTTATAGGCTATCTATATTGATTTGTTTCCCCTTCACTTTTCTTCCATGCGTGTCCCCCTGTGCTCCGTCATAGCGCGATATTATATGAACTGCGACGAATACGTCCTCTTTCTATACTGATGATCATCAATAAAGAGAGAACCAAGCAACTAGCAGAAGTAGATCATTCTAGCCTATATGCGTCTACAACTCACGACCCGCTTGGTAGCCGTACTTTGAGGCAGCCCTCACATGACTAGTTGACTGACAGTATGTAAGGGAAGGACTTCTATCTTCATGACACAAAAGAGTTGGATTACGATTGCGGATATGCCTTTGCAATCTTAGCATCTCCCTGCTAAAAAAGTTACATCAATCAGCAGCCTGTCGGTATTCGTTGGGATAAGAGGTGGACATAAAGGGGCAGAGAAGGAAGAAGATGGAAAGGACGAGATGAAGATTGAAATGGAAGCAACACGATCTAGATCACAAGCACCACCTCAACAATAATGACAAAAAAAACCTTACACGAGCTGTTCCTGTTGAAACAGAAAATCATCTATCATGATAGCAGATATTTTATAGGTATCATATCAAAAACAAAATAAGTAGTTGCCTAAGAATTAGATTCATTTGAAGATAGATCCAAGATTACGCCAAACATCAATAAATCGAACATAAACTAACACGAGAAGCTCAAGGGAACTTTCTATCTAAGAAAAGTCAAGTAACCAAGCACGATCTAAACAAGTTGACATGGATAGAGCTGAGATCCAGCCCCTCTTGCCTTCTCGTCTGACTCTTCTACTAAACCATTTTTTTTGGTTGGTTGCTCATGCCGATGAAGATGAAGATGCGACGACGATGAGGATGATGATGATGATGATCATGATGATGATGAACGCTATAGAAGTTGAAGAAATAAAGTGGAGTCATGATGGGGAAAAAATGGGAATAACAGCAAAAGGCACAGTCAAAATAAAGACAAAGGGTAAGGAGAATACGAAGACATTGATTGATTGATTGATGTGCCTGGCAAGAGGTTGATGTTGGAAGATTTTATTTCTTCTTTTCTTCCATTTTTGCTCCCTTTTTGCATTTTTTCTCATGTCTTCTCATGAGATCCACTCGTTTGGAACATGCTTGCAGAGTGAGCTCCCGTACATCATACGCGATTTTCCATTTGTTGCATTTCCTACACCTCAGCTCGACTTTTTCTTCACTGGACCACGACGGGGAGGGAACAAGAATTTTGTGTAGTCGTGCGTCAGTTCCACCATTCGTTGTTCCCGTCTTTTTGTTGTGCCAGTGTTGCTCGGGTCTCCACACATCTACCACTTTGCCTACCCCTGCTTGTTCTTCTTTCATCTGCTTGGCAGCCTGCTTTAGCTTGTACACCTTGATGTAGTCTTCTTTCTCGTGAGCTTCCTCATGCTGTCGCATCGCGCCAAGGTGGGTGGTGTAGGAGATACCACAGGGGTCACAAATATAACGTTCTGAGTGAGCTCCTTTTCCAGCTCTTTTGGGTCCACGATCATGTAATCTCCGGAACGTCCTGCCTTCTTCCTTTGCACGTGATGCTTCTGCTTCCTTCTTGTACGACTCTTTCATCTCTTCCATCGCTAATTCGAGCATACGCTTTTCATGCTCGGTAGGCTTCTCAATCTCGTTGGTGTGGCAGGCTTCGAAATGATTACCAAGGGCAATTTTGTTTTCGTCCCTGGTGGTGGGGCAGGCTCTATCACCAGCATTGGCTTCCCATCTGCATAACGGGCATCTCGTTGCCCATAGTGGGCTCCTCTCACGTAGGAATGTGTCTGCATCAAAGTCGGCTGCTGCTGCCAGCCCGTAAATGGATGCATCATCTGGAAATCGTAGGTGCTGACGTGCTCCTTGAGGTAATACCAGACATTTTGCTATACCAATTTGCTCGCTTGTGAATCCCGTTGCATGAACTACAAGGTTGTTGTCTCCTGCCCAGCCTCCGTCCATCCTGAATGGTTTTCGCTTTTGCTTGCCTCGCTTGGTGTTTCTTTCTGGGAGCATTATCTTGTATATCCACGTTGGTGAGTCAACCTCCAGCTCGAGCATTTCTGGTCTCTCTTCATCATCATCTTCCCAACTGAGGAGTGCTATGGATCCAGAGGGCGATGTACCAGTATCAATGCTTAGTCCACCGGATAGCGGCGTAGATGTGTCACCCCCACTTATCACCACCGCCTCGACTTGTGCAGTTTGTGCCGTCCATAACTTTACTGTGCTGCATCTGCTGTTCTCCGGGCCTGATGGAATTTGAAAGGTCTGGGAGACTTTATTGCTCCGTTCTTCCGTAATCTTGGCCCACGTCTGGCGGGCTTCGAGATGTTTTTTCTCCAGCTCGGCTGCCAATTTGGCGATGAGTTCGGTGTCTTCTGAGCAGTTCTTGGTCCAGTTCCTTATGGTCTCGTAGATGGAGTTGATCTTTATCACCTTGTGGTAGAAAGATTTCCTCTCCGCATAGTTCTGATCCGCGTCCTTCTGCTCTTCCTTTCGTTCTGTGCATAATTCCCGCGGTTGTAGCAGTCCATCTACTAGTCCTTGAGTCATCCCACATTCCTTCACTACGTGTTTCCTGAAGCTGTCGAGGATTGACGGGGCCTTTCGCTTGTCTGTTTGTCGTGCTTTGTTGCTGGCCGAGTCTTTCAGGTATTCTTGTCTACCTTCGGCTTCTTCCTCCATCTCAGGCATGAATCGTCCTTCTAGCGCCATCTTATCCAGATGCTTCCCATCCTGCTTGCGGAGGGTGTGTCCAACATGCCTCGCACGTATCTCCTTAACAAATTCCTTGAACGGTGTGAGCCTGGATCGCCTTGCCAACTCAGAGTATGAGACTTCACCCTTGGCTACCTTCCATCTGGGAACTCCGTGAATCGCCGCCAGCATCGCCTTCTCAGCTGATTCAAGTTCATTCAGCTCATACTCTGTCGCGTCCCTTGCTTGCAGTCCGTATGTGAGCGTACTCCTTACCACAGAGAATATTAGAGTGCCCCTGGCTGGGCCACTCATGCCCGCGAGCCCGCACAGCTTGGCTCGTAATGAGTAGAAAGAGCGCCACGCCTTTGTGACCTTGTGCGCCGTATCCTCTTCGTTGGATGTGTTGACTCCAAGGTTTCTCTGTTCTACCTTTGTTACGTCCTGTATCACCCGCTTGCCAACATTTTCCCTCATTCCAGCATGTTCCAATGCTCTCTCTAGTATTGCAACAGTCGGCGTGGGTGGCGGTGGGTCGCCCTGTTCCTTTGCCTGCTGCGCCCTCTGTTCGTACTCATCGGCCTGCTTCTGAGTCATCATCTCAAGTAGCGTCGTGTCGTCGGCAAACAGTATTGCCACAAGTTCCTCAACGTTGGCTCCCTCCGGGATGTCGCCCTGGTTGCTGAATAAGATCTTCTGAAGTCCTCTCCTCCACCCTGCTCGCCATAGGCCCTTCATGCTCCATAAGTCTACTCCTTGAGGGGCTTGTCCTTGTAGTCGAAGTATTCTGAAGTATCTCATTACCACCGAGTAACACATTATGAATAAGACAGGCGAAGTTGGACAACCCTCTTTACAGCCATGAGTCAATTTGAATGACTCCCCACCGAAGCTGTGAATCGCATCCCGGTGTGTTGTGCAGAGTGCGTTCCAAGCCGGGGAACCACTAAGTCCTAGGCGTTCGAAGATGTAGGTTACCAACCTCCAATCGATGGAGGGGAAGGCCTTCTTGAGATCAATCATGCTGAGAAATGCCCTGCCAAGCGCAGAGTCCCGATGCCTTGTCATGTCCTCCCGCAACCTGGAGAAGATGGCTATAGCCTGAAGCGTTCCTCTCTCCCTCCGGAATCCGAACTGCTCCTCTGGCAGGAGGAATGCGTCCTCGGCAAATCGCTGCAACCTGCTCCCAAATATTCGCGCCAGTAGCTTTACAAGTATCGGCGTCATCACGAGGAATCTGTATGAATCGGGAGAGGATGGGTCTCCTTTTCCCTTGAACAGCGGGACATCTCTGCACTTGTGGAACTCGTCCGGCATCTCCTTAGAGCTGTCTCTACTGGCAACAAGCTCATTGAGCCTCAGCGCTAGCCATCCCAAGTTGTCTTCATCCAAGTAGCTTACCATTCTCATTCCTAGCGAGTCACCGTCTTTAGCACCATCCAATTTCATCTTCTTGAGATTGTCTCGGATCTCCTCACCCGTAATGGGCTGATTGAGTTTCTGCACCAGTATAGGGTCGGGCGGTTCTATCAAGCTTTCGATTTTGTCCTTGATCGTCAGCTCTTGGTCGTCTGGAACCAGCGGAGAATTGCCCACCTCATCATATTTCTCCTTCGCTTGCAATCCTGTGATTCCTACTCCCCTGGTCCTTTCGCCGTTATTGTGCTTCCGTACATACTCCCAGACCTGTGTTACATTCTTCCTGGAGAATGCGAGGTCCTCAGCCTCACATGCTACATCCATAATTGGCTCCCCTTCTGGTACCAGAAATCTGTCAGCCGTGTGAGCTAGGAATTGCCTGAACTCCTCCAGGCTGAGGTTGCCGCTCGCATTCCTTAATTCAGCCAGTTCTGCGTTGAGATTCTCTAACCTTTCCTTGTCGGGGGCCCTCTCGAACACCAGCCTCTTCTTTTTCCTTGCATCTCCCTCCTCTACCAGCTCGGCCCAGGTTCTGATCCGAAAGGCGGCCTCCGCCGGTAAATGATCAAGGGCTACTCCTCCCAGCTCGGTCTTTGCTAATCTCCCAAATCTTTCAGTGCGTATCAAGGCGTGACCACTTACCCATAGATGATCAATCTCAGAGGTTGGCTCACCCCCGAAGTAGTAAGTGGCTCTCCCTCTGACGTCTTCCGTGTCAGCACCGTGGTAGGAGTTGAGGAGGAGGAGGTTTCTATCCTGCATGATCTGAAGGAGCTCTTTTGCCGTGTCATGCGATTTCTCCAGACCGTATGCACCGCATACCGTTGTGGGTGGTCTGCATCCTTGCTTTCCGATTTGACAATTTGAATCGCCGCCAGCTATCACCGTTTTCCATCTCTCGCTGCGTCGCTTCTTTCCTTCGATGAGCGCTGCTTCAAGTGAAGCAAAGAATTGCGCGTTCTCCTCTTTCGATGCACCGGACGGCGCATAGTACGAGTGTAGCTGTATGCGCTCTAGATACAGTGATAACACTCGATGTCTCGCCCTGACCTTCTCGCTTACCTCCTCGCTATTCAATCTCAACTCCATCTGCTCTCGTAGTGCCGCGTCGAGCAGTATAATTCCTGTGCCCCAAGTGGTTACCAGGATGAAGCCTTGTCTTACCACGGTTGTCCATTGTCTGCTGCTTTCATATGAAGAGTCAACTTGCCCTTCCGCTGCTAATTGCTCGCGAGGAACCGATGTATATTCGAATTCGGATAAAAGTACAGCGCTCCACTTGCGGCGTTTGGCTAATTTGACAATTTGGAGGAATCTCGGCGAGTGGTAGCCTGCAGATTGCATGTTGACCGTAGCAATCTTGAGCATCTTGTCTCCTGGCTCTTTGTGATGTACGATGATGCTGTTCCCGTGCTGCGCCCGTGTTCTATCCTCCTTCTCCTCAATGTCTCTATCACCAGCGTCTTCAGATCCTCGGGCAGGCTCTTCTTGTGGTAGCTCGACTTCTTCAGATGTCCAGTCAATGGATTCTCGATTTAGATCTTTATTATCCTCTTGTGATCCTGCATTGGACTTGGTTGCTTCATCTTGTGAACGAGAACTGAAGGCTAGTGTTGGATCCCTTTGTTGATCTGTACTTGATCTTTCGTCGTTGCTTTGTAGCTTTTGTTCTGCTGTTTTTTCCACGGCTTTTTTTTCAACGGGAGATTTGGATTCCATCCTGTGACCTTCCTTGATGGTAGTTAGCTCTTGAGTAATGTCTTTTTTGCTCCTTGAACAAGTATTTGCTGTGGTAGAAGATGCTTGCTTTATGTTGTTGGACTTTGCGTTCCTTTGTTGTTCCTTGACTTTATTTATAACTTGCGTGCACTTTGTGATGATGATTGTTTTTCCTTTTGCTTTACTTTCTTCTTGCTCGGACTTTGTAGGAGTTTCGCTTCTAGTTTTCTTTTCCTGTACCTCTACTACTTCTCCTTCTTCATGCTTGATTTCTGCCGGTTCAGCTGGTTTTTGAAGAGAACTATTTTCTACTCCAGCTCGATTCGCTCCACAGTAGTTGTTTCTGGGCTTCTTCTCGCATTTCCCTTTGAGTCTGAGGGGGGCTTCGTGACTTGCTAGCCCAACTTGTCTTCTGCTGCTTTTCTCGCCCTTGCTTTTTTTCTGCTCACGTCTTCTTTCTGCAATTACGATCCTTTTTCTTATTTCTTCTGCTTGTTTGGCACGACTTGTTCTTTTTGCATGTGCGTCTGCTGATGCTTCGGACCCGTCGAGGCTATCCACTTCTTGGTTGTTCATGCGCCAGCTTTGCTGTTTCATGTTCCACTTCCTTTTCGTGCTACTTGTACATTGCTTATTCTTCACGTTGTTGATCCCGCTTTCTGATTCTTCCTTTTTTGTCTTCTTTTCGCTCCTTTTTTCGGCTTTTTTCTCCTCGTGAGCTCTTTTATCAAGATTCTCGGAGTCCATCTTCACTCTCCTTCTCGAATTGTTCTTGTTCACCACTTCTTTCCTTGATAATTGGTCTGCTGTGCTTTCGGGTTGCTCGGACCTGTTGTTGATTACAGTAGCATTGTGAACAAAGGGAGACTCAACTTCAACCTTGGGTCGGGCTACGTCTATGGATAGATTACTACTAGATGTATTCCTGATCTCAGATCTGATCGATTCGGCGCGCACAGAGGTCGGAGGAGTCTTGCATATTGACCTTGATTGGGTGCTAGATGAGCACTTGATTCCTTGTGCGTCGACGCTTTCGTTGATCTGTAGACTTGCGAAGCGATTATGCATAGAATGGATCCATTTGGATTCGTTCGTTTCCAATATGTGGGGGCTATTTTTCATCCTTGGGGTCGCCTTCGAGGATTTAACCACACTCCATCCTTCCCATCCGGACCAATTGTATCTGCTTTGGCTTTTGCTTCCTGGCTCTCGGGTGCTAACGTCTCTTATCGATTGAGTGGAGGATGGCGCTTTAGGAGTGGTCCACCTGTCATTGTCGGATCTGGTTTTCTTCTGTGCTGGCAAGGCTTCCGCTATAGCCCTTCCTGAGCAGGAATCCGTGATGACTTTTTCGCACACCAAGTTGGAAGGTAGGCGCATTTGGAAGGATAGCACACGTTTCGATTCTTCTGCCAAGGAAGGTCTTGCGCATTCCCCTTCGCTTGTTGCTGGATCGTAGTTATCATTCTCATTCATCTTGACGTGGATTGCTATTCGATAGCTCTTGCTCGATTGATCCTTCTGAGAAAGCAGCAAGTTACGAACGTAAGTACAGGAGTAATTACTACCTTTGATTCCACCTCCTTTTTTCTCCGCATAGTAGTTGAAATTGTAGTGCTTTCCTTCATTTTTGCCTTGAGCAAAGTGCGGCACAGTTGAATTTTCTGGATTATGGACGTGATCCGCTTTATGCCAGCTCGGTTGCGGTTGATGATGAACCGGCGCTGCTTGTTTGGCTTTGCCATGTCCCTTGGTCAAGAAAGGATTATGCCGGGCTGGATTTGGATCATGCAGTAGTCCCGCTGTTGGCCCCGATGGCACTGTGAGGCTGTGTTGCTGCATGTGCAGTTGCGCATGTTGTTGTGGACGTGCTTCGTAAGGGTGGTGAGCTTGAAGCTGACCGCCTTTCTCCATCTGTGCTTGGATATTCTGCCCTTGTAAAGCATAATGGGATTGTTGATAGGCGGCGTCTTGTTGTACTGGGTAATCGAAAGGATTGCTGCTATGACCTTGTGGAGGAGGTTGCGGCATCGCTGTATAATCCATCCCATATCCATACTCGAAGTAACCCAAGTTGTTGCTGTCGCCTTGGACTCCGGAATATTCGTAGTAATTTTGCTCATTATTGCTGAACAGCACGTCCTCCACTATGTACTGATGGTGATCAGATGTCAATTCTCCATGCATGGCGGCTTGAGGATCATGAGGTGCTTCGTGTTGTTGCAGTCCCACTTCGTCCGGTATTTGATGATTCTCCGGCAAGTTGGGGTCGTTCTTGGGGTCCAGCTTCTCGCTTGATTCTTTTCGGCCTGTCTCTGCATTTTCTTCTTGTTGCCTGTCGTCTTTTACAGATTGCTTCAGGGCCCGCAAGTAGTCAACCTTTCCTAATTCATTGGCCGGAAGAAATAGCCTAGCACGTCCTTCTGCAATAGCTTTCACTGTTAATGCATAATTTTCAGCTGTGTCGATGTCCTTAGGAAGAGGTGGATGTGACGGCTGTTTACTGGAAGTTGCGGCGTTTATGGCTTCTTGTTGTTGAGTTGTGCGGTCGTGTTTCGTTATGAGAGCTTGGCCTACACGAGTGTCTTGTTCTTCCTCGATGTCTCCTTCTGGAATTGCTATCGCACCAGCCGTTTGAAGATCGTTTTCCTTGGAATCGGTGATGATATCGGCAAAGGCTACGTCAGCGATCGTCGCTTCCTCGCTGCTCGCATGCCGCTTCCTTCGGGCTTCGCGACTCCTTTCATGGCGTTCAGCATGATCATCATCGACAACTTTTTTCCCTACACCTTTTCCATCTTGTCTGCGTGCAATGTCATTTGTTCTTTTTTCAGGCTGTGCAGGTGTGGATATGTGTGGCATGGCTGATTGCATCTTGTCGCTCTCCGTGTTCTCTTCCACTTCTGGATTCTTTTTCAGCGTGAGCAAGAGCATTGCAGCATCTTCAGCTTGACTGGATTTGGAGTCGACCTTCCGTTCCTCGTGAGCATTCCCTTGCATTACAATGTCTGCATCTTCGTCTCCGATCTGGTCTTCTTCTGATTGCTTTGTTGGACAGCATTCTTCACCCGTGGTACCGCGTTCATTCGGCCCAGGTTCGCAGGCTTGCACCCCAAGATCCAGTCCTGCCTGTTCTGCATCAGCATTGCATCTGCGTGTAGGGGTGGCTTCCTTTTTCATTACTCCCGGGTCAACGACACTACGACTTCCTCCTTGAGTATCCAGATTGTGCGACGATTCTATGTCGCCGATTTTTGAAGATTTGACACTTTCGGGAGTGAAGATGAGGATATCGCTGATTTCCTTTCCGTCTGCCGTCTGGTTATCCTTACTTCCATCATGCTTGTTTGAATCTGCTTGCTCCTTTGGTCCGTACCAGCCAAATGCGAACTTGGGTGGTTCAAGAAGGGCTAGTCCTTGCATCTCGTCAATCCAGGTCTTCTGCTTTTCGCGCTGTATTTCATGCATAATGCGTTTTCCAATGTCCATGCGGTTCAGTTCGTCTTCCTGCAATTCTTCTGCGTAGGGCCAACGAATTACTTCGCATTCAACGATGTGTTTGAGCATGTCCATATCCGTCCAGATTGGCGATTTAAAGAAGGAATGTTTGATCATGTGTGGCGAGGATGTTGTATCAATTGCTTCCTCCTTGATCTTCGCAGCTAACATGCCCACTAGGATGTCATTGGGATATTCCTTATGCACGTCAGATGCTACATGTGCAACTTTGGATGCAATCCGCATTGCAAGCTGCTTGTGTTCCGCATCCTCTATTCCTTGCACTAGATTGATTCTTATTGTCTGATAATATCTTTCCTCACGCTCGTGCTTGCGTTCTACTTGCTCCTTGGTTTCTTCTTCGTCATTGCGTACTACCTGCGAACCTTCTTTTTTCAGCTGGTTGCCCCCTTGCTCGGGATTGACCCGAAGCTTCGTTGGGCAAGGTGGCTTGATGCCATCTCCTTCATCCAGGTTGGGCCGCCCTTCTCTGATCCATGCGTCTTGGCTTAATTTCATGTCGTGCTGGCAATCCCGCTTTCCGGTCTTCCTCGCTGGATCGGGGTATACTACCAGTAACGCAGGATCTTGCATGGAACCAGCTTGAGTTCCTCGAGTGCGTTGCTCAATGTTCATTGGTCGCGGAGTCTTGATCGGGCACCCTGTCTTCTTGGGTGTGTTGGGGTCTCCGGGCTGTTGAATTGTAACGTCAATGCGATTATCAAGTGTTGTGGCTTCCGGATGTGCCTTCCCTTCTCGGTCATCAAGCTTGGGTGCTGGTGCATTGGAGACCGATGCTGGCTCAACAATTCTGATGTCGTTTGCTGATGTAGATTTTGCTGGATCATCGGGATTGGAAACTTCTTGCTGATTGTCCATCTCCACTTCGTTCTGCACTTCAGTGGTCGCATCAATGCCCGTGGCAATTTTGTATTCATCTTTAGACCAGGTTGTTGGTTCCAGTGCTGCTTGAGTATCCTCTGCGATCGCCGGTAGTAGGGTGCTGCTGCACAAGGGAACGATGGTCTTGTTACTTGTGATATTATGGGTGGCTCGTGATGCAGCTATGACTCCAGGGGCTGCTGCTTGCTCTTCGGAGCTTTGAAGTTGGCTGGTGACTGGATTGCCGGGGACCGCTCCCCCATCAGAAGAAGATACTAAGTTGTGCGAAGTCGTTGTATGCTCCACAATGGTCGTGGTGCCTTTCGGGGCCTTACACTGATTAGGATGAGGAGGAGCTGCGCTGAACATGTTCGAAGGCAGGGTGCTTGAAGTGACATCTCCTTTTCCCACGTCCTTTTTCATCTTCTTACCCTTTCTGCTGGCACGCTTCTTACCTTTTACCTCCTTGCTGCTAGTGCTTCCGGTTTCGTGTTGTTCGTGTTGTTCGACCTCATGATCAGCTTCAGAAGCGTAGTAAAGCGGTTCCTCGATCGATTGCTTGTCTTTGATCTTGTTGTTTGCTCGAGTCGTTCGATCAGCAATCGAATCTTTTTTCGTTCCGCTGCTCTTATCGCCTACTTTGTTTGCATCATTGTCCGAGGAAGATGAGGCATCATCTGGTGGCGGAGGTAGTCTTGCCGTATCAACGTTTAGTGCTTCTAGCATCAGGTGGAGTACTTGATTCTGATATGCATTTCCGCTTACTATTTTCTTGATTTGCTTCCGATGTTGCCTCTGCTCCTTTCTTATCTCCACTATTTCCCCCCCAATCTCTTCTTTCAATTCCTGCTTTATTTTGTTCGTCGAGCGATCGATCATTGCTTGCATTTCTTCTCGTGCTGGAACTAGGGTGGTTGATGTGGAAGAGGATGAGGAACTGTTGCCTGCTAGCGCTAAGCTTTCTTCTTCTTCTGGTCGCATTTTCGGTCTTGGGCGGATTTCCGTTTCCTTGTGCATGCACCATCTGGTAGGATCTATGAGTGGACGAAGCTTGTCGCATACCAAGATGTAGGCTTCTCTTGGTTTGGTTCTCCACTGCCAGACTGCTGTGGCTGCGAATTGTTCACCCTTCCTGATTTCGAAATCCACGTCGCTGTCGAAGACATTAAAGCGCTCATCACCAAATTGTTGTACTGTTGGAACAGAGTGCCACTCGCTTCCGGAAGTCTCCCTTACCATCATTGAGTAGATTACTCCTCGAGCATTGCTGGCAACATTTTTGCAAGTGACTTTGTACCAGCCTGGTGGAAGGTTCCATCTCTTGTCGGAGTTTCTTCCCCAGCGTGGTTCTCCTTGTTCGTCAAGTACATCTGCCCTTTTCATCGCTTGATGATATTGTCTTGGGTCACCGTGCCATTGATCTTGTGGCATTTCAGCTTGTTCCGACAGGTCGGCAATCGGATCGAAGAGTTTTTGCTTGCACATTCCTCCACTTGAATCATATCCGCCTCCAGCATACGATTCATCATACTGGTATTGCCAATCGTCGCACTCGTAGTAATAATCTTCCTCCGTGCAATAGGAATCTGTGGAAGGGATTTTGCCACTAACGTTCTGCTCCCCAAGAAGGGTCTTGCACTCTTGCTCATCCGTCTTTGTGTGCTTGGAGGGTTGGTTGCCATCGTGAGTCTTATTGTGCAACAACATGGCTTGTGGGTCTCCATCAGCAGGTTGATTCTGCTCTTTCTGCTGCTCGTAGTATTTGTCGATTATCTCCTCACGTGTGAGCCCACTATCGTCAGCTTCGTCTAGGAGTCCTTTGGATTTGATGTTGCCGCCTTTCGCGTCTTCTTGGGGAATGAATTCTTCACCTCTTGTGGCCTTGTGATCGTTTTGCTTCGCCGCCTCCTTGCAGCTCATATCCCCTTTGTGATTCGAGGACATCTTGTACGAATGGAGACACACGGTCGATCGATATTCTGGATCGGAGAACGTGCCAGCCACTATTTAAGAAACGTTGCGTTATGCTGCTCGTCTTTCCGCCTTGTTCTTGTGAGACTACTTTTTTTATATAGGAGGTAGTACTGAGGAATTTGTGGGAGGGTATTAAAATGAAAAATATATTTTTGGTGCAAGGAGTAAGTCTAATAGGAATTTGATTTAGTTCTTTAGCATGTTTAGTTGGTTACTTGCATTGTATGTTTTTCTTCAATCCATATATCAGAATGTCTTTCTTTTGCGCCTTCTTCTAGTTTTAAGTTACATCGTATCATTCGAGTTTTAGTGTGTCTACATTCTTGAAAAGCATACTTCAGTAATTTCCTGGCGAGAAACTTGGGATAGAAAAGCAAGTATGTTATTCCGCTTGTCCTGTAAACTTTTCCGTTGATGATGATCTTGTACTTTGTTCTTGTTTCTTCGTCAACTGTTATAGACCCGCCTTGCGTGAGCACAAAGTCTCTGAGTATGTCGAGCTCCACCCACATTGATGTGATTTTATATCGATGCTCAGCGGGGTTGAAGAACTTGCATTTTGATTTCGACATTCCGTTATCGATGGCTACTTGCTGCCTGCCTCTTGCATCCGATGATGTGTCGTTTGCATTTCCTTCATTTTGTTTACTATTCTGATGCTTTGATATTATGTGGTTGCTTTGAACTTAGTTGCTAGATCTGTTGCGCTGTTAATTAGCATTGTTTGTTTCATTTGAGCTACAACAAAATCCTATTGATCTTTATTGAGCCCCTTTTATAGACCCAACCGCTCGGGGAAGTTATCATGTTATTTGTATTGGTTGATTGATTTACGTAGCGCAGAACGAGTGATCGACTTACCTAGAATTTAATCATGCGGTTGGGTCTCTCTGATCGTTGGGAACAGGCAACAAGGCAAGCCTTGAGCCAACATGAAAATAACACAACTATTAACCCTATACTATAGTGATAGCCTAGTATGAATAAAACAGTGACCATGAGGCAGAGAACGCAGCGGGTTGATCTACTAACACAGACACTGATGAGGAGCGTTGCCCTTAACGAGGAGAAGACATTTTTTGGAAAGACGCTGGCGTAGCCGGCTGCCACAGCTGCGGCTCGACGATCACGCGCACAGCACTCGTGATGGGTTCACACAAAGACAGACCAGTACGGCCGTCCGAACGACCGATGCCAGCTGGGAATCGCCGCGCGTTTCATGAAGAAACAAGCATGGTGGGGAAGTGAGGCTGTTTCATCTACGGGTTCCAGAACAACCGGCTCCTCTCGGCAGACCTGGCAGGCTGGGCTGCTGGGCAACCCAAACATGACGATGCTTACGCAAAGACCGGACGCACCAACAGGCATGAAATACTTCTGCATGGTAGTAGTAGTTGTACGTTGACGCTGCAACGAATTCATGAAGATGATTGCGAGGCGCTACATGAAGAGCATGAGCAAGGAGAACGAGTCGACGTCTTCTACCTTAGTAGTAGTAGTAGGGGACCCATTCGTGGGGTATTGAAGAAATTATTAATTAGTTGATGAAGCAGTAAAGCTACGCTACTATATCACGCTGAGTCTCGTCCTCTCTGCGATTATTAAATTGAAGTATTCCAGTTCTTAATGAACTACGTACAGGTTTCAAAAGGTAGAGAAGCCGTTAAATTAGAAGATTTGGAGGAAATTCCATTGAGTTGCAGGCCCCGTCCTCGTCACTGACTTTGGATAATCGGAACGAAAGCCGACCACGATGAAGGATAACTTTTCGATTTCGTCCTGACCATTGTTAAATGCAGATGAACACTGTTACGTGATGTACCTTTCTATAGAATATACCGCATGGTTCGCCGCACACTCATTTGCTTCAGTTGTCGTCAACGAAATTTGGTAGACAATGCATTTTCCCCGTAAATCTTGGACTTGCATTTGGATCATGATTCGCTTCGATCGTCAAGTTTTGTACCAATTTTCTACTTCAAGAACGACGATCTTAGTTCAGCGCGAAGCCACAAAACCAAAAGTTCCTTCATAAAAAATGAATCGCAGGGGCTAGGGGATGATTGATGGGTTCATAACGATAAGTAACATAGTTAGATGACTAGATACATAGATCGATAGTACAACCAAAAGTACTACAAGGTAAAGTAGTCAAGGAATGCGAAGGAAGCAACGTAGAAGCAATAATTTTCATCGAAGGAATGTCTTGCCGCACCCGTCAAATACCCATAGCGATTAGGATTACTCACAAACAGCAAATACCAAAACTGACTATTGCGAGCAAGACAAAATAAGTATTCAACTCCGCTCTGCCTCTGATACACCGAGCCCACATGATCTTCTATTCTCGATCGCGTGCTTTGTGTTTTCACTGCGTGTTCATAAGTGATTGCCACTACGAACTGTTCATCGACGAAGAAACCATGATCCTCTTAAATTCATCTCGCTGTTATTACCCAACAGCGACATATATTGTTTCTCATAGACCACGACACGCATTTATTCATGTCCTCAATTTCAGCACATAATCTCACTTACTAATGTTCTTTGCACAAGAATCACATTCAGAGGCATTTTGCAACAGTTTCCTTGCCTGAGAAACAAACAAGACGTGCAATATAATTCGTTACATCCTAGTGCTAGTCTTATTTTTCGGAATATATAAAGCGTAACTTGGGTTAGGTGTGGGTAGCTGAAGCTTGTGGACTCGGCCGAGGGCTTCAGACCCAAACAAAAAGCTAGTAAGATTATCTTCAGTTACTTATGCGTATCTTCTTACTGTACTACTTTCATTTGTTTTACTGTACTTCCATCGGCTTCACGTGCCTTCACAAAAAGAAAATAAGACATGAAAAAGATTCAGGTGCTAGCACTATGATCACATTCACGTTACTCCTGAACTTTGGCATAGACTACTCCTTCTTTGTTTTAATGCTTCTTGCCTCCACGCGCTTTATTTCGGGCTCCAAGAGGCTGTCGAGATTTTGGCTTTCGTTTGAAAAAATAAAGTGTGCGGGGTTTTTGCTCAGGGGAGGAAGAGAGAAAAGCGAGGCCACTTGATGTTGCTGTTCTTTTGGAACTCTGAGTTGTTTTAACATCTGCAACTGGTGCTGGTACAGTAGCACCAGTCGCAGTAGTTGAGGAAACGATACTCAATGCGGATACGGGCTCGAGCGGTGTCTCAGTGCAAATCCAGTATTCGGACAAGGCTGTGGTAAGGCGGAAAACGGAGGAGCCAATCGCCGGCGATTCAACTGCAAAAACTTCTATACGAAGATCCATGCGCACCAGGTGCGTCAATAGGCGCGGAAACCACTTGCGCACTTTCGGTATCCCGACATCGCGACAGCACCGATTGATAAAGAGCAAGTTTAGCCTCTGCCGGTCAAACCACCCGTCCGCCTGAGTAGCCGGCGTTCGTTTAAACAAGCTTCCAAGTCCAAGAGTCTTTTCTTGCAGTAATTCTTCTGCAACAGATTGAGGCGCATGCTGTTCTGGTCCTTGTTGCAGTGCTCCTCCTGAAGGTGATTCTCCTTTCGCTACATCGGGAGAGAGCTCAGGAGGAGTCGCACCAACAGGAGGATCCCCTTTTGCTTGTGTTACTGAGGAGGCATGTTCCGAATCACCTCCAACTTCACCTCTGTGTGAAGACGAAGGTGGAGCTCTGTGCTCGTTAGCGGCGGCCTGGGACATTTTTGCCACCTTTAAGCTGGTGTAGCCCTGCTCGCTGCGCAAACCGTCCAAATGCACGTAATGCTCAGCCCGAGGCGAAACGCGACGACTGACCCTGTCGCCCTCCGCCACAGTCAACAAAGTTAGACTAGTCGAGCAACATTTAGTTCCTCCTCCTCCTGTCGATGCTGCTCCCCCTCCTGGTGACAAGAATGGTGCATGCTCGCACAGCGATGTAAGCACGTCCGAGGACGTCGGGGATGATGCAGCAGCAACAGCATTGTCGACGGTGCCACTGACGTCTCCGGCAACGTCATGATTCCCCTCTCCAACATATACACCTGCTTCATGCTGGTGCGGAGTGTCGCCCGCGTCCTCCGGCATCATGGTCCCTACCTCCTGGTTCTCTTGGGGAATTGAACTACTTATCTGTGCACCACGGCGTTGCTCTATTACGTAGTTCATGTTCACGGCCGTGGGCTGGACATTTGTTGCTATAATTCCGTCGTTCCCTGATGCTCCCGGTTGATGTTTCGATCCAAGAAGATAGCTGTTGCTTGGCTGTTGTTGAAGATCTTGACTACTTCTTGGCAGGGCAGATGAATTTGTCCTAGTATTCTTGGAGACGACCAATTGGGTAGAGGTAGACGCACTCCCACGAGATTGTTGCTCGAAAACTTCACACGCAAAGGCGTCTTCTTGTCTAACGTCCATCTCAATGTTTTCTGTGGGAATACCAGTTTTTTCACAGAAGCTGTGGCGCAGATTGGTAATCTGATCTTTCCAAGGCGCAGTGTCCACCAACACGGCACGAGCGATGGCATTGCCTGAATAGGCGTGCGCTTTGGCCAGAAGAAAATAGCTCAAACTCCACAGTTCCGTCGCGGGACCACAGCCGAGGGAGACTACATGCACACTCTTTCCACGTTCTTCCACCTCCTCTAGCAACGCACTAGCGGCGGCCTTGCGCTCCGGCTGCGAAGCGTCTGCTTGAAGCTGATCGACCTCGAGCTCAGATGGTAAACCGAGCTCAATATCAAAGTTCACCGCAGCCGAACCTGAGCCACTACTCCTTGATCTACCGTTGCTCGTAGAACTGCTTTGCATATAATTCGCAGTGCTACCCCCATCTGCTGTGGTCTGCGCTTCTTCTTCAGCCTGTCCTCCTCCTTCTCGATTAGGTGGAATCGTGCGGCAACGAGGAGACGGAGCGTCCGGCCGAGGCACAGAACTGGCAGCGGACTTTGTCGTAGGCGTCGTTGATGGAGTTGCGTCGTCGCTGACCACACCTACTGGCGCGATTGCTGTTCGAAACCCTGACGAGTCAGAAATCCGTCCGCCCTTATACGTTCCACCCACGCCGCAAAGGCTACTTGAAGAATTCTGACGCTGCTGTTTCCCGAATTTGATGCTTTTCGCTGATGAAAAATCCAGAGAGCTCTGCTCTACCTGATCAGCGCCATCCTTCGCCGCTGAACTCAATGCAGGGGACACTTCTCCCTTGAAAGAGAGACCCGTCGCGTGGTTTAGATTGATTGTTCGCCCCTGCTGGTTGTTCACCCTCCTTGACATTATTGCCATCCAATGCGACAGTCGGCGCAGCCAAGGTTGATGCAACGGAACAGAAGCTTTCTTCAGACAGTGGCGCAAGCGGAGTCTTCCCAGGGGGAGCCGCAGAAGTAGAAGAAGCGTCTTTATTTGATGTTTGATCGACCTTTTCCGGATATGAAGACGGGTTCTTCGAAGTAGATGTAGTGGTTGCGGTGACGATCTGAAGACACTGCAAATCCGACAACATTCGTTCGACCAAGAGACACCGCACGTACGTCCACCGCAGTCCCTCTTCTGCGTACAAGTCCTGCGAGATCCCCTTTTGCCACGCCATGGGCATTAAGAAGCGGACGAAAAACTCTTTGGAAGGTTGCAGAAATATCGATGAGAGGAACCCAGATGCTTTTGACCTCCACGAAGGCTGCACTTCTATGATCGATGCGTTCGTCGTCCCCGTCGTCTGACTATTTTCATGTCCTCGCTGTCCATCTGCGGGGTCGTGCCCAGCAGGACGCAGTCGTCGCCGACCCTCCTGCTCTGCGACTAGATCTACGTAAGGCGCATACGCTGAACTTAGGAGTTGAACATTATCCCCCAAGTCGACGAGAACGTCACATGTTATCAGCGCGCATCGGCGTTGAACAGACCGGCGACCCGTGCCCGACGTCTGACCACAATTCGAGGCCCCCAACGAACCTGCTAAGACCAAAAAACCCATCTCGTCCCGTATTTGTTTGCACTTTTGTACCCACTTTCACTTCTTGATCTTGGTGCTCATTCGATTAAATATTTATACAGCGAATCTATTAGGTGCAAACAATACTAGTACCTCATTCAATTACATTTCCGTAATGTTCAACTTTTTATCCTGTTTACCAAATGCGAATATGTTGTCGAACATGATGCTTGCTTGTGTATTCTGGTCGCTGCCGCTAACTCGAGTAGTCTTATTCATCTCGGAAAGAGGTTCTTATCTTCATAATATATGTTGGTGAATCATTCAACTACTTACTCAGATAAACAAATGAGATTAAACTGTATGAATTCAATTCTAGTGCTGAAAACAGAAAATCAGCAGCCGATGGGTATCTGAATATCATAAACACAAGAGACCACACAGATGCAAATGGATCATTTTCAATAATCAGTGATGAAGAATGGAACGAAAATAAGGTGGTAACAGATTAGATAGTAAGATTAGACTCAAGTATGCAGTAGATACTTAGTTAGAAAACAGGATAGGCATGTGCTTGAAACTCATTCCAGCAACGACATCACAGACGGCCGATGTTTGCAGAGTCGTGTAACCATGCACACAGACACAACCAAGTAAATAAATAATTTAAGTGGTAGAGGTTTCGAGAACAGGGGTCATTACTAGCACTTACAACCCAAAGGCGATGGGGCACCCGCCCCTTGGATATTAGTACATAATATGTAGCGCGAAGGGAGAAGCCTAAGATTCAGAGGGAAAACGAGCCGGTTGCTTTTCGTATGTGCTTTGAGCGTCGCTGGGCCTAAGCCTCATCCTTATATTATATAAAGGAAGAAGCCAGTCAAGATTTGCAGCACACCTCTAAGCCAAAGGGGAAAAAATTCTTACCAAGTTCCTGCTATGGAAGGAGGTTACTCAAATACTTGTTATCAGATGGATTTTTGGTGATTAAGCCACTAACTCAACTCATCATGAACTAATCCGCCTCTTTTTTTGAAGCTTACCCTTAGTTACTCTATGATTAGAAGTTCAATTCAACTGACAGGAGCTTTCGTGGCCGTGTCACAACTGTCATGCCTACTGGAGTGAGAACGAATCCACGTCCTTTCGTCACTGTAGGGGGCGACTACTGTCAAGCGAGGTGTCAGGGGACTGAAACACACAGTTTGAGTACAGATGTAAAGCTAAGTTTCAGTGCAGATGTATTATTTTTCACTCAAGCCAATCATTGAGCCTTGGATATTACATAATATGTTCTTATTCCGACTGCACAGTAGTGGAGAAAATACACATGGAGACACACATTAACATCTTCGTAGAGAGTTACACTTTTAGCCACAGCTACGACTTTCAAATCTTCATTTCAGATCTGTGGAAGATCCAAGTAATGTATCCAGACCTAGGTCATGCTATCCTACATTACTAAGAATTTTCACAATGAATTTGTCTACTATAATAGATGCCCAACGATGGCGGCTCACCGCTGTTGCTGCATAGGAAAAAAATAATGGACAGATTGATCATTACTACATCAGTCGTGCTTACTCAAATTAGAGTCGTCACTCACGTACGAGATGAGCTGAGTAGGCTCAAAGCTGAGAGGAGACTGGTCAACTAGTCACATCACAGGAGCGCGAACGTCAGATTAGAAAAGTAAGACTAAGCAAGAACATTTCATGAATATCACTCTCAAATTAATACTATCTGCGTACTTACATAGGCATCAAACAATATCTAACATGCGCAACATCTTCAACATCTATTTGAAATAAAAAGCCCGATACAACACTCACTTTCCAAATGTCGAGAGCACTGCGGTTGGGCGGTCACGTAGAGGTTAGGTTAGGTCAGGTTAGGTGTGGGTCTACCAGGTAAACGAGCAGATTTCAGTGGCTGCTGAAGAGCCAAAAACACAACTACGACCTACAGCTGGTGGCGCTACGCTAGCTTCTACTTTATGTATAAGAGGATGAATATGCTAGTACTATTGATACGAACTACAACTTTTGATAGATAAGCTTTATACATTTCATACGAGTACGAGCCACCTTTTTGTTTTTCAACAATCATCGAATTCTAAATTTCAAAGATTACGTAAGTACATGAAAAAGCCACTGAATTGTCTTTGCATGCGGAATAAAAAGCAAAAAACGTTGTCACCTGTAAACGTGCCGCCTGCAACACCTTTAATACAAAAAAAGGAAATAAGGAAACGGCGGGAAACTGTAAGTAATAGAATCATATTTCCCCCCTGTCGAAGTCGACGAAAATTGTTTCAACATGCATTATTATTTTGCCTGATTGGTCCTCATTCGAGGAACCATCATTCGAGGAACAAGGAAGCACTCTCCAAGAAGTCTGTGTACTCAGACCGATAGACACTCTCCAACTCGTATTTAAACCGATAGATACCGGGTCCATCGAAGCTCGTCTAATATCCCATTTTTGCAGATGTTTGCGCTCAGTTACAGACATTTTTAACCTACTAGCTCATTTTGTAAAGCACGGCTATGAGTCTCTTGAAAACTAAGCTCGCAGTCAGACAATTCATCATGAACAACTGGGTAAAAACATCCACGTTGGCTGCCGTCTCTCGCAATCTCTCTCTCTCTCTCAGAAAATGTAATGTAGTGCAGTCAACGCCTTTCAAATTCGAGCTGCTTTTTGTTTTTCAACTCTTGATCTCGTGCAAACGAAGGTAAACAGATTGGGTACCGCTATTACTATTTTCGTTGCATCTATAATGCAGAGTTACATATCTGAATGTTTTCACTACTGCATCAACAGCAACTGGTTTCACTTCATGGGTTGAAGATTTGCCTCTGATGTCCTCTTTCATCAAGATTAGTATTCGCTGCGCGCATGACATTGCTGATCTTATGGGGCTTACAAAAATTGTCGGCCAAGTATCCAAAAACGGCTTTATTGACGTGAGTGCGAATTGTTGGTAAAAGTGTTGACATTCGCATTCCGGAGAGGGGTTGCGAAATAACGTGCGGCAAGTGACAGTTATCACTAAAAATATGTTGGGGTTTTTTTACACTATGCAGGAGTTGAGAAATACAGTGCTTTTGAACCTGTGCAACATCACAAAAAGTATCTCGAAGTCATAGGACTCCACCAACAACCTCCAGATGGTAGTTCTAAAGGCCGTACTTGCACTACTTGAAATAAAAATGTTCAACATTATAAATATATTCTAAGAACTATAAGACCCGAGTGCTTTGGGAACGACACCAAGTCTGAGACTGACGCATTGTCCGTTTTTGTTCTGGGCCTCCGAGATTTGTTGAATGCTTTTTCGCACGTCCTCGACCTGCATGAGGGAGTCGCCGAGTCCGTAGGGTATATACGTGCTCGGGATTGTGCACTCGGTGAACCTAAGCTGGCGTGCAGAACGAGGCCCTCTCATTAGAGCTGCTAGTTTTTTATATCTATCTATGGCGACTGAGGTGCGTCCAGAAAAAGTGCGTGGAGATGAATCACAGAACCCTTGAAATAACCTATCGTTCTTCTATGATTGGACATGGACTGATCTGTTCGTTTCTTCATAATAAATTCAAAGTGATTAGTGCCAGCTGCACATACTGAATTTGACACTACCCCGATACTAGATACGACATTTATAGATACTTTTAGTCATGACAACACCACCACCAGTTTTGCCTTAACATCTTGCGTTTTAAATCCGTGATTACCGGACCCAATAAACCAGCATTCGGATTCCCGTCGACTACTAGAATCTCCAGCAAGTCATCTCCGCCTCCAGATACCTTTAAGTCATCGATGCGTTTCTCCAGAAAGCGTACCAGACTGTTTGGTGCTCGGTTGTATGCTAACACGAAAAAGTCGCAATCTGTGACATTTTCCTCCCTAAGCGCTTTGACCACCATCTTACTCTCAGGACCCCAACCGAGAACTACAAGATTTCTCTTCGGAGACGAATTGCTTGCCTTCGATGGTGCATCATCAGCAGACGACAAGTTGACGCGGATCATATCATTCACGCCTAAGACAAAACCATTGCCGTCATCCGTAGGAGTCACGGCGTCGCTACGTTAGAAATTGAATGGAAATCTTTAGTTCACTTTTTTCGCCATGTTGTTCTGCTGGTGCAGGAATCGCATAAATAAGAAATCGATCACTGCAGTGGTGATACGAGTGTATCTTTCATCACCATCATCTCGCACAAATGGGTCGTGTTCGTGTCGCTCGATTCTAAGAACGATAAAATCAAAATGCATATTGCGAACACCTCCATAATCATTGTCTCCTTCGCTTAGCTGCAGCTCCATGCGAGTATGCAATTTCTGAAAAGCGGTAGTTGGCACAACACACACGACCATGCGTCCTAGGTCGTGTAGTCTGACCATTTCTTTCATATTCAGCTGGAACGCATTCATGTCTAGCGGAAGAGCGAGTACGGTATTTGCGTCACTTGCATAACTCGCGTACTCCGGTGTGTTGTGATGCTCTCCCACTCGCGCGAGCCAATGCCCGCTATCTGCGTCGAAATTCGCAATCGAGCCTCCGTCGAACATGTAAATGACGTTGCCAGCAGTTCCACTGTCACAGAAACGATAGGCTGCATACTTCATGTGGTCACGCGCGTGCTCGTTGAAAATGGTATGCGGACCCTTCACAAAAACCAAAGGATCCACAGCTTTACTAGTGGCAGAAGGAGAAGTAGACGGAAATGCGACACTGCGAAAAGCCGCACCCACCTGCACAACACCCGACTCGTGAGGTAGGAAGTTCACGAACTTTTCTGCAAGATGCTTTTCTTTCACCAAATTTAGCTCTCCATAGACGCCGCCGCGGCTGTCCCGCAGATTCTCAACGACCACGGTGCCAGATGTTCCTTCCTGGAGAAGAAGAACAAGATGAATACTCACATCATGATTGATCCTCTGGAAATTTTCAAATCATACAGTCAGAGTCAAAAACGTAAAATTCTACTTAACAAAGATGATGCGGCTTGATGACCCAATGAATCAGTGACTTTTAACGTGAAGGGAGTAAAACGAATCAGGAGTTTCTAATATGTCTTGTAAATAAAATTCATCTCAAGATTACTTTCTTCGCTTCCTTCGCTTTGCTGCGGAGATGATTTTCCTGATGGACGTAACGACAGGGACGTCCAGCTGCATCGGCTTTGTCCATTTCCGCGTTGATCGCCTTGGCAAAGAGGTCTGATCCCATTCCGGTACTTTCTACTCCCTGTAATTCCCCAAGGAGATAGCCTGCCGGCAGCGAAAAGATTCTTCCCTTCTCTTGTTTCAAAGCTGTCTCCACACCGGGTTGAGACAGTTCTAGCGCTTCAGACCGCGTCAAAAAATTGCGCCCTAAAATGGCATCATCGACTTCGCCACCAATAGAAGCGTTTGTCGATTCTAGAGCGTCTTTGATCTCGCCACAAGTGGCGGCAGAGCCACAACCTAGTGAAAAGTATGTATATTTTTTCGGCCGAAGGAGCACAAATCTTCATGCTACCCTCATGCACGAAGTCATCTTGTTCAAGAACCCGCTCCATTGTATGATAAGCATGTTGCTTCGTTTTAATTGAGTAAGATTGATTTCTATTTTTCCTCCATGGGCGATTTTCATATTGCCTTGAGGTCTTCGATCAAAATCAAACGCTGTAGATAAGTAAACACCGAGAGCTAATTGGTGCAGCAGGCAATCCTTCAGCTTGGCGAATTGGTCAACCACAACTGCGTCCGGGGCTGGGTTTTGGTCGTTGGCGTGGCCACCTGGTCGAAAAGGAAAGCGAGTGATTACGTATGTCGGTCTACCCGTAGCACACACCTGGTCTACCGCACGCTGCATGCTCTCTATGCCACCTGCCACATCTGGCGCCCACGATACAAAGCCAGGATCAATCAGTGAGCGGTAGCTCTCGAAGCGCTCGACTAACTTCTTCAAGCCGTAGTCAGACCCAGTGCTAGAGGAGGAACCTGGAAATATTATGCTCATTTCGGAGTAGCACATGATTTACTTATTTGAGTAGGTCACCAGATTCATTTGGTGATGAATAAACTTAAAGTTCTCCAGCACGGTCAACAAGCTCACCATCATCCCTTCCTACTCGTGAGGATATGCTCGAGTTGTTAGCGTGAATCAAGAAAATGAGCGGCATCGCGTAACCGCGCTCCCGAGCTTCGACCAGATGCGCGATTGCATGCATGGCGCCATCAGTGTACATCCCGGTATCTCCACTCGCGATCACCGTAACAGGTGGGGTCACGCCAAGAGTGCCCATAGGAAATGAAAGCCCGATGGAAAGAATGAAGAACAAGCTGTTGGAAGCCGAACAGGACTGCGAAGGGAAGTAGTCCATTCAGAAGAAGTTTGTCGTTAAGTCCTTGAGTAGCAGTAGGTCAATGTCAGATACGCGAGACCTTGGCTAATATATCATAATGATTCTCAAACTAACACGAGTCGACATAAACAGAAAGCTCTAGCGGCCTGCATCTCCAAATCTCGTCCCAAGTCCGTGCTCCCCGTCGATACGTGACTTTCGCAAGGATAGAATTTGCGTGTCATGGAAGAAAAAATGTAGGGATCTTTCTTCGGGCCAAACGGATCTCCTGCATGAAACTGCATAAACATCGCCTTTGCAACTAGTCGGTGAATGTCCCTCGTTTCGTAACCCATGCGATGGAGCCTGTAGTTTGATATTTATCATGTATGTAATGGAAGAGCGTCAAGATGATGCGTATTTGCGAACGTTGAAGGAGCATCGTCCCACTCCCACGAACAGCTGAAAAAAATAGTACATGATCATGATGTACCCAGCCCGAAGGCGGGTTTGCAAAATCTATACATTAGGGACGTGAGAGTAGACCTTAGAATATCAAGAAATCTTGATGCAACGACAAAGATGAAAGGAAGTAGATTCCTCTTTTGTTTCTGAGAATATTCAGAATTACATTAGTGGATGATAAAATACAAGACCTCACCATACTGGATTGAGAAAACAAGACCTCACATGAGAAGGATAGAGTACTACTCTTCCAGCATGAGTGGCGATCGGTAGTAGGTGACAAATCGCAGTGCATCTTGTATGTTCCTTTGGTCAACATCGACGTTTGAGCCGTCACGCTTCGCCGTCGCTTCTAGGCAGTAGTCACCTAAGCCTGCAGCTCCGTGCGTGTAAATGCAGCTCGGAAAAAGACTCGCGCCATTAGCTGCCTTCATGAAGTACCGGTGCACATGCTTCGGAAACACCATGTTCGCCATCAAACTCTCAAAAAAAGCGGATCGGGACTTGTGCGACAAAGACAAAGTAGAGCTAGAAGAAGCAGAGGACCCAGACGTCATCAGCAGAATTAGAGAGATCGTATAATTTCAACTTTTCTTTTTGAGCCAGAGATAAAAAATTTTTTTAGCCTCAGAAATTAGACAAGAAGCTCTGAGATGAACATCAAGCAGAAGCAATCTTTCTAAGGAAATGAGATCAAAGGAGGATTGCTTTTGCCATAAGCCCGAACTCAGCACGCTAGCCTCTGCGGCTGGTGAACTGTGACCCTGGGAATCCAACTCGGCCAAGATTTCGTCGTACACCGTCTCGTAAAGCCCATGGCATTTGCGAATCTTCTTCACAAACTCCTTCGAAGTGAGCTTTACGTTCGCGGCAGCCTTAGGCGTGTAGGAGGCCAATGGTTTGCGAGCATCGTACAAGTCCGAAAAGAAGTCCTCACCGCCGAATGTCGTGTAGCCGCGTCGCTGCTGGGAAGAGCTCGCAGTGGAGCGTGAGCACAGGCCTGAGAATGTTACCGACGAATCGGTGCACCAGGAAGACAAGACATGCTCGTCACCGCCGCGCGGAGACGCACGCTTCTCCTGGCCAAGGAACTCGCCAAGAGAGGTGCAGCACGTGATTCCCACAAGTGGCCGATTTCTACCACTTAGCGCACCGCCGAGACGCGGTTGCCCACGAAGTGTACTCAACATCTTCAATGGCACGATTCTTCAAGAGAAATACTGCTTACGATGTTAGTACAACCATTTTTTATTTTCTCCCAAAGTTTTTCTAGACAGAACCTTTGCCAATTTGCTTCCAATTTTGAAATTGAAACTGTACTTCTTCTTCCTCTCATTTCCCCTCGCACAAGCCGCCCCCTCTCATGCTCTGCGTTTTCTCAGAGCAAGAAGCGCCTGACTGCGGTGTCTTCCTCGGTGTCTTCCTCGGTGAGCCCTCTCAGCAATGGGTAATTTCTCCGCACCTCGAATTTTGCTTACTTGGCAGGTAGGGAGGTACTTGGAAATTTGGCATCAACGACTACGACGTTCTAACGAAATTTACTTCTTTGAGTAAACGTCGTGCTGGTCCTTGTATGGATCAAGATCTAAAAGGGCGGCAGTCACAGAGCCATGAATGTTTGATTGCCAACAGGTGGCGTCAGCCCCAAAATGAGGCTTAGCTTCTAAAAGAATATCCTGCCAGGACCTTTGGAACAAGGTACTCATGATGCAAGTGCATCTGGTCAGCCCCGAATAAGGCGGCGAAAATCCGACGACGACAAGTAACATGCTAATAGGAAGAGAAAAATTCCGAAAACGATTTCGCCCTTCGTAGTTCCATTCGACTGATTCTGCCGCATCGCGGGTGGACCACCATCGGTTTTCAAGTGACCTGATCGCTCAATGTTTTTGGAAAGTGCGCTTTTTACCTGCAAGAGCGAGGAACGTTGAGCCTCGATCTCCGTGATTTCACTATCGATTGCTGCCATTAGCTCCTCTCGATTTCTCAGCGTTTTCGGTGCTGCAGCCTTCTCTTGATGTTGCGCCTTGTTTGCTCGCACTCGTTGAGAAACAGTCGTGCTGCCTCCATTCATGAGTGTAGAAGTTTGCTCATCTTTCGCTCCTTCTTGATGTTCCTGTTCCGAGTTACAACGCGAGGTTCCAGGCGCCGTCGTCGCAGTTGACATCGACATGTCCAGATCCTGCGCCATCGTTCTTCGTGGTCGCGGTTGTGCAGAGGCTGCGAATCGACTCTCTAGCAGAGACGCTAGTTCCTCATCTTCAACCGACGCTGGCGGAAGTCCAACAGCGTTTTTCTGCTCGTCAAGTAGCAAATCACGGAAGCCGCGCATGTCTCGCAAAGTCCCAGCCAGCTCTCGGAACCCCTGCTCCCCATAAAGGGACGACTTCAGTTGCGACATCTCGTCTTGGATTCGTTGGTATTCCGAAGAAATTTTCTTAATTCCATTCATCGTTTCCATAAGCGCTTCTTTCTTGCCCTCGTCGAACCCTGCAGCAGCCAAAAGTGGCGCTGCGTTATCACTTGAAGTTGTGCTGGTCGGCATCGATTCAAGTAAAGCACCTAGTCTCTCCCGCACAAGTTCTGATGGAGCTCGTTCGAAATCCTTATTCTTCCCTAGTAATTGTCGTGCTGCTCCCTGATTTTGTCTCTGGACACGACGTTGCTCTTGCTGCCCCCCTCTTATTCTGGGGCTGTAGTCACCTCCAGCGCTGCAATCGGCTGTCTCTGACCGCGCGGATCTTCGGGGAGACAAGGTCGACGACCCATTAGCTAACTCCGGTTCTGGCTCTTGCTCTCCTGCACGTAGCAAAGGGCTATTCATCGATTTCTTCTGGTTCTCGAGTGAAGATGCTGCACGATGAGAGGCGAAAGCCCGCACCAGCTGTGCCGTCAACTCGTCGGCTTCACCGCTGCACGAAGGTAGCCCTGCTGCGCGAGATGAAGGCGGAGTTGTTGGGTACTGGGCGCCGCCTGACGCCTGCGCGTCAGCACCCTCATCTGCGCTCTCCTCATCTGACGATAACAACGCATCCACAAGGGCTTCTGCTTGCGCAGAAACCGAAGCAGAGCGCGCAAAAAAGTCACCTCCCATTATTGCTGAACGAGTCGCAGTATTTCTTGAATGAGCCCTTGGCATATTTTAGTCAATGTCAAACAAGCCACGGCTTGAGGGATTCCAAGTTCTTTTATTTACATGCAAATACGGCGTCCGTAAAATCTTGATCTTCTTTTATTTCATCTACCAACAATCTTTTTCACATTTGTACGGCATGCTGGACATGAAGCACTAGAATGCTCTTTCATTTTAGGGATATTTCTCGCGTCTGACTCTCCATCACTCTTTCAATAGGCTGCTTCCGTCGCAATTCTTGTATTGGGTCTTGTCGTGTACTCGACTCTCCGGCACCCGGAAGATGTGCACACTAGTTTTTGTCGGCCGTCACTCATCTCTTCCGATGATTTTTCAAGGACGAGGCATGATTTTGGGCTTACGCCGAAGTTCAATTCTTATTCGGTATGCGCCTACTAACACGGAAGATGAGGTAAGTAGATGCTGTATGTTCAGGGCATTTCCAATCCATCGAGGGAGCAGTATCTCCTCCTTATCCAACATGTCAATAATCAGCAGACTGGACAACAAGAACTTGCTATTCTTTGAAAAAATGCACGGCGGTGTTCCGGACGTTACAATAACATAAACTTCCGCACTGCAGTCAATTGTGTATTTTTCCTTCTGTCCACCCTGTGTGTCGTTCAGGAACGCCTATAATTACACTTTAATGCCGCAGAGCGGTAATTTTGTTTCAAAAAAACTGATAGAAGCTTCAGTTAGTTTCTGGTACCTCCTGGCACGTCTGTATATATCGAAGGAATCAGGCTAGCAAGGATGAAAACGTCCGTTGAATGCATAGAGAACGCACATGATACAACAACTTAGTCTGCCGCATACTGAAAGAAGTCACGCTATGTATGGATCATGTACTTACACCAACTTTACACAAATAAAAGCAACGTTGCCGTTGCCTGGTGTCACGTTAAGAGACCGTGACATTAACGTAAAGCAAATGCGTATGCATCAATAAATAATAACACGAATAAAAACCTAGAAAGTAAAATCACGATAGAATGCACACAACTCGATTAAAATGCGCACAGACTGAACATACCAAACTCGGTCTCAAAAGGCGAAGCTGTCGCTCCTAAACTTGAACTAAAATAGTCAATCTTCATTTCTCGATGACTGACAAGAAGATTGTGAATCGTTTCACTACTTCGCCTGATCAGGATGTTAAGCTCCACTTAGTCTTTCTATACACAGAGGAACCTTCTGTATACTGCTTGCTTCTGTAGTTCTTGGTGATCTTTACAACGAACTAAAAGGTGGCAATCCTGGTAGTGCAACTCCTTAACTTCGGATTCTTCTACAAGTACCTAGTCCTCTTGCAGAAAATTACACGTTCAAAAAGTCAAGAAAATTGTTCCAACATTTCTTGGAGGTGTGCTCAGTTTGCGAATGCTGGAATGCCAGTAACTGCACGTCCCAAGACCAAGGCGTGGATGTCTTGAGTGCCCTCATAGGTATTCACTGCCTCGAGATTCAGAACATGCGTAATAATACCGTACTCGTCTACAATACCGTTGCCTCCGAGCATATCTCGGCACTCACGTGCGATGGCTAAAGCCTGAAAGTTGTTATGAGAAAAAGAGGCTAAATCATACATAGTTGTAAAAGTTGCAGTACTAACTCAGTAGGGAAGATGTAGATGACACAAAGAGTAATTCTAAATTCTTCCTCACGAAAACTACAGGAGTATTAATCATGGCTGATCAACATCTTCACGATTTTTATGCATATGCTCCACTATTTCTCTTGAAAATAAAGTACCTTGGTGCAGGAGTTTCGCTTTGCCATGGAGATCATATTGCTGTGGAGTTCGTTCTGCTCCTTCATGCGTGTTAGTCGCAAAACCAAGTGCTGTCCGAGGACAATGTCGGTCCACGCGTCCGCGAGCTTCTTCTGGATAATCTGGTTGGCGGCCAGTGGGCGTTGGAACATGTGGCGGTCTAAGAGGTAGCGACGCGCGATAGAGACGCATTCTTCGGCCGCACCCAGTGCTCCCCACGCAATGCCGAGTCGGGCGCTGTTGAGGCACGTAAAGGGACCCTTCATCCCCACAATATCCAGAACGTTGCCAGCGGGAACGCGCGCGCCGTCCATCATGATCATGCCTGTTGGGCTCGCGCGCAAAGAGAACTTGCCTTCGATCTTCGGCGTCTCCAGTGCCGTGGGCTTGCCGGTTTGATCTTGTCGCTCGATCACGAAGCCACGAACCTTGCCGTGCAACTGCTTGTCGTCCGGGTCATGCACCTTGGCCCACACCATAAAAACATCGGCAATCGGCGCGTTTGTGATCCATGTTTTGCTGCCGGAAAGCAACCAATTATCGGAATTCCCGTCCCGACGAGCGGTCGTCGTCATACCAGCGGGGTCGCTTCCGTGGTTCGGCTCGGAAAGACCAAAACTGCCAACTAAGTCTCCCGCAGCCAGTTGCGGGAGCACACGCTCTTTCAGAGGCTCCTTGCCGAAAAGATAAATCGGCCACATCACCTAGTGTTGTGAAGGCAAGAAAAATATTATGAAGGGGCGGAGATAATCTCAGCACCGCTCTACACAAAGGACACCAGCACGAGGACATCTAGTAGATTGTGGATGAATGCAATTTTTCAAAGAACAAACGCAGTCAAGAATTTATTGAAAATATTAAAAATATTCAGCTTTAAGTAAAAATCAAAATTTTAAGTAGGTACCAGACTAGACTGCACGCTGAGCGTCGACCTGTATCCCGAATCGCATTTTTCGACTTCCGCAGCCACTAGCCCGTAACTGGTCTGACTAGCTCCTGCGCATCCGTATTTTTCGGGCAAAACCAAACCGAGCAGTCCCGCTTCACCCATTTCCTTGATAATGCCTCGTGTGTCTCCTTGTTCTTGGCGGAAATGGTCGCGGACACGGGGCCGCAGGATCGAGTCGGTGAACTTCCGTGCCGCATCACGAATCAGGATCTCAGACTCAGTTAGTTCTCGTTCCAAATTCAGCGGGTCCCGCCAATGCTCTTCTGGTGCCCACTCGAACGGCTCGTTGATCTTCTTCAGCGTCTCAGCGCTCGGAGTCGGCACGCCCGACGCGGGTTTCGCAGTAAAAGAGCTGCTAGAATTGGTAGCCGCAGAGGTGCTTTGCGGTTCCGGAGTACTCGCTGGAGCGGGAGCAGCAGAACCGAAGAGACGCTGCTGGGATGCTACGGGTGCGTAGAGCCGATAAGTAGACGACGAGGAAGCACCGAACGAAGCCCCACGTCGGGCCGACGCTTGCTTCACAGGACGCAACGCTTGCCTCCACATTTTGTTTTTGAGCAGGTGGTGGTGGAAGAGACTAAAGCTAAGAAAACTACAATAGAAGATTATCGGAATCGGTTACTGTAAAATACAAAATTTGTCAAATCTGTCGTAGGATACGAGTAAGAAAATCAACTAAGTTGTACTCTGGGACAGTAGTCGTGGTGGAGGATAAAAACTGTTGGTCAAGGTCATAATCCTCGAAATGTCACAAAGATCACAAGGATGAAGATCAGCAAAATGACCAAGATCGCCAGGCAAAAGGTTACCGGAGCACCATCCAAACGCCCGACGGGTTTACCGTCGCGCGGGTGTCTCTGGCTTCTCCTCTCTCTCTCGTTTGTGGCTCAAGCCTCCCAATACAGTCAAGGACAAAACAGCACCGGAATGATCTCAAAGATAACCTACAGACCTAAATGCATATAGTTCCAAAAACAGTGATCATCAGGCAAAGGACCTTCAACGTATTCAGATAGAAGAAATGATGAATGTTTCATAGCTGTAATCAGGTTCATAACGTACTGTCAGTTCTGATCAATGATGAGAATCAACATAGGATGATCGTATGAATCAATGATGATAGCATAAGCGTTTCCATATGAAAGTTTCCCCATGCAACATGATATCCCAATGATGAAGCTGAGACTTCCTCCATGTAACCCCAATGAACATCCACAGGGATCAAAGCAGCCAGAGATCATTAGTCTCAGGCTGTGAGTGCAAATTGTGCAAACAGTATCACTCTCAAGTGTTTCTCACCGAGAAACTAGACGCGACTTAACAGTCTGTGTTCGAATGTATCCAACACTACTTTGACCCTTGAGCTAAGTATAGAGTAGAAATCCATCTAGAAACAACTTTTCAAAATGTCCTGCGATGCGAAAGAAATTTCGAAGAAACTCGGACAGAAGTCCGACTGGCGAGCATGGCAACTTGCCATACGTCAGGAAGCTAGCCGTCTCGGCCTGCTTCAAAACTACACGAATGTAGTCGGCATTCCGGCAGCTCCTCATGGTATTCCTAACGGAGTTACCAATCGGGAGGAAACAATTCGGCAGAAGTGGCGCAACCTGAAAGATGCGATTATTCGTAGTCTGAAAGGTGCCGCTGCGTCGTTCATCAACAACCAGAACGATAATGGGCAGGTGGATGCGATGGATGCAGGTGAGGTTGTTGTGCTCCTTCGTGATGTAGGACACTTCGATCAAAACAACCGTCAGGAACAACGGATGAAAGTAAAACCGCTTACGGATGGCGTGTTGAAGTTCCACAACGCGGATCAACCTGCAGATGTCACAGGATTCTTGTCGAAAGTCCGAGACATCATGAACCAGTCGCCCACCGTGTACCCGCCGGAAGCAGGAGTGCCAGAAAGTGACCAACAAAATGGTGCACTGCTACAGAAGTTGCCCGAGCTGTTCTGCAAGAACTTCAAGGCAACGATCGAACGCATGCAGGAAGAAGATGGTCTGACATTTGACCAGATTGGTGACCGACTTGAAAAGCGTCTTGCGACGTTGATCGAGGAGGGAACCTACAAAGTTGAGAACGATTCCTTCGGGAAGGCGTTCCCGGTCAATGTTCAGGAGACCTCGAATAAACGTTCTCGTGAAGAGGAGGATGACGAGGAAAAGGCCAATGAAGGTGGTAAGATCTTTCTGTCTAAAAGTGCTCTCAAGCGCTTCAAGGCAAACACAAAGAAGAAGATCGCCGCCGAGGTCTATGCCTCCAATTCGAACGGCAAAGGAAAGCCGCAGAACAAAAATAATAAAGGTTCTGGAAAACAAGACACCCGTCCAGTCTGTTGGATCTGCAACAAACCGGGTCACAAATCCGCGTCTTGTTGGAAGAATCCACAGAACCAGGCAAACTGGAACTGGAACACCAATTCCCAATCTAGTAGTGCTATGGGTAAAGGTGGAAAGGGTAATGGCATGGTTCACATGTCCCAAGTTGCGGAGCTGTGGCAAGCTCTCAACGGCGGAAAGCAGAGCTGAGTTGCGGAACCGGTGGAAAGCGGATTTTGCTCGCTGAACTTGGATGAAGATGAGGGTGAAGAAATAAACGTAAATAATACAGGGGAGGTAAAACTTGTGGGACATAGTCTTTCAACTAGTTCCATTACTACAAGAGAAGAAGTTAGTCTAGTCGATAGTTGTGCAAACAAATATCTTTCAAGACACAAAGACGATTTTAGTGAAATAACTATGAGAACTTGTAGGATTACTGGTAGCGCTGGAAGTAAAGACGGAAGAGTAGGAAAACTAAAGTCAAACATCTTAGGGCTCCAGTATGGTGTTTATTATGATTCACTACCAAAGGACTTAGATCGTATTATACCTTGGTTAGGTGAAGGGAACTGCTCGCAATTAGGATGGGAATTCAACTTCAAAGGCGCAGGTGGTTGTCTCGTACATACGGACACCGGCCAGGCCATACCCATAAGAAGTCATCCACGCTTGCAGCTTCCCATACTTGCATGCAACTTATTTAAAGAAGAGACTGATAGTGGTTATATTTGTTCAACAGTAGAAGAAGGAGTCAGTAGTTGTTACCTTACAAGACTCGAACTTCATAGAAGATGTGGGCACTTTCATATAGATGGCCTCCAGGTAAATTGCCCTGAGTGTGATCTACATAAAGGCCAACGCGCACCACATGCAAAAGCTAGAGATACTTCGAACTACAAACCTGAACCATTGAAGTTACTAGCAATCGACTTTGCTGTTGGAATCAAACCCGTATCAGTCAGGTCAAAGAGATGTGTATTAGTGATCATCTGTGATGTAATTAAGAAGGTGTTCTGTCGACCGCTTAAGCTGAAAAGTGACTGTGTGGAGGAAATAGAAGAAGTTATCAAAGGCATTCGCCAGGACTACTCCTTATCACTTGATGACAAGGTAGTGTGGTTCCTCCGGAGGGATGGAGAACCTGTCCTGAGCAGTGATGACATGACCAAAGTTATGCAATCGCTGCGAGTCTCAGACAGTCCGGCTGTTCCTTATAATCCGGAGATGAATGGGACCTGCGAACGTTTTATGCGGACTTTGTTCGGCAGTGTACGCACAATGCTGACTAAAGTTGATAAACGCCTCTGGTGTTACTGCGTCGAGTACGCTGGTGACTGCTGGGATCGTTTACCGCATAACTATGCAAAAATGCCTCAACATGATGGAAAGAGTCCAATTGAAATCTTAGAAGAAAGGACTGGTAGAAACTCATCGAAGAGTTCAATCGGCATGCTCCGCCGATTTGGTTGTCTAGTTTACTTTCGTGAACAAATTCAAGCCAACACTCCTGAACCCAAGCTCTCGGCCAAGTACCGCCGTGGCGTCTTCCTTGGACTCTGTCCGAAGTCGTCTGGTTGGTTGGTTGGAACTTTCGCTCATGACGATCGTTGCAAGCTTGGACATCGATGGGCGGAATACTCTACCCTAGATGTAAAGTTCAGAGAGGACTATCTAATTAAAAATATCGATTGGCTTTTGCCAGATCAGAAGGGCATCTACATTGAGTATGACGAACTGGAAAATCTGCAGAGTGGCGCGTCGTCGCTGGGCTCCCCCTTGCTTGGACAGTCAGTGCAAAGGCTGGATCATCAATCGGGGTTCTCTGGCACGGAGCACATTCCAGGTGGACCGACCGCGATTTCCGACGAATTATTTATTGAGACACTGGATAAAGTAGAGGAATCCAACGCAGCTGACTCTCCAAAAGGTGTTTCACTTGAGGAGGGGAATGCTGAAGCGAAGGATCGCGAGACATCTGCTCCGCTAAGTCCGTCTAAGTCGAAAGCGCCTTCTCCAGCACGTGTTGTGGCAGGCGAACGCCGTACACACGTCAAGAAGCGTGGCCGACCAAAAGGAGCGAAGGACAAAGCAGGCAGCAGGGTTCGAAGAACAAAGAAACAGTTAGAAGAACTGAGAAAGAATGTGGCGCTGTTCGCTAGTGCAGTAGGTGGCACGTGTGAATTAGACGAAGATGAGGAATTCGTCGAATCATATGTGATTTTGTCCGTTGCTCAAGCACTCAAGTCTCCTGATGCCGACAAATGGCGGGAGGTTATTGACAAAGAGCATGCGAGACTACTAGCCTTTGAAACGTGGAAAGAAGCTTCTGACGAGGAGCTTGCGACCGCGCGACAGGCTCTACCAATTGCCATAATTCTAACTATTAAAAGATGTGGAAGATACAAGGCTCGCGCTTGTGTCCTCGGTAATCTAGATCGTTCAGGAGAGCTAAACACCTTTGCTCCCGTAGTTTCACACGCCGCTAATAGGCTGCTCCTGACATCTGCTGCGTCAGAACAGGACTATGTGATCCCGTTCGATTTAGATTCTGCGTTCCTCAATGCTGAACTCGATCGCGATGTCTTCTGCCGTCTCCCACCCATCTGGGCAGAGAAGCATGGACGCGAGATCGTGAAGCTCAAGAAGGCCTTATACGGCTTGAAGGACGCACCACGAGCATGGTTCAAGAAATATCACGACATACTAGCCAGTATTGGCTGGGAGCCGTGTGATTCTGCGCCAGGCTTATGGAGAAAGCCGAGTGCGAAGGTACCTGGGAAGTTCCTCAAGATGTCAGTCTATGTTGATGACAATCTTGCAACGGGTCCTGATCTTGATGAGCTCAAGACCGAACTAGAACTCATCTTCTCGCGTGCCCCTGGCCGTGCGATTGATGTGGAGTCCGTTCCAACCCCTTGGGGTCAAACGTGGCTCAGGTTCGACTTCTTAGGTGCCATCGTGTACTACTGCCGTGAAGCTCGAACATTTCGGCTCAATATGGAGGAGTACATTGATAAAATCGCAAAGAAATTCGAAATTGATGTCGGAAAACCGGTTTACTCGCCCAATTTTGACGAGTCGGCTTTTCTTGAGGAGGGGATCAAGATAGTCGAAGGGTATCCCTTTCGTGAGGTAGTTGGTGCCTTGCTATGGGTAGCTGTAACCGCGCGCCCGGACATTTCTGTACCGGTGGCAGCATTGGCTAGACATGTCAGCAAACCCGCGTCAACAAGAATGGTTAAAGCAGCCAGAAAAGTGCTAAAGTATCTGGTGACAACGAGAGACCAAGGACTGGAATACTCACCAGAGCAAGAAGAAGAATTCAATAGAATCTATTCAAAGTTACTACCTGAAGGCAGAGATATGCCAGAGGTGAATATCTTTAGTGATGCAGGTTTCGCCAACTGCGTAAAGACTATGAGAAGTACAAGTGGATCGATCATGTATTTCAAAGGCGTTCCAATTGCTTGGAGAAGTAACCGACAAACTGTCCGTGCCTATTCTACGGCTGAAAGTGAATATATTGCAGCTTCTGACACTATTGTGCTTAGTGAACTGCATGACTTTACAGACTTCTATAGGCCTCTACCAACTCAGTTGGTACACACACAGAACGGCTTGTCTCCCTCTTTAGACAATGCTGTGCTCTGGATCGACAACCAATCCGCGATCACAACAGCCAAAGCAACTGACACACGCCCGAAGAGTCGCCATTATGCACTTCGCTACTTGCGTGTGCGTGATGCGGCCAGTAAGATAGTTTTCTGTCCAACTAACTTAATGAAGGCTGATGGCTTAACTAAGTTAGAATGTAGTTCGTCTCAACGTAGACTACTACTTCACCATATAGATAACCCGATAACTAAAGTTGAGCATGATGATTGTGATTCCTCAGACGATGAAACGAATGGGGATGATTTAGCTTACTATAGTGTAGTATATTCGGTTTATTTTGGTTTCTAGCCGAGTATACCGTAGCCATAGAAGAGCAGCTAGGAGATATGACTTCCGTGGTAGTCCAGAGACTAGGGACTTCGACACGCAACGATTGAGGAGAGGTGTTGGTCAAGGTCATAATCCTCGAAATGTCACAAAGATCACAAGGATGAAGATCAGCAAAATGACCAAGATCGCCAGGCAAAAGGTTACCGGAGCACCATCCAAACGCCCGACGGGTTTACCGTCGCGCGGGTGTCTCTGGCTTCTCCTCTCTCTCTCGTTTGTGGCTCAAGCCTCCCAATACAGTCAAGGACAAAACAGCACCGGAATGATCTCAAAGATAACCTACAGACCTAAATGCATATAGTTCCAAAAACAGTGATCATCAGGCAAAGGACCTTCAACGTATTCAGATAGAAGAAATGATGAATGTTTCATAGCTGTAATCAGGTTCATAACGTACTGTCAGTTCTGATCAATGATGAGAATCAACATAGGATGATCGTATGAATCAATGATGATAGCATAAGCGTTTCCATATGAAAGTTTCCCCATGCAACATGATATCCCAATGATGAAGCTGAGACTTCCTCCTTGCAACCCCAATGAATATCCACAGGGATCATTTCGCCTAGTGGTCAAGTGTCTCAGTTCAGTTTCTCCGGATCTGAATGACGCAGGGTTCGAATCCGACTGATGTCAGAATTCGGCACACCCGTCACTGGGAGGGCTAAGGAACGGCATCCATGCCGCGAAGCCGCCGGGCAAGGCCTGTGTACGAGGTAAGACACGGCGACCCAGAGGAAGGGCCCGGCCCGTCCTGTGCTCGCCCCGGAGAAATGACCAACCAGAGATCATTAGTCTCAGGCTGTGAGTGCAAATTGTGCAAACAGTATCACTCTCAAGTGTTTCTCACCGAGAAACTAGACGCGACTTAACAGTCTGTGTTCGAATGTATCCAACAAAAACAAAAATACCTTTTTCCAACAAAACTTGAACTTTATAAGAGCTTTTTTGAATCCAAAAGGACGAAAAAATTTGGGATCAAAACCAAGAAGTGGTAAGTGGAACAACCTGAAGATTGCTCCGCCGACCTGAATCTTGTATCTATTTTTGACGCCAAAGGGATCGAATACAATGTTACATTTCGGTTAGCAGTACATATGCAGTCCATCATAGTAAAAATCAAACATCAAAGTCACACAACCGACCTGCGTTCGCCTCGTGATGTCATCAGATCAACTCACTGCTCGTTAAATTATCCCTCACAGAAGCAGAACAACCTATAATACGTCAGTCTCTCGTCAGACGTCGGGCAGAGTCAGCGATAAGGAAACAAAAAAACAGAGCAGAAGACAACCGAATGTTCATAGTGATTACCAACCTCGTCAACTCTAGTTAATCTGACTCAAACAACTCAACAACTACTCCACCGCGGTGACTGTAGGAACACACCATCAACGGCAGTTTTCACACAACACCTCCTTTCTCTCATTTTTTCGTGAAAGGTCGTGTTTTGAAATACATCTAGAAATTCTCCTCTGCGAGGGGGCATCATAACACTTTCTTATATATTTCACATAAAACACTATCTGAAGAACTGCGCGTTGCTGGACAACAGAAATTTTTCAAAAAATTATTGATTAGCCTTTGCGATTGCGTTTCGGTTCTTTTGTTCTTTGATGATATATTTTTCTTTGAGAATATATTGTAAGTCGAGAATCGAACTTTCTTTTTCATTTTCCAAAAAACCAATCAGTGTTGATGTATTCTTGTCTTTGTTGACCCGCATTGTTCAATCGCATGCGTAGATTATAATGGACCTTGACCGTTTTAAAACAACAACGTGGTCTTCATTTGATCAATTTTTCTTACAGCAAATCAGGACTCCACAAGGTCGTGCGTGACCTAGGGGAAATCCGTCACGAAATTATTACGCATGTCGATCGAAACTCGCGGATCGATTTCAATCTGCTCCATCCTCGCCATGAAATAGTTATGGTATCATCACAGCTTATTGCGTCTTATCATCCGTGGGTGCTGCCACTTGCGTTTGCGTCTGCTCATACAACTCATACACATACATTTCGTTTCCGAGCTCCCGACCCAATTCATTTATTTCGGTAGTTTCTCATCCCAAACCCAAATTCCTTACTTTGTTTTCTTCATCACCGATTTCATCACCGCGGCGCTACTTTTCATGACTTTCGCCTTCGGCGATGCAGCCTTTTTCATTGCCGGCGCTTTCTTCATAGAAGGAGTGCTCTTTCCTGCACCTGCTGTCCCGGCTTCCTCTGACGATGCAGATACTCCGGACTTTAAAGGAGAGCCACCCCCGAGATGTCCGTCCAAAGAATCCGAAAACTTCCGCGGCACCCCGGACCTATTATAATCTTGACCGAATTTTCTCAGTAAAATCCGCCGGACTTTGCCGTGACCTGCTGTCACCGCCAGCATTGTTGATGAGGCTAAATGGAGGGTAAGCTATGGCTATCTTCATACAGCAACGGCGTAAATTAGTATCTATGATGTTCTTAAATACCAAAAGCGAAAATTGAAATTCTTTACTTTCTTCTGTAGAAAAGACAGATCATGGTGTTACACAGATTTAGTACAGCGCTTCGAGGTACTCGCCCTGGCGTCCGATGAGAAAGTAGGTTCCGAAGTTCCACTTAATCGCATCGATTTGCGCCTGTTGCTTCAGCCATTTGTAGAGCGGCTCTGCTCCATCACCGTTGACTTCGATTTTGTCCATCATGAGCAATCCATGACTTTCCCCCAGCTTGTCGCTGACGAACTTACTAATATCAGCGCAGGGCTTGCTTTCCTGCGATCCGAACTGGTTGCATGGAAAGCACACGACCTGAGTGAAAGTGAAGAGAAAAATGATCACCTATTCTTTTGGCAAGCATGCAAGACATAAATGCAAGCTCTAAAAACATCAAATGCTACCGAGGACATTGTCCAGAACAATAAACAACCGTCAAGATAGAAGATACGAAGATTTGGTTTCGGGCATATATGTAAGTAATGCGACCATGATAATGAAATCGACGAGTCGTCAGTAGTTCCTTTGCAACTACCTGGACACCCCTCGATCCGTACTCAGCTTGCAGATCGCGCAGCTGCTTGTAGTGGTTGTCAGTCTTCCCTCAGCGACTTGCAACGTTCACCAGAAGCGCCAACTTACCACCCAAGGTCTTGGAAAAGTCCACCGCTGCACCTCCGATGTCCTTCATACCACTGAACGAATACAAAGTAGTTACCGCCATCCTTTTGGTTTTGCTACTGCTTAATTTGAAAGTAAGAGGCAACCAAGGGAGTGATGAAGGACGAGGGAGTATCCACTACTGCGTATCATATAATTCGTTGTAATTGACAGTAATTAAAATCGACGGCTGAATGATATTATTGTGCGAGGCTTTACTAAACATTCATAGGAATCAATTGAACGTAGCGCTAGCGTTCGACAATGTGAGAGCAAAACGTTTATGCGAGAAAATGACTGAGACCGTTCTCGGAAAAAAAAGTCGACATCTTTTCTTGGTGATCCATGATTCACGAAAGAGCACCCCAACGCACTGGGCGCGTGTTGAGGAATAAGATGTAGTGCTAGTTGTGAAGACCTTTTGGTTTTGTTCTCGGACATTTTACTATAATTGATACGCAAACCGATTCATGTCTTCGCCTGCTCTTGCTGGACCAGTACATGAACTACTACACAACAGGAGCAAGTATGAGTACCTCCTGTGCGTCGAACCAGCATCAAGATTCTTGCTTGCTCTTGGACACAATCAAATATCGCCGCACCACACGACTGCAGATATTACTCTTCTTTTTGATTTTGTTTTAAAAATTGCTTGCGCATTCAAGTCCCGTTCGAATCTTAACAAACGCCAGCTCTGCATATCTATTTATTATGCAACAACAAGCCGTTTCTTCCGGGGGCGGGACAAATTCAAGCTGCAACTGTCGGGGTTTAATTCAGGATTGCTTCACACGATGAGAAGTTTCTGCTGTAGGCAGATACTATTTGATGTCTGCCTCATCCATAGATTCAACACTGGACCAACGTTATTGTCCAGCAGTCTCAAGGATCGCTTTGTCCTGTTCGTTGTACTAATTCCAGTTTCTCCTTATGTAAAAGAGACAACTTCAATCAACCAGATCAAAAAGATTCCGGAGAAACAAAGTCGTCGTGTTAGTCAACTAAGCACTCGCACAATGGGGTTCCGAGCTTGTAGCAAAGCTCCTCGTTGAATCACCATCTCTCATGGCTGTTGCTGAAAACGCTGCTCCTATGATCTTCATCTACCTAGTCTTACGGAGGGAAAGGGATGGGAATGATTTCATCAAGTAACAACTAGCTCAAAATTCGCAGACACATTACGCTGCAGCCTTCTCTTGTTTCGCCGCGTCACGCTTGCGCTCAAATTCAGCTTGTGCTTCCGCTTTTCCAGCCGTGTACGCGTCCATCAGCTTTCCCTTGCGCGCCAGATGCTTCAAGGCGCACAGCAGGAAGGGGACGTAGTCGTGCCTTCGGCGGGTGTTCTCCCGCTGGTACTGCTCCTTCCGCTTTAAGGCGTCCGCGATGCTGCTCTCCAATGAAGCGATCTTCTCCGTGGCTTCACGAGTCATTTTCTTCAGCTCCTCCACGTCATCCGGTAATTCCTCAAACGTTAACACGCCATCTGGAGCCTCATCATCGTCCACCTCGTCGGAACATATGAAAAATGGATTTGCATGGGAGTGGAACTGGAGGGACTGACAAATCAATCAGCCAAGAATAAGACCAGGTGGTTCCCAGTCTAAGAAAAAGCAAACGAAAAACTTCAATCTTCTATTGTTCTGTGCTTGTGGTAAAAAAGGGATATGAACCGGCATTTATGAATTGACAACGCTGAAGCATTGTTCTGCCATTCATAAAAAGAAAGATGTCTTCACCGAAGGAGACCATCTTGATATTCGCGCGTTGTCGCTGATGGCGCAGCTTCGTGATTTCCTTTTCAACAGAATAAGACGGATCATCGGTTATCGCTAAAAGGTTAAAACGGATTTCACCCTTGCCTTCGTTCTGATACTTGTCCATTCGTCGCTGAATTTCCGGCTTCACGGTGGCAATCCAATCTTTTGTCGCTATTAGAGGATGAGAAAAATAATTATCCATATCATAGTCCGCTTGATACTGCTGACACGCCTTTCTACTCCTGGTTCCCGCACACAACCAAAAGTTAGGAAGACAGACCCACAAGACATTAGATTGTGACGAGAACGCGCTCACATCCATCTCTGTCACTTTAGGTCCAGTACTATTAAAACAATTTCAATTTCTAGTTCAACATTTCTCCAGTCCTAAAGTTTCATCCACTTTGCCGATTTCAATCGGGCCGTCTTGCAACCCGTCTAATTCGTAGACCTTCCCGTTGTACGGGACGTAGCCGACAAAATGAAAGCTATCATCACTCGGATCGTTCTTGTCGTGGACAAAATCGAAGGAGCTCTGTCGCGCGAAGCTATTGTGGACCGTTCGAATCACGTTCTGATTCCCAATCGCCAAGCCCTTAGATTCCGGGTCCAGCCTGCATGGTGGTGGATGAGAAACAAACAAATGAAGGAGCAACATAATCGAGCAAGTAGTTTAAGTACAACAAAATAAATTATTTTACTTTTTTAGTACAAGCGCCACAACATGAATTATGAAGGAGCTAGTTGCTTTCAGCCTCCAACTCCAAATTTTCAGTCAGAGGCTAGTTGCTTGAGTGAGTGAATGAATGTAACCACTCCAGAGGTAAAGAAGACCACTACACTACTACTTCCTTCTAGTTCATCAAATTAATAGGCATCATATTCAATCATCAGGTCAGAAAAATTATGACGGAGAAAATGAAAAGAGTACGCTTCTGTAAAGGATTTGAAGTCGGACAGCTGCGTTCCAAGTTCCTTGATTTTGGAATTAAGTAGAACCGCAAGAATCGCTTGCGTAGCGCAGGCGTTGTGTATCACTTGTTTGGCGAAAAAAAGCCCTGCCGGAGGATGCGTGCATACCTCCCGAGGCTCCTTCGAGTTACACTTGAAGAGGAATATCAAGCCATGGCATCCGTCCTTGGGGACCATGTCTAAGTCGTAAACCTCCTCAAACTGAATCCCCTTCACGCCAACCTTGTCGACCAGCTCCGTAAAGACCCCAGGGTCACTCTCGATGAGGCACCACTGGTCCGACATCTTGCTGTGCTACAAATAGTGCCTTGGTTGTCTACTAACGAAGACAGTCTGCTTAGAAGATAAGGGAAAATTCAGATACTAAGTGTAAGTTGTGGGAGAAAACAACTACGTAGTACTTCTACTAAACTTCAACTTACACTCAATGACCTGGTGATGTATGATAGGTAGATAGAACCTAGTAATAAATAGTAATCATTCCGAAGTTAACCTCGATAGGAAAATTGACTCAAGGCTTCATATTCGAATTGTGAATGTCAATGTCATTCATCATGGTTCCTGGTAATGAAAACATCACAATTTCAAAATTAATCTCAATATGGTGGTGCAACCTTCGCATCTATGAACTGTGAAAAGCCCTCTCTGGTCGTCTTGCTCTTTTTGTATTCCCGCTCACATTAAAGAAACGAAAATCTTTTTCGCTTCTGAAGTTGAAGACAAAAACGATTCAGATTATGAAACTGCAGGATCGACAATTTGAAAGCGTTCTTGAAATTCATCAATACTCTATTTGCTCCTTCTTGTATTGATGTACTCTAGTTTAGCATTATTATCTGCCCACTAGCTGCATCGTTGCTAGTTTCATGTTCTCAAGAAGTGCTGCAGAAAAATAGGAGAACATTTCAGCATCCGAGGATGTACGTTGCGGCAGCAGCAGTACTACCAATCCGAACATAGCAATCTCTTTCTTCTATTTTGGAGATTTACTTTTACATTCACATCAAACTATCTTTGATACGAATACCTCCTCCTGCGTGTGAAGATTATATTCGCGAGTATCTCAAGATCACTATCTGCTCATCAAACAAGATCGACTCTTCTTCAGGCATTTTTTAGAAGACAACCCTGTCATGTGGATCAATCCAGTTTATGATTTTTGCTTCGGGCGTTTGCCCCACGACTAAGTCCACGTCGACGCGCTTAGGGATTGGATTTCGTTTTTCCCGCAGAGGAAAGGCAGACATCATCTCCACCTCAGTGTTCTGACGCCGGACCCAATCCTGGGTACCTTTCCAACCCTGAAAGTCGTCCGATTGGGCGTGCACGTCTTCTTCCCCATCACCCATTTGGTCAAAACCTACGGCCACAGCGAAAGCCTGCGCCTTCTTCTCCGCCATCCGGGCGCTTCGTTGAATCTGCCGCCGTCGCGTACTAGTCATCCCCGAGGCACGCAAAGCATGAAGAATATTTCCTCACTTTAACAACTTTGATTTGAATTTTCTTGCTCAAAACATGAATAGGCTTTGAGATGACAGAGAGCACACGACAGTGCGAGAAATCATACAACAACTTGTACAACTAGTGAGCCCAACATCCATAAAAAAAATAGTTAAGACCGAATTCCTTGACTACGCGAACGACAGTTTTCTCCTTGAGTCGATAGCGCTCTGCAATCCGTGGAATCGTGAAGCGTTGGGGGTCCCACGAATGCAGGAAGAAGATATACTCCCGAAGGTACGTTAAAGGTCGACTCTCATTGGTCACTGATCATTACGGGAAGGGCCCGATACCTATCTACAATACACATCTCTCTACTTGTTTTCTCTTAGTTTTCCCCTGTCTGTCGCGGGCGCCCCTTTTCGATCTCAGTGACAACTCCCAGTGACCAATGAAAGTTGAGCCTTAAGTAAGGGTCCAGTCGCAGGTGAGACTCTACATGGATCGGAAACTTTCGCGGTTGCAGCTGGTTCAAACCACGTGACTCGAGGTAACGCCAATTCTTCGCCGTACTCAGGGTCGGAAAACGATTCCCTGCGAAATCGGGATTAGAAGCACTACAACAAGCATCTAGATGCATACCTCCTCCTGATTGAACAGTTCTAAAAAATTGCTGGAGGACACAGGGATAGATGATATAGATCGATGTAGATGCTAAATGTAGTAGGTTTGAGACCATTGATTTTAGTCGACATCATTTAGGTTACGCCCATCTTTTTAATTTACGTACTTACGTCGATCTAAATGAAGTTCTAGCGGGCTAAGAATCGTAGTTTTGCTCTTTCAATGAAATAGTAATTATTTTCCCTTCAATCACTGAATCATTAGGCATTATTGCCTTAACCGTGTAAGGAGTGAGCGTGTCGTGCATTACGGTCGCACCGTCGCGTATCTTCACGCCCAACTTCTGATCGTTGGGCCCAAGCAGTGGGGGTAGCTTTTCCTGGCCCTTTTTTAAAGGTCGGCAGTCAGTGGCCAATGATGCTGAAAGAAAAGGGCCCCAACATGCCTCTCCTGTTATTTTCCCTTCGTATTCCCCTGTTCTCTCAAGGGAGCTCCTCTTCAGTGTCAGTGACCACTCTCAGTGACCAATGAGCCTTAACTTTTTGATGTCTTTTCTCGCGTTCTCGTCAAATTTGGCTTCTTTGCATCGCACAAGTTGCGCTTTTAATTTTTCGGCGTTACCCAGGCCAATCAGGTCAGCTCCATCTTAGAACAATAAACAAGCAGGATTTATCGATTCGGATTCTCACTGCACGCGAATAAGGTTGCAGAACGATACTACAGAGCCTGCTTTCTTAAAACTCAGAGGTAAGCGAGTAGTTGCTTCCCGGCAGGCTAGTGTAGTCGCTAAGTGAAGCAATGCTACTCGTTGCATGCTTTGCGCTCTCGGCTTGTTTTTCACGCCAGTTGATCGGCTCTGGCTCCGCTTCTTCAGGCTCTTGCCTCGTAGACCACGCCTGATCACTTGCGCGTCCCGGCGTGCCGCCAAATCCTCCCCCGTCACGTTCCCATGGACGCTGTCGTCGACCTCTCGCCTGAAATTCTCCTCTGTCGGACGCATGATAAGATCCACGACCGTGTCGCTGTCTCCAGTCGCTACTACTTGAGCTTGAAGATGTTCCAATGCTCCGGACTTGCTGCTCCTGTAAAGATGCGGTCCGTGCTAGCCTCTTGCAGTGCAATCCAGCAGGCGATGAAGATGAACCAGAAGTACGAGAACGCAGATAAACTCTCCTCATCTTGGTCGGATCAAAAAAGCTTGTGATGATGAGCGTCTCAAAGTGAGGAGGGAAGTTTGGTGCAGTTTTTGCCGACTAATTTCTGTGCGGATTCGGATCGTATTACCATTACTGTTTGATTACGAGTTCTACAAATAATGCCTCAACTTCTTCGGTGCGCGTGCGTAGAATCAACGTGCTTGTACTTATCGTGCTGCTTGTAACATCTCCTATCAATGGAGGAGCATAGAGGAAAACACAGCTCTTGTGAGTAGAAGCAAGTCTGCTGCTGGCAGCTTTGTGTGACTGTGGCTGTCCTAATTCGTCTAGTCGCATCGATTTGAAAAAATTTTATTGTGTCTTCTCAAGCGATTTTACGCAACCTCCAGAGGATGTCTAGAAATTCCTTGCCTGGTGTCAGCCCGATTCACATTATCCTCCAATGTGCTGCACTAGCACTCAGATCTTTATCGTTGTAGTAATCGAGGACCTCAAACCACTATGGTACACTACACGAAAATCATGCTCAGAATACTTATCAGATGGCAACACAAATAGCAGGAAGCTTTGAAGCACAGAGAACAGTCCAGAAATTACGAGCCCTACAGCCAAGCCATCCAATGGTAATAAATGCGACGCAACACTGTTCCACCAACCTTTGTTGGGGACTGTACAAGATGTGATAAGATTTACACTTTTGTATTTATTCAACAACATTATATCTCGCCTATTATTTCTATTTCTTCTCTACTACTTCTTTCCCATTCCTCCTGCGTTACTATGAACTATTTATCATATTCGTAAAATCCTCTCAACACTTTTTTTCCCAGCCAACCCGCTTCCACATAATTCACGAGCAACGGACTCGGCCGATACTTACTGTCGCCTAGGTCTTGGTGCAAAACTCTCATTATCGCCAAGCAGGTGTCAAGACCGATGAAGTCGGCCAGAGTAAGCGGTCCCATCGGGACGTTGGTCCCCAACTTCATGATCTTGTCAATGTCTTCTCGCGTCCCGATCCGTTCTTGCAAGCACGTACACGCTTCGTTGATGTATGGCATCAATATGCGGTTGGCTGAAGGTTACAAATTCAGTAGAGTTTGTTTATTTTCAAATGTGCTGGTTATACGAAATCAGAGGTTCTTGTTGATTTGATGCATTATGCCAGAGGTGAGATCGTTCATCAAAGAGTTCCTTTGTATTTAACCAGTACACTTGCAAGAACCATCAATCGAAGTATCAAAAATTGGCGTACCTATGAACCCTGGTCGGTCCTCACTCGTCGCAGGATCCTTTTTCATGCGCCGAACCATATCCATTGTCTTCGCGTGCGTTGTGTCTGAGGTTTGCAAACCCCTGATGAGCTCTACCAACGTCATTACTGGAACGGGGTTCATAAAGTGCATTCCAGCCTTAGAGGTACATACAAGTTTTTCACTATCCTGTGACGCAACTTGTTTTCTAATCCGTTTTAGTTTCCTATAAAATATATAACTGTGAGGGCTTCTGATTCTTCCGAACCGCGACACAACGAGTCATTTAGAATGATCAGAAAAAAACTGAAAAACTAGTATAGTTCATCGATCCTGCTTAACAATGAAATTTTCAGGCGGTAGCCTCTGCAATTTTGCTGCAAGCTTCGTTATACTAATACTGCTGGTATTACTCGCTAACACCGCACTCTCCGGCAGTCCCGCTGCCTCCAGCATTCTGTAAACGTTCTGCTTTACTCCTAGGTCTTCTGATACCGCTTCTATGACGAAATCTGCCGGTCCCGACGATGACCCGCATATACATTCTGTCCAGGCACCCACCAGCTCCTTCTCCTCTGGTGGATTGCCACTGCTAGTGGCCTTTTGGTACATGAGCCTCGACTGCAGTAGTTCCTGCCCGTCTGCATCCGAAATGCGGCCCTTCGCTACCTCCTTGCTCACCCAGCTTGCCGCGAACTTTTTACTCTGCTCCAAGGCTGGCGCGTAGGCATCAAGCAGAAACACTTTATCGGCTACTTTCTCGCGTGCGGCAACGAGCGCGATACCAGTACCCATTTGTCCAGCGCCTACTACACCCATGGACGAAAAACTTCGCGAAGAAGCAGACGTGCACGCAGTGCCGAGCCTGCACTTCGCCACCAGGGTCCTTGCAGAACCTGATGGTCCCCAGGTGGAGCACCGCGAAGCGCCTCCTGCAAAGCTCGAGGAACGCGAGAACATGTTTATTTTTTGAACAGGATTCTACAAACCAATGGAACATGAATCAATCTACTGTCTTCTGTGAGAAAACCCAAGCAACTAATTTTCTGTAAGCAATAGCGCGGCAACTTGTAATCATGTTAAGGTCAAGAAGACCTATTCATTGAAGAACTTACTCATTGCAACTGTTTTGTTGGAATGCCAGGTAGATTGAAAGAATCTCCTGACCTTTATCCAGTTCGCAAACCGGCAGCAAGCGGGGCATATGACTCTGCTACCAAAGATACTGCGCCCTACGAGCCTGCCGATCATAAACGTCGAGCAAATTCATGACCGAAGAGTTAGAGCAAGAAAACCGAAGGAAGAGCTTTAGGAGGCGCTGGCTATGTTTCTCCTTCTTTCTCGTCCGTATTTAAGAAAGAGAACACAGGAAAAAGTTGAAGAGTATTAATCCGCGACTTTTGAATTTGTTGAATATCAGCCAAAAGAATACCAATAGAAGAGCCATTGAGGCTCCTTAGCAGTGTCCTGTATGGATAAGGAGCATACAAAATTATACTGGCATCAGTATGCAGGGGAAGTTAAAGCTTGTTATCACATGCTTGCGCATGTGTTAGGTTTTTGGTTTTTATCATGCACAAAATCCAGAGGGTTCAGGTTGATCTTGGTGCGTTTTGTTTCTGTGTTGGTCTATTTGATTCGACCGGGGAACAAAGGAGCAGACTGCTGCAGATTTTCTTACTGCGAGCATTTCAATTCAGACCCATCTTACAACAATACATGATCGAGGATCAATCTAGGGTGTTGAGGGAATGACTAAACCAAAATTGCCAGCGATTTACCGATAGCCCCACTCATAGCGCAGACGCACAGGCCGGGGCGAGAAAGGTGCCACCTACTTCTTCTACCCACATCGACGCGCTCAGCCATTGCTGAAAGTAAACAATCGGCTAGTCAATTTTTTCTTAGTCTAAGACCATAAGTACCCACGAACATGCTATGTTTTGAGTCATATCGGTAAAGCGACACTACGCTGATTTTCTTCTCTCTACGGGCAAAGGCTCGTTTTCATCGCTTTCCACGCATGCTTTCCACGTCCCACAGCGACAGACGCCCAAGCTTCTTCTGCTGCAGTAAGCTCCACCAATCGCACGATCCCGATCGCCGTCTGATCGATCGCAAAAAAATCGAAAATAACAAAATACGGGGAAGACGGAAAATGCGGACAAGTACAACAGGAGGACCTGTTAAGGCGGCACAGAAAAAAGCGCCGAGATCTTGCAGCAAAAGAAAACCATGCAGGAGAGCACGGAAATGTAGTAGTTTGTCATGTTGCAGCGGCAGCACAAAATCGATGAAGGAAAAAGCGGTCGCCCTCGAATCCTAAAAAGCGAACAAAAGACAAGGGCAAGCGCAAGCTTTGATCTACTCGTCTCGTCATCTGAAGCACTCCTAGCTGTCAGATTCAGATGGAAGGAACGACTAGAAATGCGCCCAAGAGCAGTAGACTTGCAGGGGCCATGGCTCCAGAACGGCTGGGCATAGGGAACGCGGATTTCACAGACAGCAGACAAAGAGAATGCAAAACTGCTACGCGACAAGGCCAACAGGAACAGATTGATAATTCTTATAAGTTGATAGATAAAAAACATAACAAAAAAATTCTTATAAGTTGATAGATAAAAAACATAACAAAAAAATAATCTACATTATTAATCTACATTATTAATCTATATTATTAATCTATATTATTAATCTATATTATTAATCTATATTATTAATCTATATTATTAATCTATATTATTAATCTATATTATTAATCTATATTATTAATCTATATTATTAATCTATATTATTAATCTATATTATTAATCTATATTATTAATCTATATTATTAATCTATATTATTAATCTATATTATTAATCTATATTATTAATCTATATTATTAATCTATATTATTAATCTATATTATTAATCTATATTATTAATCTATATTATTAATCTATATTATTAATCTATATTATTAATCTATATTATTAATCTATATTATTAATCTATATTATTAATCTATATTATTAATCTATATTATTAATCTATATTATTAATCTATATTATTAATCTATATTATTAATCTATATTATTAATCTATATTATTAATCTATATTATTAATCTATATTATTAATCTATATTATTAATCTATATTATTAATCTATATTATTAATCTATATTATTAATCTATATTATTAATCTATATTATTAATCTATATTATTAATCTATATTATTAATCTATATTATTAATCTATATTATTAATCTATATTATTAATCTATATTATTAATCTATATTATTAATCTATATTATTAATCTATATTATTAATCTATATTATTAATCTATATTATTAATCTATATTATTAATCTATATTATTAATCTATATTATTAATCTATATTATTAATCTATATTATTAATCTATATTATTAATCTATATTATTAATCTATATTATTAATCTATATTATTAATCTATATTATTAATCTATATTATTAATCTATATTATTAATCTATATTATTAATCTATATTATTAATCTATATTATTAATCTATATTATTAATCTATATTATTAATCTATATTATTAATCTATATTATTAATCTATATTATTAATCTATATTATTAATCTATATTATTAATCTATATTATTAATCTATATTATTAATCTATATTATTAATCTATATTATTAATCTATATTATTAATCTATATTATTAATCTATATTATTAATCTATATTATTAATCTATATTATTAATCTATATTATTAATCTATATTATTAATCTATATTATTAATCTATATTATTAATCTATATTATTAATCTATATTATTAATCTATATTATTAATCTATATTATTAATCTATATTATTAATCTATATTATTAATCTATATTATTAATCTATATTATTAATCTATATTATTAATCTACATTATTAATCTACATTAGTTAGTTAGTTACTATAGGAAGCCTGGTGGTACTCCAACATCATGCAGCCCGAGAGTCGTATGCGGGGCCCGATCAGTCCGCAGGTGTTAGTATGGTCGAGATTCGTAGCCATAACACGGGAACGCGATGCAGCGGCGAGCTCGCCCAGGACAGTCGCGACCCAACAGGGACCAAAAGGGCGCGGCATCCGGGCCAAGACGGAAAGCTACGTCTCACTCAGAGGGCCGGTTTAAGGATGCAGCGCTACTGCTTCTGCGGGAGTATGTGCGAGACTCTCAAAAGGCGCGCCGTTCGAAGGCGACCAAGTCTAGGATGATGGCGGTGAAGAGTTGCCAAGGCGGAAGCGAGTCAGGAGCCGAGGGACTGAGGAGCGCGGAGCTTTGGCGGAGCAGACGCTTTACTTCGCGGCTGAGTGCTCTACAGCTAAGAAGAGCCTCTCAAAGGACCTGACCAGTTCCCTCGCCGCAGATTGTCACCACGGACCGAAGTGTCTCTACCTGCGCAACCTTGTCAGTGTATCAAGACAGTAGGGGAGCCTCACTAAACAGATAGAGAGCCTGCACGCAGCTCGCGCGCGGCAAACGCAACAGAAGGGAGGGATTGCCCCATTTCTCGCGGGTCATGCTCAACAGAAGATCTCTCGTGCGCCGCGGCCAGTGCGCGCCATGCTCAACAGAAGGTAGGGACGCGCTCACCTCTACGGAAGATCTTTCTCGCATCACGCTCAACAGAGCGGGAGGATGTGCTCATCACTCTCGCGCCACGCAGTGGCGTCTTGTGGTAATTTGGCAGCACTCTGCCTCCCGTTACCCATTTAAGGAAGACGGGTTAATCTACATTATTAATCTACATTATTAATCTACATTATTAATCTATATTATTAATCTATATTTTTACTAATCTATATTGTTATTAATCTATATTTTTATTAATCTATATTTTTATTAGTCTATATTTTTATTAATCTATATTTTTATTAATCTATATTTTTCTTAATCTATATTTTTCTTAGTCTAAATATAAGTCTATATTTTTATTAATCTATATTTTTATTAATCTATATTTTTATTAATCTATATTTTT